>CM067322.1:39438073-39641783 GCA_034231615.1 Meghimatium bilineatum
TATACAACGGGGGAATCCAGATGATGTTTTTCCCCCAAAAGTGAGCCACGGACCAAATACAGGAGTGAATAGCTATATACAAATGGCACAATACATCTATTAAATAATCTAATGCTTGTGATAGGCAGTATGGGGGCGAATTATTCACCACCAATCCATTAGTACAAATCAATCCGATAAAAGTACATTCTAGAAATTTACTAAATAGCAAAGAGGCATGCAGTCGTGTTCAGCGTAAAATAACAATAATAATTATTATTGAAATAACATATCTTCCATTTGCAACATACTAGAGAGATGTATATCCAATCACAACAGTCTAACATACCCAAAAGACTGACATTTACCGGATCCTTGAATCCTTGTTCCTTGAATCCTTGTTTGATAAAACATATGATATTGATGATATTAGTCGCTATACCAAATGTACATATTGTTTGACATATACCAGTGTACATAACCCAATGACATATAACAATTATGTTCTCACTTATGGCGAAAAGCGACATTGTTTCTATACACAACCGATCGGTACTATTTATATATTGTCAAATGTTCAACGCTGTTCTATACTTTTCATTATACATATTCATATAAAAATAACCATATATTTCACCAATAGTGATTGTTAAAATGGGTTAATGTGTGTGTGTGTGTGTGTATGTTATCCACTTTATGAACAATATAACAAGTGTTTGAATTTGGATAGGTATATGGGCATATATATATATATATATATATATATGCATGTGTATATTCATGTATATATGCATATGATAACGCTGTGTGTATGTATATATATATATATATATATATATATATATATATATATATATATATATATATATATATATATATATATATATATATATATATATATACATATATATATATATATATATATATATGTGTGTGTGTGTGTGTATATATATATATATATATATATATATATATATATATATATATATATATATATATATATAAGCTGAACATATTATTTACTAATAATGCTACAGATACGTTGTAAGGAAACAATAGCAGTAATAACTCTAACGGCAAAATATGATCATTGATCTTGTAAATGTTGCGTCATCATATTTAATATCCACTGATTAATAATAAATACAAACAACAGTCAATTAGTTACATCTGACAGGTTCGTTAGTGTATAATTGTATAGAGTAACACAGTAAAGTATTGGGTAGGAAAAGTTATAATTAAATAAATATGGAGATCGTGATGCATTACGGGATAAATACACACTTTAATATCAACTAGGAATATGTTTTGGTCTACGAGATGACATAATGTAATACAACGATGTTATCTTCAGTTTGTAGTCTACTGTTAACTGCGTATATGCTACAATTTGACTACAAACGTTTACATGCTTATAGTTTATTACATAGTTGTAGTGTATTATTTGTGCTTTATAAATAACCATGACAAGGAAGTGTGCAGGCTACGGTGTTATTTATTTCAGTTACACTAATATACCATTTCAAAAGTACAAATAGCGTTATTAAAATGTAATTGCGTAATTTGCATAAAATGCATATTCCTGGAAGAGCTTTACACACGACACTTGGTCGTTTCAGATTCAAGGTACCAACATTTGTTGCAGAGACTTAACAATGTTACTGCTCAAAAAACAACACCGTTATTGAAGCTTCTCACATACACTATTTCCAGACATTACGTGAACAATTGAGTCAACAGAAGACGGCAGTAAAACTGTGTTCCATATTATCATATTCCAACAAATATTTTTTTTTTAAAATATGAACAGCACTTTTTCATTGAACAATACACATAAACAATGTTTCGACTGAAACCTCTTCATCAAGTTATGGAAAATAAACACAGATTAGAACCACTAAATAAAGAAGAGACTACATCTCATGTATGTAGTCATTGACATGTCTGAAATGCAGGATACACAAAGAAGAGATGCAAGAACGACGAAAATGTTAGTGATTACATGTACTGAAAGTACAGAATGCAAGGAAATGTATATAAATCACAAGCATAAATAGTGTTAATAAAATACAATTTATTAGCTGTATCATATGTGTGACTGCCTAGTGCGTGAAGCGAATGCGTGCTACATCTCGTAGTTTTAGTATGTGATACCTTCCGTAACCCTAGTGTGTTTGTTTGTTTTTCGTTCGCTCCATTGTAACCACCACGGATATCCATGCGATTTCCGCCGGGAGCGTGATTACGTTGTGCCACCGTTATACGCCTTGTACGCCTAGCACATCCGATTTCGGCATGCCTTGACAATTCGGGTGGGCTACCCTTAGCCTGTGACAGCCTCTACATCTGTCTCCAGGCACGCGTAGTGGCGACTCTTCGCCCAGACGATTTTTGCTCTCGTCTGACTCGCACGATGTGTTCCACTGTCTATGAACTTGCCTCGTGTAATTGGACGTGCTGTGCCTGTGCCCATTTGGTACTGAACCGTTTCTCATCCGTGAGCCTGTTTCCTTAAGGGGAAGAACTCAACAGAGGAGCTGGACCCTTGCTCTTTTGCCCTCTTAGCCGAGGTGTCGTTCACCGACATAGTGTACTCTTTGTCCAAGTTCGAGTCTCACACCACGAGTTTGAGAGCAAGGCGTTCTCGAGCTGAGCGTCCATGTCCCAATAGCGCCTGAGCCCATCAGGTACGGAATCCTTTCTCTCTGCAAGTGTACTTCCGGTATAGGAAACCTTGACAGTAGAGTTAGAACAGGACTACCATCGTTATCCCTTTCTTGCCTAAGCCCATCGGGTACAGAACCCTTTCTCTTCGCGAGCATATTTCCGGTTAGGAAGGCTCGACATTAGAGTTGGATTAGGTCGTCTTGCTTTGCAAGACGCCAATGAATGGGTCTGGGTCTCTGCCTGTAAGGAACACAGGTAACTAGATGCTCGATTCGAGCTGACGGAGCTTGTAGTTCCCCTTTCCTAGAGACTTTTCACTTTCTATTTGCAGTTCGCGCTGCCCTGTAGCGCTGTTCAGCCCTTTCATTGTTTCATTGTACTCGGTATGAAATCTATTTGTCTCTCGCCATGCATCTACCTTTACGTGCATTTTACATAGGCCGCCCCTCCAATGTTCGGACTGGACTGACTAGCTTCACTGTATGTCGACAGTGTCGCTATATGTGTTGATGCTGGTGGTGTCGGAGATATTGTCTGTCTCTTGTACAGTCAAATCTCTTTCCATCTGCTACCTCCACATTCTCAGACACGATCCCCAAATGATTTGGCCAGAATCAGCTCGAGCTGCTGTATTTCTGTTTCCAGGGTGCACCGCATGGAGTTACATTTGTGGTCTTGGTTATCTGCTAACCCTGGGTCCGCCTAGAGCAATGCGTTCCCTTTGCACCCTACCCTAGTGTGTGATACATCTCGTATATCTAGCACATTATACATCTCGTATATTTAATGAGTGGTCCTGATACCTATCATATCTGTAGTGAGTGATACCTCCCACATCTCTAGTGGGTGCTACCTATCGAGTCTCTAGTTCGTGTAGCCTCTCGTATCTCGTGTGCGTGATACGTCTCGCACTTCTAGTGCGTGATACGTCTCGTACTTCTAGTGCGTGATACGTCTCGTACTTCTAGTTCGTGATACGTCTCGTACTTCTAGTGCGTGATACGTCTTGTACTTCTATTGCGTGATACGTCTCGTACTTCTAGTTCGTGATACGTCTCGTACTTCTAGTTCGTGATACGTCTCGTACTTCTAGTGCGTGATACGTCTCGTACTTCTAGTTCGTGATACGTCTCGTACTTCTAGTGCGTGATACGTCTTGTACTTCTATTGCGTGATACGTCTCGTACTTCTAGTTCGTGATACGTCTCGTACTTCTAGTTCGTGATACGTCTCGTACTTCTAGTTCGTGATACGTCTCGTACTTCTAGTTCGTGATACGTCTCGTACTTCTAGTTCGTGATACGTCTCGTACTTCTAGTGCGTGATACGTCTCGTACTTCTAGTTCGTGATACGTCTCGTACTTCTAGTTCGTGATACGTCTCGTACTTCTAGTTCGTGATACGTCTCGTACTTCTAGTGCGTGATACGTCTCGTACTTCTAGTTCGTGATACGTCTCGTACTTCTAGTTCGTGATACGTCTCGTACTTCTAGTGCGTGATACGTCTCGTACTTCTAGTTCGTGATACGTCTCGTACTTCTAGTTCGTGATACGTCTCGTACTTCTAGTTCGTGATACGTCTCGTACTTCTAGTGCGTGATACGTCTCGTACTTCTAGTTCGTGATACGTCTCGTACTTCTAGTTCGTGATACGTCTCGTACTTCTAGTTCGTGATACGTCTCGTACTTCTAGTTCGTGATACGTCTCGTACTTCTAGTGCGTGATACGTCTCGTACTTCTAGTTCGTGATACGTCTCGTACTTCTAGTTCGTGATACGTCTCGTACTTCTAGTGCGTGATACGTCTCGTACTTCTAGTGCGTGATACGTCTCGTACTTCTAGTTCGTGATACGTCTCGTACTTCTAGTTCGTGATACGTCTCGTACTTCTAGTTCGTGATAAGTCTCGTACTTCTAGTGCGTGATACGTCTCGTACTTCTAGTTCGTGATACGTCTCGTACTTCTAGTTCGTGATACGTCTCGTACTTCTAGTTCGTGATACGTCTCGTACTTCTAGTTCGTGATACGTCTCGTACTTCTAGTTCGTGATACGTCTCGTACTTCTAGTTCGTGATACGTCTCGTACTTCTAGTTCGTGATACGTCTCGTACTTCTAGTGCGTGATACGTCTCGTACTTCTAGTTCGTGATACGTCTCGTACTTCTAGTTCGTGATACGTCTCGTATTTCTAGTGCGTGATACGTCTCGTACTTCTAGTGCGTGATACGTCTCGTACTTCTAGTTCGTGATACGTCTCGTACTTCTAGTTCGTGATACGTCTCGTACTTCTAGTTCGTGATACGTCTCGTACTTCTAGTGCGTGATACGTCTCGTACTTCTAGTTCGTGATACGTCTCGTACTTCTAGTTCGTGATACGTCTCGTACTTCTAGTTCGTGATACGTCTCGTACTTCTAGTTCGTTATACGTCTCGTACTTCTAGTGCGTGATACGTCTCGTACTTCTAGTGCGTGATACGTCTCGTACTTCTAGTTCGTGATACGTCTCGTACTTCTAGTGCGTGATACGTCTCGTACTTCTAGTTCGTGATACGTCTCGTACTTCTAGTTCGTGATACGTCTCGTACTTCTAGTGCGTGATACGTCTCGTACTTCTAGTGCGTGATACGTCTCGTACTTCTAGTTCGTGATACGTCTCGTACTTCTAGTTCGTGATACGTCTCGTACTTCTAGTTCGTGATACGTCTCGTACTTCTAGTTCGTGATACGTCTCGTACTTCTAGTTCGTGATACGTCTCGTACTTCTAGTTCGTGATACGTCTCGTACTTCTAGTTCGTGATACGTCTCGTACTTCTAGTTCGTGATACGTCTCGTACTTCTAGTTCGTGATACGTCTCGTACTTCTAGTTCGTGATACGTCTCGTACTTCTAGTTCGTGATACGTCTCGTACTTCTAGTTCGTGATACGTCTCGTACTTCTAGTGCGTGATACGTCTCGTACTTCTCTTGCGTGCCATGCTACCTCTCGTACATAAGAGGTCTGAAACTAAAGATAAAAAAATAGACAACAGATAGCACGAACTTGGGTGAGCATTTGGTTCCATTCTGTGTGTATGTGTTTGGTCGTAGTCTTTATTGTTTTGTTGCATTCCTAACCTGTCATTTATCCCATTGATGTCGTGTAGTATCCGCTTAATGTGGTGGTTCCATTTTGTGCTTGTATTCATAATGTAAACGACATTTGGTCGATAATCGATTATTTCTTTGTCAATGTAAAACAGCTAATGATCACATACGTGAACAGCTAATGTAAATATTTTGGCACAATTATTACTTCAGATGATAGATGGTCGTCCTCTAATACAGTTCTATATGTGAGTTGACCAGTTGTAGAATTATAACATTAATCTTTTTAGCTGCCCATGATATTTTCAACATTCTTCTATAAAACCACATCTCTGTGGCCTCCATATGTTTTCTTGCAATATTGTCAATTGTCCATTCGTCACTACCATATACCAGTATGGGCTCTATGTAACATTTTAATATGTACTTTCTTACTTCTATTGATAATGAATTATTACACAAGATGTTCCTAAACTTCTGGAATACTGCTTTTGCCTGTGCTGTTCGACTTTTTATATCAGTGACTCATCTACCATCTGAAGTAATAATTGTGCCAAAATATTTGCATTTGTCTACTTGTTTAAGAATTGTCCCGTTGATCTTGATGTTACATTTAGAAGGGTTAGATGTTTTAGATGTAACCATTACCTCTGTTTTCCTTGTGTTCAAGATGAGAAATTTGCGCTGTCGTATACTATAGTTGTAATTTATTGTCGTAGTTCTTTTTCACTTTTTGCTACCAGAACCGTTTGGTGTATATACAAACTAGAAATCTAGAGTTATGTGTGACAATTATAATTTGAGCTAAATCGTGTAGGGAAGTTGTGTAGTCACTTAGGTGCATTACATAACCCATCTACAGCAAATGTAACAGTTCTCTCTCAGTAGTCACATTGTAAATTCATCTATTTATCTATTTGCTACACCCTTTGTTGCCTTTCAGCGTCAGTGGTAGAAGAGTTTTCTGGAGACGGTCCACTTGTTTGCTGAGTATATTGTATAATTATTTTATACATCAATGTCTGAAATTACGTTGTATAGGGACATTCTTGAAAGAACCAGAACAATGAAATATGTGCGTGTGCTTTTCAACAGGAGTCTGAGCTTCAGTGATCATATTGATCAAATCATTTCAACAGCAAGAATCAAAAGCTCTCTATCTTCAGAAATAAAATTACTGAGTTTCGCGAACAAATGTCCTCGTAGGATAACTAACACTCATTGCGGTGAATTCAAATCGAATGATAAAATCAGAAAAGAGACACATCAACACTTCATCACAGATGTTATCGGAAAACATCATTGGTCCTACATCGGGCATGTTCTACGCGCAGACATCAACAGAATACATCAATCTCTTGAATGGATACCTACACGCAAAAGAGCCAGGGGTAGAACTAAAGAAACACTCAGAAGAACAATACTTTGAGAAAGTAAAACAATCAATTTTCATACTTCTTATTCTTCAGCGATCAGTCTCCTATACTCATAAGTCTATACAGAAAGGTGGGCAGCCTCCACAAATGCAGTCGTCAGCAGGAGGTCCTCACGATTGCCCTACAGCTTCACCTTCAGATATGTCTCCCGGTGCCATATTTTAGTTCTCACGTCATCAAAGAGTGGGAATGTTTTCAGAATATGTTCTGGAGTCTAGGGACTATTTTGACATGGGCATTGGTCAGTTTGGACAGCCTTAATTTTGTGGAGATGTGCTTGTAGTCGGCAGTGTCCTGTGCAACGTCTAAAAATGGTGGTTTGTTGTGCTCTGCTTAGCTTTAGAATAGGGCCCTGTGGAAAGTTACTGGCTGTTCTCTGACTCCATGTATGTTTATAATTCCTTTTGATGAAGAATTTTTGATGAAGAAAGTATGAAAAATGTTCATACTATTCAAGAACTGCACAGAATACCATCAAACAGACTGAATTGGAGAGACCTGACCTCTGCCCTACGCGCTAACTTCAGCGCAAAAGGAAATTGAATGAATGAGTGTATTCTATTCCAATGATTGGTTGCTTCTGTGGTGGAATATGTATTCACAAATATGACTCTCAGCCAGACGCAGACTAAAAAAAAGTTGGATACGATCCATAATTAGGCGATTATTGAGCGCACACAAGACACATCTGTGCAAGCATTGTGATTCTTACTTGACTGTCGAACAATGGAACATAGATCAGAGAATTGCTCTGCAACATATTTTTAGATGTGTGCAGAACAAGAACAACCAAATAAACGCTGATAAAAAGTATCCACTTGATACTTGATTCTTGATTAGAAACTGGCTTCACAGCACGCGGTGCATTCCCATAAGTGTCCGCCCTCCGCTCCAGCAGCCATCCCAGTGTATTTAGACTCAGAGTTCCGGTAAGGTGTTGATTGTGTGATCTTCAGGAATTTCCAGAAAATTTCCTTTTTCTTCCCTCACCTCTAGATACTCCCATTTCTAACATTTTCTGTATGTGTACGTTCTCAACCTCATTGACATCATCTACATCTTGAAATGAATGTATTACTGCCTTCATTAAGTCTGCTTTATCTCTTCTCATCAATGTGCCGTCTATCGCCGCACTTCCTGCCAGTAAGTCGACTCTTTCGTTTCCTCTGACCCCAGCATGACTAGGGCAGTATATCCATGTAATGCTCTGGGCAACTGAGTTGTTCAATAAGCATCCACTTAATACTGAATAATCGAGTGTATTTACATCATATAAAGGTAGAGCTTAACGATAGGAATGTCTGGGTAGAACGTAATTCGTACGTTATAACGTGTGGGCTCGCTGGAGGAGGTGGTACAAGGTGCAAAACGGAGTAATCTAGTTACCATACCTCCTTGCGAGTAGGAATAACACGTAATAGAGAATGTACGAAAAGTGTCATATTGCTATTGTTTCTAAGGTGATGTCATTGATCAGTGAGAATCCCAAGGATGTCATACGTTTACATACACTGATGGTTATGTTGTTAGGGACATACGCAGTGTGTGGGCCTTCACATCGTAGTATGTAGGGAAAAAGTATTAGAGAGGAGAATGGAGTTTTCACTGTAACTATAAGTATCATGATAATGGAAATTATGGCAGAGACAATGGACTTGACCTGGATAGACTTGAACTAAATGCAACTTATATCTGTAAATGTCTGTCACTTAAGAGTAAAAATAAAAACTGTCAAATACTGCATGGTTCCCGTTAAGGATTTGCAGGGGGAATTTTGTTTAGCTGTGTGATTCTTCTTCTTCTTCTTTCGTTCACTTGAAACATGTCTATATCTGTAATTCTGTCTCCTTAATAAAACTCACTGTCTTTTGTAGTTTATACAGTGTCCCATTGAGCTTTGATTCCAGTGTTGTTTCCTCTGGCCAATATGTCTGCCTCAGTGTTTCATGCTTAAAACACTCTTGCAGTATAAGAGCTGTGTGATAAAGTCGTATGCTCTTTATGTGGCCACGTCATGTGCGGGTTATTTTTTTTTTTTACTTTACCCTCAGACAGAAAAAAACCCAGTCTTTACGAAGAATCGAAATCTAGACCTCACTAGTGTGAGAGCAATGCTCTAACCTCTAAGCCATGCGTCACACTCTTAATGAGTATGATCAAATAATACCCTCGAGCTGTATTATTGAACAGTGACTTTATGTTGTGGGATGTCAATATTGAAGGATTGTGCATTCATAATTGATCCCAGTCATCGTTTAGGTGTTCAGTGCAATGAGATAGCTGATATATTGCACGGTTATGTCACTGCATCTAATCGTAAGGCACGTGATTTCGGCGACATATTCAACTCCTTAAGAGAAACTTCACGATTAAACAACAATATGAATACGACAATCCCTTCTCCATGTTCAGAATAAAAGAGATGGATTTTAAATGTTGCGTTGCAAGAAATTAACGTTATTATAGAAGATAAAGAATGTTTGTCAAAAGAGAACTGAAACTGTCAGTCGTCTAGTAATTACGGTTATCATCATCAAGATTCGTTTCCGCAACGAACGGTGACTGCACCATATCTTCAACTTCCCCTGTTTCTTGTTTTGGAGGTGCACTCTGCTACACTTTAACCTGCTACACTGTAACCTGTCTGATGTGACTCTCCCACTTGGATCTCTGTCTACCTCTTGCTCGCTTCCCTTTGAGTTAACCCTCAAGTAAACTATTAAATAACGTTTCATGTCATTGAATGTGCCAAAAATACTTTATTTGCCAGATCTTTATTTCTCTTAGTAATTCTTTCTTCATATTTAGTGTTTTTAGAACCTCTTTGTTTGTTTTCTTCTCTTCCCATGATGTTCTCCCTATTCTCCTATATACACACATCTCAAAGGCATCAAGTATGTCTTCTATGTGTTTATTTAGTATCCATGTTTCTGATTCATACATTAATATAGAATAAATGTAGCATTTTATATTTCTCACTGTTAACGTGTTTGTAATTTGTTTAGAAGTTACTATTTTCCTCATGTTATTTAAGGTACTTTTGGCCATTCATATTCCCCTTTTAACTTCTGTTTCACATCTGCCATCATTTGTGACTATGACTCCACGATATTGATAATGTTTGACTTGTTTCGGAGACTTGTTGTAGTTTCTCTCCATGTATCTATATGGTGAACTCTTGTTCTTCTGTGTATTTGGTGATTGTCGTGGTTTTTGCTTTTTTGACTTTTATATCCAGTCCATATTCATTACTTGCTTTATTGACTTGATATATTAGTCTTTGTAGTTCATGTTTGCTTTCTGCTAAAAGAACAGTGTCATCTGCACATCTCAGGTTGTTTATTATATTCCCATTGATCTTGTGTCATGTCATTTCTTCTATATTTTTAAAGCTGTTCTCTGTGTAGATATTAAATAGGTTTGGTGATAAACTGCATCCTTGTCTTACCCCTCTTCTTATTATTATGTATGGTGAGTAGCTTTTTTTCTTCTTCTTTCGTTCACATGAAACATCTCTATATCTGTAATTCTGTTTCCTCAATAAAACTCACTTTCTTTTGTAGTTCATACAGTGTCCCATAGAGTTTTGATTCCAGTGTTGTTTCCTCTGGCCAATATGTCTGTCTCAGCGTTTCATGCTCAGAACACTCTTGAAGTATATGTTTGGCACTCTGTGCTGCCTGTCCACATGTACACATGGTCGTGTTGCCAATCTTGAACTTTGTATACATGTGACTGCGGAGTCGGTTGTATCCTGTTCTGAGACGTAGAATTATAACTTGTTCTGGTCTGTTCATAATATGATAGTCATCTTGTGTTGGTGTTTGTGGCTTTCTTATTCACTTGATCATCTGTTTTTTCTGATGGTAGGTGATTGGTATATCTGGTTGGTCTTCGGCAGCACCTTCCTTAGCCAGTTGGTCTGCTTTTTCATTTCCTGGTATTCCACAGTGAGAGGGTATCCACTGCATGGTTACCCTATACTAGTAAGACAATTCACTAAGTAGTATTTTCAAGTATGTTAGTTTTCCAGACTGGAGAGCTTGCAGCACTGACCTTGCATCTGTTAGGAATACCACAGGCTGTAGGTCAGAGTTGGAGTTCAGCAGTTTAGGTGAGTAGCTGTTTTCACAACTTAACTACTTTTTCCCGGGGGGAGATCCCCTTACCTATGGATTTATCATGTGTATAGTGATGATTATCTATCCACTAGCCACAGCCGGTATACTGCAGTCATCATCGTCATGTTCATATATGTTCAAATCTAATGATCATCATCGAATTTGACGATCGAACAGTATGTATATGTTTATACATATCACCACCAACAAAGGTATGAAAGTTATCATTATTTATTAACCAAAAAACCATTGAACTATCATCTAGCTGGCAATTAATGTTCAGCATGCTTATGTAAAGATTGCAACAGGAAGTGGACAAATAATTAAGTGTAACACAGACAGATTTGAGACTAGATGGAATAACCATTAATCTCATTTTTAACATACGAAACCCTATAGAGACATGTAGAGTTTAACATTGACATCTACATATATTTCATTGATTATAATAAGGTATTAATGTAAGTTTTACTCTACACTTAATTAGTCCAATTAATATACCGTACCAAGACCAGGCATGAACGCGCTACTCTAGTAGATACTGAGCTTGCTTATTGTCACCAGGTTACAGTGTGCCAGGTTCAGAACAACGTCTGGACACGCATAACGGGTCGTGATTTCTGTCCTGAAAAGACCGCTTCTCCAGTCGACACAGCTGTAAATGGTTTCCTGATGAATGGGTTGGGGGAAGGTAACTGACCACCCACCTAATAGTTGTTGCGGTTAAATACATAAAGAATTATCTTCATTCCCTACGGTAGGTTGCTGTCAATGGACCTACCTTTACCAAGACCAGCAAGCAGCCGTAATAGTGCGTGGTAAGACATCAGGTTGGTAAAATGGAGACAGAGAAAAATGTGTTATATCACAATATGCATTCTCCGTTTATGCAATGAGTGTCATGTGGGAGTCTAGAAATTATTTGCAGCGAAACAGCTTTGATTCACTCAAAATCGAAGGTCACGAAATGCCAGAGATAAGATATCTCTATAAATCAATACTACTTTCCCACAATTAAAAAAAGGCAATGAACACATGATTAATTACATCAAAGAACAAATAACGAAAAAAACATATATTTTTGAATGGAAGTAATAATACGAATATGTCAAACGACAAAACTACCAACATATTTTCCTTCTCCAGATACCAGTTTTGAATATAATGGTTGCCTTGTGCCTGTCACTAACCACAGAAATTGCGAGCATCTTTATCTTACTTCCGATGTGCAATGGGGTGGCTTCCGTCAGAGTTCATTCATACGCAGGAGAATTCAGCTTCTAGATTAATGTTATGTTTATTGAAGAAGTCGTTTACACGGAGGGGGTGTATGTTACAAGACGTACTATTATTTAGCTTGGGTCACCCACTGTGCATCGTTCCTCCGACAATGCGCGTAGCAGCTAGCGAGATGTTCATTGTAAAGGAGGACCTTTTGGTGACCACACTTCGTGTCCCTAGATCACATACCTAATTTCTCCTGTATGAGCGGCTGGGTAACGTGAACAAAAAAATTAGGCTCTGGGTTGATATACATTCGTAGGCGATTTGATGTGATGATTGTCAAAAGTTGTCGTGGTTCTGGGATTTGACCTATACATTTTCTCACACCCCCGCTTCGTTAGCTTGTGATAACCTTCGAATTCATGGTCTGGACGGCCTGTGTTTTGACTCTTCGACTTTGTGTTTATTATCCAGAAAGGATGGTCGATTGCGAAAATATCGGACAAAGAACCTCGCAGTCGATATACACATCTCTTGTAAGAAAGATATATTTCTCCTCTTTGCCCTTGGGTAGAAAACTAAATTTTCCACGAAAACAGATGTGTTGGGTCAATTGCCCAATTGAAACAGCGATACAACGCATTTGAATTATCTGCACTAAATCCTGTTGGAAATCTAGTAGGTCCACTGTCCTACTACAAGAGAGATCATGTAGGAATTTCAGAATGAACGCTTAAGAAGATGACGAAGAACTCAATTCTCAATGTATAAACCGTGTTGGGTAACGATGACAGTCGAATTAGACTAGGTTTACAATGTCATCAAATCAAAGGGCTTGATTCCCATCTACGTTGACAACAGCGTCTAGAGTACCAGTCTCAACACTGCTTTGGTCATATTTTTGAACGATGTGCTCCGGAACATTTGCTCAATGTTTTTCTTGTGTGCATTGGGGAGTTGTTTTTAAAATAAAAATATTTATCCATACCCAGTACATGCCAAGATCGTGTGTCCAATGCGTGAGTCACGATTCCTACTTTGAATGGGTTCAATTATGGTGGGACGCGTGGGCTTCTGTATGTTCTCAAGCATGAACTGCATTTCCTCCAATATGTCACGTGCTAGACAATTATGACATTATTGCCATATTATCCTGTTACACCCACAATGTTGGTCTCCTAGCGCGAGTTGCAGTTTCCATGTTTAATGTTTACTATAACAATAGCTATATAGTAGGGGAATCTACCTATTTCGGGATATCGGCATTGGCAGCCCCTTCAAATGTATGTAGTTCAGCCGCACAAGCCGCAACGCATGCAATGATGATGTGTTGATGCAGACGTGTAGAATGCGGCCCTCATTCCACCTACAGCCTCCTCATATGAAGGAGCATATAACAAGCTGCTATATTTCAATTCAGTCTCTTTGGTGCACCACGACGAGGTAATTGTAGTTTCTTTGTTATCTGCAAACTCTGAATCCGCACGACAGCAATGCAGGTCACTTTGCACAACAGACATTGCCATATAAGCAGTGAATGTGGATGGTGGGGACTATGAAGAAGCCAGACTGGGACTGGTTACTACATCGAATAAACTGGTACAAGTAGAAAAATACATATTAAAGGGCTACATAAAAAAACTGTCCTCGGAGCCCATCTGTTCCTAGTTGTAACAAAGATATGTGAATCTGGCAGAATCATCAACAGAATGAGAAAATAAGTTCCTGCATTTGAAACAGCATCTATTACAGAAAAATCATCATAATATAATGGGAAAAACAAGAGCACCAATAGGGATATTCAGAGAAGTGATAGTAATAGAAAACTGGCTAAATAACATGGTTCTTACTATATAATTACAATATTTTGACAATATCAAACGACATTATAGTTTAGAGTGGACCATAGTGGAGGGAGTTGTGCCAGAGATGCAAACGTGGACGAAATATATCAAAGATCATCTGAACATGGAACTCGTATAAGCAGGAATACTGGCTGGGGTTTCGAAAGACTGCGAATCTTCTTCTTCTTCTTTCGTTCACGTGAAACATGTATATATATATATATAGGTCTGTCTCCTGAATAAAAATCACTGTCTTTTGTAGTTCATACAGTGGCCCATAGATCTTTGATTCCAGTGTTGTTTCCTCTGGCCAATATGTCTGCCTCAGCGTTTCTTGCTCAGAACACTCTTGAAGTATATGTTTGGCACTCTGTCCTGCCAGTTTTCATGTACACATTGCCGTGTTGCCAATCTTGAACTTTGAATACATGTGACATGCGGAGTCGGTTGTATCCTTTTTTAAGGCGTATAATTACAACTTGTTCTGATCTTTCATAATGTAATACTCATCTTGTGTTGCTGTTTGTGGCTTTCGTATTGACTTTATCATTTGTTTTCTTCTGATGGTAGGTGATTGGTATATCTGGTTGGTCTTCAGTAGCACCTGACCTAGCCAGTTGGTCTGCTCTTTTATTTCCTGAAAAGACGGTGATGATTGAAACATGCTTTCCAGGTCTCGCTACATTATATTTATACATAAGCTACTGTTGCTTGATTATTGTGGAGCCCTTACAAATATTAAATAACATCTGAAATGTTTGCCTATATTTACTACTCATACGATAGTAAATGAATATGTTCACTGATGAGTTTACGGATTCCAATATAAACCCACATCCTCCAATGATATACATGAGTTCTCTGTATTTACCTATCGGTGAAAATTCAGGAACTAAACATACTCCTATAAATGTAAAACTAATTGGAATAAAACATGCGATAAAAAGACTTGATATCATCACAACCATTTTGGCCACATTCTTGTTGCGGTTGGATACATTATCTGATTGCAATGTTGCTGATGACTGCTCTCTCCATTTGGTTTTCTTTTTCAGTACAATTACTAGTATCATTGTACAAATTATTATAATAGCAAAAGCAGTGAATGGAAGGAATGCGTTGTTGATTGCAAATGAAAATTTTTCAACATTGTTTTTGTCCTCCGTGAACACGACTCCAAGTAAAGTTTTGTTTCTATCAGGATAAAACTTCATGTCCATTTTGTTGACTAAGAATACAGGTGATGTGCTGGTTATTAGGATGATAAAAACAATCAATAATAGTACAGTCATCCGTTTGGATGTCACAATATTCTTGACCTGTAGAATATATGAAATTTTACTGTGCAAGACAAGTGGAAGCTTAGTCATAGTGGCTAAATGGGCCTTGTATGGAAAACGTGTACCACTTTGTGATTATTTCCCTTGGAAATATTTTATAAAATGATGTTATATTTTATTAAATTTAATGCGAATTTATTTAGGGTTATGGCTATTTATGTAAAACAAATCCTGTCCTTACCAAAACCATTAGAATAATGACAAAAATTTAATAATTAAATTAATAATTAGTAAATATCAATTGGCAAACACTGCCAAGGGAAATAATCAAATTAATAATCATATTCGAAATCACGGCTTCAAACAGGAGCCGGAAATGTGTAACCACACGACTCAGATATGATTTTGCAATATGAAAACTGCAATATATATTAATAATCTTAAAAACAATAATAATAATAATAATAGTAAGTGCACAATCATTGTTATTAGTTGTTATGATGTAAGACATTCACTTTCACAAAGGTTTCTTCAGAACCAATCGGTAACCTCTCAGTTTGTGCAAGTTGCCTGTCACGACCAGTGTCATGCAGAAGAGGTCTCTGATATCTCGTGTCCATTGAAATTCGGATGGACTCGTGTTCTCCGCACTGGAACCTTTCTCTCCCTGACTAATCTTTCTCATCCATTTGTATCTTTACATGTCCGATATACGTTAGTTTTGTTTGTTTTATTTGCTATAATTTGAAAAACAAACCTTTTTTCAGATTTCAGATGGTTGCGTAAATCTTTGGAGGGTTCTTTCTTTGCCCACATTATTCTTAAGACATTTCTATTGCATGTTATTGTAAATGATATGTTATTTGACAGTCATATGTTGCCGTTAGAAAGACAATTCTTAATCTCTTTGTCTCCATACAGTTTTCCTGCTATACCGAAAACGATAGTAAATTCATATTAAAATGTAGATTTTAGCGGCTTTTCAGTATAGTGGGTCTCCAAAATGTAGATATTAGCGGCTCGGTTGATTGTAGTAGGAACAATATTAATGCTTGCGAATTGCATAGATTTACCTTGTTTTGTCATGTCCAGTTTTAAATTTTTATGTTAATTAACTTTGTGTTATGTGTTACATAATAATATGCGATATTAATAGTTGAACCAAGGTGTTCACAGCAGTGATGCGCCCCCCCCACTCCCCAAATTTCACAAGTTAATTACTATCATCAATTTTATCCACGTTTGACAAAGAGATAAATAAATGTTAAAATTTAAATTTAAATTATAAATTCACTTTTCTGATTGAACATTTTTCAATAGGCCTTTGGTAATTTTCTTTAAATTCTGGTTTACTTTAAAATTCATTAAATTCTTTAAAATTAGCTCACCCTTTTAGAGTTTTATTTTTCTAATATCCAGAATGCACTTATACACAATACTTTTTTCTAACAATTTTTCACTATCTGATTTCTTCACTGGTTATAGTAAGGTTATATGACTTTTTGATGCCCTGAATTCAGGGTTTTCATGATTTTATGAAACATGAGCCTGATTGTTCCTCCAAAGTTTAAAATTTGATTTAAATGTTTGATCTTTATGGATGATAGAATCGTTGTCGTTGAATGATAGCATTCAACGCTTGAATACTATAAATAAACTTCATTTGTCATCGAACTCAAAGACTGATTAAGACGGACTTTTACGGTGCTAAATGAACGACTGAATGGATTGGCGATCGAAACTGAAATTTATTTTTCGTTTTTCTTACAAGCTAAAATATAATTTTGAAGTAAATTGTGGGAGTGTCTTCTTTCGAGAGGAACCAGTTCTACTTATTAATTAATTAATTATTAGTTCTACTTATTAATTTATTTTAATTTTAATGTTGTATAACAATGTGCCAAAAATGTTTTATTACCTAATTGCCAAATAAATGAGCTTAACAAGAAGAAATGTAATTTTTTTTAACGGTGTGGGGCATCAACTTTGGCACGGCAAATGCACTTAAACCCCATTAAAAAAATTTCACTATTTTGAGGAACATTTTGATGCACTCCCAAACCACCCTCGGTACGCCACTGGTTCACAGTTGATGGCATGCTATAGTGGTTTGTTCTCAATAATTATAATAGGTTTACTAGGTTTGAGATTATTTCCGTTGATCTGCTTTATTTTGGACTTCAATCTTGATTAGGAACAATCGTTTAATCACTTGGGATATTTCAATATATGCTCAGCTTGCCGTTCTGTCAGCGATCTAAAAGTGTATAATCTCAGTGTCCTAGCCAATTGAGAAATAGACGTTCTTGGAATCTTTCCGGAGAAGGAGCACTTTCTCCCATAGTCCCTCCTATTTCTACCCTTGAATTTATTAGAGCAGTCATGGATACTATACCGGCTGACGAGGAGGAGGTCGAACGAGACAATGTACATATGGTCATATTCTGTAGATATGTTGTGCGTCTTGATATGAGGTCTAGACATTTTCGTAGTTATTTCAGGAATATCATGGCCTCCAATATAAAGACGTTTAAGATGTTCATATATTTGATTTACTGCATGGTGTTTTCTACCTACATATTAAACAGTCGTGGTAAAAGAATGTAGTCATGTAGGGCATCTTTATAATAGTAACAATAGTGAAAAAATAACAATCTTAATAACAATGAATATAACACACACACACACACACATATATATATAAAGGAAGAAGTCCGTAACTTCAAGTATTTCCTGGAACTAGTTTTTTTCTCGAATTAGCACATATACGGACGTCAATTGGCAAGTCGTTTGCTTAGGTTATTTAACCCACGTGGTCGCTATGGTAGCTCTTAAAAGTTGATATATATATAAATGTTGATCGAGTATTGATGCAATAATCTTCGAACACATCATACTATATCGATCTTAACCCTCACGCGTTACTGCCTCACTTAATGAATATTATTAGTTTACGTTTTACATCTGATCTATGCACACTGCTCCAACAACTGTCACCAAATACATATGCCTGGACATATTGTTTATTTTCTGACGCAAATTTGCTGTCATTTATTTGGTTTCTTCGTGACAGCCTAATGCCTATATTTATGTTCATGAGCTAATGGTATAATACTATCTACATCTGCGTTTCTGTTGTACTCTTAAATTCTAATAGATGGGCTTCACACATTCTCATGTAAACATTGACACTACTTTCTGGAAAGAATACGCAACATAAGACACATGAGAATACCGCAACTTTTTTATAAAACTACATTTTGTGGCAATCTTTTGTATGTTCCCTATAGTTCAACTCATAGGTGAAAAAAAAACGATCATTGCGCATGTCTAGTTTCTAATATGATAATCATAATCCTTACGTAAACTCATACATTTTAGTTTTTTATTTACGTGATTTTTGTTGAATGGATTACATTTTCAAGATCTAATAGTGAGCATGTATTACGTGCAATGAACCATAAGGAAAGGTCCCAAGATGACATACACGTAAGGGAATATCACCAATTCGCCATTGTGCATTCGACTCATTGATTAGTATGGGCACCACTAGCTAAATCTTTTGCCCACTGAAATACTACAATGAAAAATAAGGCTGGAGATGGCTTTAGCGTCCTTGTCAAGGCTAACTGTGATTTGGAAAAGCAACATCAGTGTTGGAGTGAAAATCAAACTGTATAGGTCGCTGGTGCTTTCCGTTGTGTTGTATGGTTGTGAGAGTTGGACACTCACTGCGGACATGGAGAGAAGATTACAGGCTTTCGAGTATAAATTCTACAGAAGAATTCTACGAATTTCCTATAGGGAACATAAGACCAGTGTGTACGTAAGAAATAAAGTAGAGATGTGTACATGTGTCCAGGAGCCATTGCTTTCAATAATGAAACGACGAAAACTAGCATGGTTCGGACATGTATGCAGGCACGATTCCTTGTCAAAAACAATACTGCAGGGAACTGTCGAGGGTGGAAGAAGCAGAGGAGGACAAATAAAGACATGGACAGACAGCATCAAGGAATGGACAGGGATAGATATTTCCACGCTCATCCGCATCGCTGAGCATAGAATTCGCTGGAGGACTGTGTGCTGAAGCTTCCAATGTGGTACCCCTACGACCCTGAAGGGTTATGGGTTTTATTGATTGATGATTGATTCGACTCAATTCTTACAACCGACAATTGTGTTCAGTAGCTGTTAACATTTTCTATTTATAATACCAATCAATACGTTTAGTAACTTCACCAGAGCTACGCGAAGTGATGATAAGTTTAGTAACTTAACCGGAACTACGTGAAGCGATGATAAGTGTGGTAACATCACCAAAGATACGTGAAGCGATGCGACAAGCACCGCTCGTCAAACAACGACCAGAACAATGCGAGATTATGCGGAAATGCGCTATGACAGGTTCACTTTGTTATCTAGACTTATCTTATGTTAATGTTTAGCACCGCTGTCAGTATTATTATTTTACGATCCCATACAATATAAACAACAATAACAAAACTACACCTGTCGTAATGTATGCACTTACTTGGAAGCCACTCTAGATACTAAGTTTATATAGTGTTTATTTATTATTAAAAGCGTAACTTGTGTGAACTGTTTTAGCCGAAGAGCTTCCTATTTTGTAGTTTTTTCGTGTGTGTTTATTTTCGAAACACTCGAACATAATTTATTTAATAACATTATTTGTCACGTGTTACCGCAGCCAAGACATGATCAACCGTTAAGTTTCTTGGCTTTTATTTTCTTCTCATTTTATGGCTGGAATCTTCTTCTTCTGCGTTCGTTCTCAAACTCCTGCAGATTAGCAGGATGTAGTCCGGAGAACGGAATGCGCTGTGTCATGGTTTACAGCATTGTTGCGATATCTGCGCCTTGCTGCCTGACACATCCGACTTCAGCATGGCTTTGGGTCACTGGCCCTATATGGGATGGGACAGCCAACTCCATCCCATAACCTCCTTGGTCGCCTTTTACGACATGCGTGGAAGGTAAACAGTGTTGCTATTATTTGCTCCCTTTCGGGCCCCGGCAACACAAGAGCGATGGCTGGCTATTAATACATATTTATTAATCATATGTTATTTATTACTTTATTAACATGAGCGTATCACCGTCGTATATTCCAGCACGGATAGATTGTTGAATTTATCATCCACTCCCTTGGTATAGTAGGACATGCTTTTAGTTGTAAGATGTTAGTTAATCAGAGGTCTTACCGTTATGTCTTCAGTACAGGCGAGGTCCTGTTTAGGAAAAAATAAAGCAAAGGTCTTTTGTTCACGCTCAATCTTCGGTCCTGTTTAGGAAAAAATAAAGCAAAGGTCTTTTGTTCACGCTCAATCTTCGTGCATAATTTTTTTTTTTTTTTTTTTAAAAGGAGAAATAAGATAAACATTTTGCGATAACTTGTTAACTCTCTATGTCCACCGAGCCGCTAATATCTACTTCTTGGTGACCCGTTATACCTGCAAGCCTCTCAAAACGACATTTTTGTACTATTTACCATCATGAATTATAAACATCACTACGAACGTAAAATAAAAAAAACGAACAGTTAATATTTCCGGAACTTCCGACAGGAAATAGGTCTATTTTCGAACACGTGCCAGAGTCGAAAGTCATACATTGTGATTGTGGAAGTTTTTGTGAATTAAAAGGTGTGTTTACATTTTCATTTTGTCTAAAATTTTGCTATTTTATTAGTAATAATGGAATCTAGGCCCCTTCGACGTTTGACAGCTAATCAAGCTTTGGAAATGTTCCACAATACGCAGAATTCCGATGTTAGCTTGGATGACGATAGTGATTTGAGTGATGAAGAGTTGTTGTTACAGTATGATGTAAGTTCTGACTCAGAGTTGAGTGATGATGAAGCTGAGTGGGCGTTTCCTCAACCATCAACTACTAGCACTGCTAGTACTAGTAGTACAGGAGCATCTAGTTCTAAAAAAAAAAAAATATACTGCAAGCAGTAGGAAGCCTAACATTAATGACTCTAGATCTCATAATTGGAAATAGAATGAAGTGGACCCATCACCAGATACAAAAACCATAAATAATTTTACATTTGATCCAACATCTGGATAGAAGGCCCCTTTAGATGAGACATCTTCAGCACTAGATTGTCTTAGTCAGCTGTTAACAGCAGATATCATTGATAATTTAATCAATGATATCAATGAATATGCAGAGTTTAGGATCAGAGAAAGGGAAAAAAGGCTGCTTCAACGATTGACGTCATGATCTGTATTCAAATCTTGGAAGCCTGTAACCCGAGATGAAATTTCTCGATTTTTAGCATTTTTGATTATTGTTGGCTTGGATAAGCGTCCACGAATAAGGGATTACTGGACAAAAACACCAGCATTTTGGTACAATCCATATATTTTTCAAATCTTTCCTAGTAGGGAGAGATTTGAAGCTATTTATCATTCAATGCTCCATGTAGGTGATAAATTCATATTGTTAAAATTCACGTTTTTATTTTGTAAGGCTTAAGTGATTTCAACTCCCCGTACTTTAATTTTCCAATTTACTTACTTATAAACATACTTAAATTTAACACCCCAATTTGTTACGGGTTTGATGAGTGGATAATAGCGAGAATCTTTGTACTATCAGCCTCTATCGATTTTGCGTAAATGAACAAAACTAAATACATGATAAAAGCGAAGTGATCATATGTTTTTTGTCGGCGAGACAGCATAGTTGATAATGACATGTCCTCGCAAACCTCTTGTTGAACTAGATGGGTAGAATGGCAATTATTCACATTAATATTTGCAATACTCTATCTCTATCTATTCGCTAAACCCTTTATTGCCTTTCAGTTTTAGGGGTAGAAGAGTTCTCTGGAGACAACCCACGTGTGTTCTGAGTATATTGTAGAAGTTTTCGCCTTTTTTGTTTTGGTAGTCTATCGTTTTCGTGGTCTGCCTCTAACTTGCAAAACGGTTGGATATACAAGTGGTGCCTCACAATTCCACACTGGCTGAATAGTAATATCATGTGTAGGATACATTTTAATTATTATATGTGTTGGTTTAGGTACAAATTGTCCCATAGCGGAATCGTATGGACGATCCTGAAGTGCGTACTCTTATAGATAATGATAGATTGTATTACCACGTATAATAAACTTTATGATACCTTTAAAGGTGCCGTTATACACAAACACCTCTCTAGTGTTATGATAGCAGTGAACCAACCAGTCACTCGTGTCAACGTTGTGTGTGGCATTCCTCCGGTCAGATAGGAAAATTCAAGTGGTTCAAAAGGAATGTCCGCTTCTCTGACGGCTGGTGTAAAACATATATTGACCACAGACATTGTCAAGAGACATCCGATATCAGATAATGTTAGACCTGGTTGGAATATAAATGAGACGTAAAATTAGTCATTGTAAATCAGTAATATGTACTATTGTCTATTGTCTATCCCCAGGTGAATGATTGTTGAGTCGCACTTGCCGTTAAGTGTAGGGATGGCATCTTGAGCTGTCGTTTCAAGGCAATATGTGTCGCCAAGGCTGCATTTAGTCCATGTTTGTTCAAGGTTATCTTAATGTTTTCTATCCACCGTTTTCTTGGTCTACCTTTGGCTTTATGCCCGGATATTCTTGTATTATATGGTCTTATTTGTATTTGGTTTGGCTTCATTCACATACGGTGACCGAACCATTTTACTTGCTGTCTCTCAATATGTTCGATACATGCTATTATACTAGCTCTTTTCCTAATTTCTTATTTTATCTAGTTTGGTAACCATTGCAGCTTTCCTCGGACACTTCATTTCACATGTGACTATTTTTCTTTGCTGCGAAGATGTTAAAGACCATGTTTGACATTGGTAGCACAGTGTTGGTATAAAAATTGTAGATATTATTTGTTTTTTAATGTCCAGCAATATGTATTGACCGCAGAAACTTGAGTAATATTTTTGCACATCTGTGTAAATCTATAATTTTTAAAGAAACAGCAACACAGTGTATTGACATCCTGCAACACGAAAAGTGTGAAATGTAGACCACTGGTCAAACATGTTATTCGTATATGGATAATAAACACTAGTATTGTTTGATATAGTATACATATTGGTGACAGGAGTACTTTAACCTCTGTTTCAATGTGTATGATAGTTATACGTAGTGATGCAGCAAAAATGTACTGCATCCAGGTACTTTAAGTGGCACTATCATAACATACCTGAACAAAGCATAAAATAGACACGTACACATGTCAATACGAAATGCAGTTCAATGAATAAGTTAATGTAATTAGTGACATCATGACTACATTATCACGGTCTATCAAGCAACAACTACTTCCCTGTCCCAGATTCAACTATCAAACGTATCACTGCGATGTTAGGCAAAATGTAGCACCGAATAATTAAAGCAGCTTTCGAGATGGCCACTGAAATAAATGTAATTTTGGCTGCACACCCATAAATACCACTGTGTTCTTTCAGGTCAGAGTCTCGTCTAATGATCCCAAGGACCTATACATTGCGAACATAGACCAGTCCAGTGAGACCATAGACTCAAACAATTAGGCCAGATATATGTCCAATGATACCACATATCCGTCAAGTGAGGCCATTTACCCTTCCAGCAACGCCATTGGGTCTACATTATTGGTTGCCGTTTTACTTGCTTGTGACGAAATTTACTTGCTTGTGACGTTTTACTTACTTGGACAGACAGCATCAAGGAATGGACAGGGCTAGATATTTCCACACTCATCCGCATCGCTGAGGATAGAATTCGCTGGAGGACTCTGTGTGCTGAAGCTTCCAATGTGGTACCCCTACGACCCTGAAGGGTTATGGGTTTTATTGATTGATTGATTGATTGGTTGCCGAGGTCATCTTCGCATACACGTCATAATCAACGGTGACATTTAGAGATAGTGTATTACATATGTAAATTTATTCACAACTTTCAGTGCTGCGGCATGTACTTTTATACGAGGCTCGTGGTATATTTTTCCAGGTTCTTGTTGTAACATGACCTGTTTTCTCCATATTAATAGTTAGGCCCAAGTTGGTACACGTTTTGGAGAATGTACTTATAGTAATAAATAGATAAAACTCAGCGTTTACATGTAGGGTAGAGTCATCACATTTCACTGTGATTTTTATATAAGCATCCCAATATTTAACAATTTTCGTCAATACGTTATCTACATACAAGTCCATATCTCTGAGATCGCTGACGACTAGCATGTATGTCTTGGCCGTGGCCAACAAGTGTGGTAATTTGATGGATACTAGACATATCATTTATCTCTTTACCACGATGATGTAATTTGATGGATACTAGACATATCATTTGTCTCATTACCACGATGATGTAATTTGATGGATACTAGACATATCATTTGTCTCATTACCACGATGATGTAATTTGATGGATACTAGACATATCATATATCTCATTACCACGATGATGTAATTTGATGGATACTAGACATATCATTTATCTCATTACCACGATGATGTTATTTGATGGATACTAGACATATCATATAGCTCATTACCACGGTGATGTAATTTGATGGATACTAGACATATCATATATCTCATTACCACGATGATGTAATTTGATGGATACTAGACATATCATTTATCTCATTACCACGATGATGTAATTTGATGGATACTAGACATATCATATATCTCATTACCACGATGATGTAATTTGATGGATACTAGACATATCATATATCTCATTACCACGATGAGGACGAGAACATTAACAATACTATACTGCCTCTTAACTGAAACTGAATATGACCTAAAAGGCTGAACATTATTTATTGCTTCCCCGAATTTCAATGGTCGGCATTCGTTCTAGCGTGCGACTCCAAATATATAAATAGTTAACAATGAAATTCATTTATAATAATTCAAAATGTTGCGAATGAAGTCTTGTTTACTTTCTGTTCAGAGGTCTATACTGGAGCCTTGTCATGCTGATTGTATATCTAGTGTATATCAGAAATGTTATGAACATCAGATGGCAAGACAAGATTCCAGATACAACTGTCCTTGATAGAGCTGGTATCCCAAGCATTGACACGATCGTCATGCAGACACAGATTTGTTGGGCAGGTAATTTGGTGCGTATGCCAGACCATCGTCTGCCAAAGATACTTCTCTATGGTGAGCTAGAGAAGGGTATACGATCTCAAGGTGACCAAAGGAAGTGTTTCAAGGACTCGTTAAAGAACTCACTGAAAGCCTTTGAAATAGACCATGATACATGGGAAGAACATGCACAAAATAGATCTACATGGCGTTCTAAAATAAAAAAAAGAGCGCATCATCTTGTGAAAAGAAGAGAAATGCAGCAGCTCAACAGCGGAGAGCAGCTAGAAAGTCACGGATAGACCAAGATCCGTCAACAGTCGTTATTCCATGTCCAAACTGTCCAAGGACATTTACAGCTCGAATAGGGCTCAATAGCCATCTACGAACTCATAATCAAGGACATAACTAAAATTGAATTTTCAAAAGTGGATGTAACAAATGGTCATCATCACTTGTGATGGACGAACACCATATATAGTGCATGACATACAACTCGCATGCTTTCAATCTGCACGCGCACCACCACTGACACTTTGTATTACACATATTATAGGAACCTGGTTACAGCCATACACTGACACAGAACCAACTCATTTCATAACCAGGAGAAGCAGTCTCGTTTTTATATGTGAATCCGCCATTGACTTTAGAGCTGTTAGACCCCGTTTGCTTCTCAGTATCGCATTATAAATTGATATGCCTGTTCTATCAGCAAGCCAGAGGAACCACCTGTCTGTAATCAGCCGCTGATCACACGTATATTTGCAACGATATTACGCGTACTTTATATATAATATCCACTAAACCAATGCTTTGCTATAAATAATTTGCCATATGTATATATTAGAGTTTATTTGTATCAGGTGTAAACACTTTTCAATCACCCAATAATGATGTCACATACCCATGAGACTGACGTTGATAGGGTCCTTGAATCCTTGTTTGACAAAACACACTATATTGATAATATTTGTAACTAGTCCCAATGTACATATTGTTTGACAAAGGCAAGTATAAATAATCCAATGACATACAATTCTGGTTTCTTCGTTAATTATGAGTAGCGACATTTTATGTTTAAATGATCAACTAATTTAACAAATTAGTGAAAGGCCCATACACGTTTTATCGGTGTACCATATTATCTAGCTAGGAGAAATATAGTCAACGACTTCAAATCATTGTTAACTTTCAACAACAAAAATATGTCACATTTGTTTCACTAAAATTTTATTGTGTAGATATTTTTTGTGTAGATATATAAACTGAAATAAGTATTTCAAAATACGATTGTGTAACTTGTTTTATTAATTATGTGGAGAAGAAAAATCAAAATCGGACGAAATAATCGAACCCTTACAGTTGTGTACAAGTTGACATAATCTCACAACAATATTTTAAATAACATAGAGAAGTAACATATAATAAGCAGGGAAGCAGCAATAATAATATAGCACATAATAGCATGCGACATAGGACAGGTACATCACTGATATTTATGTCTACCCATGTACAGTAGGAAGTGTACTTGTGTAAGCAATATATCTAATTACACTTAAATATACTTCATTCCGAGAATAAATAACATCCTTAAATTAGACATTTTAAAATGTCTGATTTATTTTAAAATGTCGCCATTAGAGGTTACTAATATATGAATGCTTGTTATTATGAAACAATTTATTAATTATATCAATGTATACATGCATTTTTCTAGAATGTAACAACGAGTAAATACCACATATCAAACATGTATTAAAGAAAACTAGATACATATGCTACTAGAATACAATTTAGTATTATTGACGCTACTGATTCCTTGAAATATGTCATGTGTAGGATTGGTTAGACATTGCAGCTATCATGCAATTATATACAAACTTTACATAGTTTTGTGTTATAAAATCGTGCAAACAGTTGTATTTAAATAATAATCGCAATGTTAGTACTACCATTACGTCAGTACTGTTTTTGAAGAGTATATGCAAATATGTGCATTGTGTATACTATAACAGCTATCGCCAGAAGACTAACAAACATAAAGCCAATTCTGAATTGCTTCAGAAGAAAATTCAGATTTCAAGCGACAACAGAGAACTATTTTGAAGCTTAGTCATGCGACTATATTTGAATGTCCAGTTTCACAATGATGTCAACAACGAGAAAACAAATTGATGTAACATTATGTTCATCGTATTCTACAAAATAAAGCTAATTTTCGGGAAGTTCCCAGAAAACCAGGTTTCCTGTAGGTATCAAGAGATACTATCCTACCATTCAGAAACCGCCGACTCATGTGACACGGAACTCAACATAGAACGCCTACTCTAAACAATTCAAATCATGCACCATATTTTAAGCAACCACAATGTTCTTCAATAATGCATCCACACAATACATTTGTCAATCAATAATGCATTCACTCAATAAATGGGTCAATCAATAATTAGTGCATGCATGTTATTGCTTTAATATCCACGGTACGAAAGCACGAAGTTGCGATTCTGCAAAACAAAGAATGGCAGCTTCACAACGAATTAAACCAAACCACCCTATACATTGTCAATTTAAGACTAGATATATAATAATTGATATCAGAAGAACTAGGAGACCTAGGAGATATATAGGCTAATTGCTGAAGTTGTTAAGTCACAGGTATAACCTACTTGAAATATACTCATTGTGCCGATTGTGCGGGTAGTTTGAGTTTTTTTATTTAAAATTGTTTTAAACCAGAACGCACATGCACTTACTTATGACATCACGTTATTCAAATTATTAGCGACAAGACGTATTCATTGATACGATAATTAATTTAATAAAATGGAATGTGTTACAAATTAAGAAATGTGTTGTACAAATTAATGAATCCACTTTGAAGCCACTTTGACGATAACTGATAGTGGTATATACCCGCTCACACACGTGCGCGCGCGCACACACACACAAACACACACACACACAAACACACATATATATATATATATATATATATATATATATGAAATATGGATTTGGCTGAACATGAAATTACCCCTGATATAAGGTGAATCCATCTGATATTTTGGGTGTCTGCCGTAGATGATGTGACATTACAAGATTGCCCGATTCTCGGCATTGTTTTACAATAACCGTAATTGTTATCAATTGATAGTCCTCATCTGAGGGTCTCACCAATGTGCCACTAGACAAACCATCCATGCAACAGAAAACCTTAGTAGATGGCATGATGTTATATTGAGCTTATCTTCTTATAGGAGCTTCATGGCACGTCATCTATAAAATTATGATTGTCATGCGTGTATTTTGTTGTTGCAATTGTATTATATTTTGTTATTTTTATATATGTATGCACCCTCTGTGGTTGGGAGGGAGCCAGAGATGTACTGCACATCATCGGGGAGGAGAAAACTGGCATCACTGTTTTTCCTATGGCTGAGGTCCATCATAGAGTCACAGTGACTCGGGACTTGACAATCCTTTTGACATGCACATTTGGTTGCCTGCCTGGAGCAATAGACAGGTTCGGCATAATCAACAGTTAATTTGTGGTGTGGAAGTAGCACAGTGAACCCTGTCACGGCTACAGTGGCTAGGAGCAGTGCATAGTTTGAAACCTACCTTTCTGGAATTGTGATAGTTATTCCCTTTGTGGGCCGAAAATCCACATACTTCCCTGCACTATAATGTCATTTAATGGCATTAGGTCAACGGGCATGAACCCATGGACCACTGGATCAGCAACCAACCAACCAACTGTTGTGCATAAAATGGATTGATCAAGTGCACATTTCCTACAAACTTACAGTATACACAGAACAATAATCTACACCGTAATCTTGGATGAGTTCAGTCTTTGGTGCACCAATCAACGCCAAATCGTGTCGTTTGATTATGCATACACCAAATTTGTTGTAGCTTTTGAAATGAGAACTAATATTAATAAAACTGTGATCTTCTGGCATCTGGTAAAATCAAAGTTGGTATTAATTTGGCCAAATTATAACACAATGAACGAAGTATTTGATGTTAGTTTTACAGTTTTCAAAGTACGACACAATTCATGAAACATTAGATTATGTTCGAGCGAAATGCACATATATTTTAATCAAACTGCAAATGGTGATACATCACATTCCGTTCTCAGGATTACATTCTGATATTCTTGTGGAGTTTGTGAACAAGTATAGCTAAAACATTATGACTCCTAGCTATATCAAGTTGGGTCAAAGGGCATGAGCCCATGGGCCGCTCGATCAGCAACCAACCAACCAACCAACCAACCAGCTATAGCACGTTTATTGTCAAGTTTATTACTTTGTATATTGTCTGGCCAAAAGGTAGCGGATTGATATTCACAAGGTTAACAAAGATTGTGTTAGTTTTAAGATTTCCTAAACCATTATTATCTCGGCACAAGAAACATGCATTGTATTTTTCAATTTTTGATAAATACCTATCTATATTTATATACTCTTTCAGCACCGAATACTGCGCATCTGGCAGAAAACAGAGCTCTCCAGTTCGAGTTAAGTGATGCTGCTGTTTGTAATTCATGTTTGCTGTTGAAGCCTATAGTCATACCCTCGTTGATTGTTGTCCTGTGAAGAGTCTCTCATGTTTTCCTCTTTTTAGTTTGCCATCTGGTGCCCATTTTGTTTCATCAGTGGACATATTACCTGTGATTTTGGCATCGAAGACTATCATTGGAAAAATAATTGGCAAACCGAATCACGAAATGAATACACAGACTTAGAACTGTTGCAAAACATATACGTCATGAATGTACTTGGAAAGACAATAATATAGGTTTTTTACTAACCGCAGGAAGCACGTGTAATATATATATATAACATATACACACATATTTGATAACTTAGGAGCAAAGATCAAAGGAGCAGGAGACTGCATGGCAGAAATAAGGAAGAGATTGGCAATGGCATATTGCAAAATAACACGGCTGAAAAACATATATGGAAAAAAAACTAAATAGAAACGAAAGTGCTAATGTTACGAACTTTTATTTTTCCGGTAGCAACATACGGTTGTGAAACATGGACCCTATGTAAAACAGCGGCAAAGAGGATCAACGCCTTCGAGCTGAAATGCTACAGGAAGTTACTTCGAATATCATGGAAGGATAAAATCAGAAACTCAGATATTATAAACACAAGATATTATAAACACACTGAATATTCCAGAGTGTTGGTTACTTAACACAATAACAAAAGGTTTTTTGTTTGGTCATATAAAGAGACATAACTGTTTAGAAAGACAAATAATAGAGGGAAGAGTACATGGAAAGAGGAGAAAGGGCAGACCAAGAAGACGATGGACTGACGACATTAAAGATAACATGAATACATCACTAGAAAATGCAAGCCACATCGCCCAAGACAGAGAGAGGTGCAGAGAGTTCATTGGGAAGACAACGTTCTGGAAGGAATACGTCACATGACACACACAAATAACATATATAAAAAACATTGCGTACACTAACTAATCAAAAATTACATATATTGAGACCAGTATTGAGACCATGTATACTAACAGTAGACAAGCATCCAATATTATCATCGCATGTATCACTTATGTTGCGTATTTCTTTCGAATGAGTGGATACATTTACAACACCAACAACAACAAAAATGTATGTGACTAAGAACAGAACCAAGTCTCATTTACTTCAATAACATGTGTATCCATATACACTTACAGAAATATGGTGGCTTTCCATAAATGACGTCAATAATTAGGTTGGGTTTTAGAATAGCTTTTCTAAATAGAAAAACAATGAATGTTTTTCATCTGAATTAATTCGTATCGTTTTTTATTATTGTAGGCTTTCGGCTGGTCACAATTTACATACTTGGAATCGCATGCCACAAAAAGTCAACACGACTCCAAGTATATTAATAGTGACCAACCATAAACCCTACAAGGGCAACCGTCCGGGCACGTGAGAATTCTAGGTAACAAGTCTTACTACTTGAAACGGTTAGAGTGTCTGAACACTTTGACAGATGTTCACAATTGGTGTGATTTTGGTGAGATAAAAGTTGACGACATTACGACTGTTTTGATATACCATTTAAATTGTGTGAATTAGAAAAACGAATACTTAATAATCTGAAGAAATTATGTAATGTAACACTTATTTATAAACAATTTTGTGTAGATGTTAAGTTGTTTAGACATAAACACTCAAGATGAGCCCTAAATTCTTGACAAGTTGTTGACAAGATAAATGAGAAGGGTAAGAAATCGCACATACATTGTTGACTTAAAGTATACTTTATAAGCGGCTCCCTTATATTGAGACTATACGACGAGCACTGTTGTAAGTAGTGTTCCAGAATATCCAACAGTTTGTTAGCAAATTCATGATAATAGAATGCACGATATTATCGCACCCAGGGGTAACGTTTTTCCGCTATAGAAAATATCTTCATTATTTATTCATTGAATTGTTACTGTTGTTTGCTACATAAGCTAACAACCCGCTGTGATTCTGATTTTAGTGTCGCTATTTACTTATGGAAATAAATACTAAATAAAGTATACAGGTTACTGTAGATACCTGTGTCATGTGACGTATTCCTTCCAGAACGTTGTCTTCCCAATGAACTCTCTGAACCTCTCTCTGTCTTGGGCGATGTGGCTTGCATTTTCTAGCGATGTATTCATATTATCTTTAATGTCGTCAGTCCATAGTCTTCTTGGTCTGCCCCTTCTCCTCTCCCAGGTACTCTTCCCTCCATTATGTGTCTTTCTAAACAGTTATGTCTCTTTATATGACCAAACAGGCGTAGTTTTCTTTTTGTTATTGTGTTTAGTAACCAACACTCTGGAATATTCAGTGTGTTTATAATATCTGAGTTTCTGATTTTATCCTTCCATGATATTCTAAGTATCTTTCTGGAGCATTTCAGCTCGAAGGCGTTGATCTTCTTTGCCGCTGTTTTACTTAGAGTCCATGTTTCACAGCCGTATGTTGCAACCGGAAAAATAAAAGTTCGTAACATTAGCACTTCCGTTTCTATTTTGTTGTTTTTCCATATGTTTTCAGCCGTGTTATTTTGCAATATGCCATTGCCAATCTCTTCCTTATTTCTGGCATGCAGTCTCCTGCACCGTGCGGTATTTAGTTAGGTATTTAGATACCTAACTATCTAAATAAAATAACTCTGGTTAACATCACATTTGCTGTCTATGGTTTCTTTACAGCTTTAGGATAATTTTATTGTGTTAAATCCAAAAATCACATTGGTTTTGCTCAATTATGTCAGGTTTTTTTATCTAGCACCATATGCTGTTTTGTTTTTTTAATAGGTGGGTCAAATTCCATGTCAAATCAATCAGTAAAACGACAATTGATTTTCATACATTTGATCATAGGTGTTTTTTTTTCCTATTTATAAGGAAAAATGATACAGAAAGCAAGTATTTTATTGTCACATGTATGGATATTTAACGCAATATGTTGAAACATTTCTTAATCTATCTTGGAATATACACATTATGAAGATTTCACATGTTTTAACTTATAGTATTGCTAAGTTTAAAATTATTTTTGTTTGTAATTTTATTAGGTTTCAAGTGATTCAATGGCTTTAACTAGAAGATCTTGCAGAAATAAGCCAAACATTTTCTTCTACATCTGCGGTGAATACACCCACGTTCCTAATAGGAATCCAGTCACAATTGTTATAAAGCAAGCTTACCATGCGTATTTTTGTATAAAACTTGGTGACCAGGATAAAGCTTGGGCTCCTCACATGGTGTGCAAGACATGCGCTGAATACCTGCGTCAGTGGATTAAAGGCAAAGAAGAGCAATCTGAAATTTGGAATACCCATTGATTGGAGGAAGCCAACAAACCATGTCTCTGAAGGAGAAGTATGAAGCAGTGAAGTATGTGCTGTATAAAGATTCTTATTATTAGAACCAGTGGTATATTTGTGATGACTTGAAGATGGTGAATTTCCTATTGGGACAACAGTCCGGCTTTACAAAGTACCCCTGCTTTCTATGCATGTGGGATAGTAGGAACAGGTCTCAGCACTTTACCAAGAAGGACTAGCCTGCACGAGAAGAATTGGTGCCGGGTAGATCAAAGAACATCTTCATCAATCCTCTTGTAGACTGAAACAAGATACTATTCGCACCGCTGCATATCAAGCGTGGCTTGATTAAGCAGTTCACCACAGCCATGGACAAGGATGGTGGCTTCTTCACTTACTTGTGTCGTGCTTTTCCAGGATTAACCATAGAGAGATTAAAAGGTGGCATTGTTGATGGTCCTCACGTTCGTCAACTAATCAGAGATTCTGAGTTTGTTAAATAAATAAACACATTGGAATTGGAAGCATAGGCGGCCTTTGTTCTAGTTGTGAAGAATTTTTTTTGAAAACACCAAAGCCAGTAACTATGAAGAAGTTGTCAACATTATGCTGACTGCTTTCAAAAACCTAGTACGCAACATGAGCATAAAAGTACATTATTTATTCTCGCATATGGATCGGTTTCCCGAGAATCGTGGATCAATGAGTGACGAGCAGAGAGAGAGGTTCCATCAGGACATAAAAGAGATGGAGACCAGGTATCAAGGACCAGGTATTGGGATGCAGAATGATGGATGATTGCAGATTGTCTCTGAAGATAGATATCCCTGCTGCTGAGCACTCGAGAAAGTCGACGAAAGTGAAGTTTATGCCTTGAATTTTGCCCAGTGATGACATAATTTACATGTCCTTTCCTTTTTCAGTGTCTTCTCTTCATTTATATAATTCCATGTTTGTAACATTTAATAAATACATTCTTTTAAATACTATTTATGTGAGAAATGTAACAAAATCAACTACTGATATCACCAAAATGTAGTTATGAATAAAAGGCTATAGTCAGAAATTATAATTTTTTAAAATCACTTTAAAAAAACAACCGTGACCTGATTGAGAAAAATGTATGTCATTTTTGGCTTCAGTGGCACAAAATGCTCCTATTTCAGTTGAAACATATTGTTTTTGTAAACCAGTGTAATAATAAATAACAATACAACATAGAACAAAGACAATTATCAACGTGTCTGTCCTAATGGGACCTTTTTCTGATGTTGTCGGAAATCTTTTGATATTTTGGTTATTTATATTTACTTATGGAAACTCATCTTGCAAAAAGAAAATATTTGACGGAACACGTGTTTGTATTTACTGCTCATATGATAATATATAAATATATTCATAGACGAATTTATGTTTTCTAGTATAAAGCCAACACCGCCTGTTAGAAATAGTATATGTCTGTATTTTCCATAAACAGAGAATTCCGGTTCAAGACACATTGCCAGAAAAGTGATACTGAGAGGAATAAAGCAGCATATGAATAGTGCAGAGATCATAACCACCATTTTGGCTACTTTCTTGTTTCGGTTAGAAATGTTGTCTACTTGGGTTCCAGATGTAGATTTATGTCTCCATTCTGTATTCTTCTTTAGAATAACTGCCAGAACCACTGTGCATGATATAATAATAACAAATGCTGAAAATGGAAGGAACGTATTGTTGATTGCGAATGAAAACTTCTCAACATTTTCTCTGTCAGACGTATAAAATAAACCAAGAAGGGTTCTATTTTTTTCGGGAAAAAATTTCATGGCCATTTTGTTGACAACATAAACTGGGGAGACACTTGCGATGAGGATGATGAAAACACTAACAAGGACGATCGCCATTCGTTTGGAGGTAACAATGCTCCGTACCTGAAAAACACGAAATAATACACGTATATTACAAATATCGCTATTATATATAATAAACACGTTGATAGGAGAATATGCATGGCTGAAAGTACTTTCAATCACATTAGTAATATATTCGCATCTAAATATAATACACATACACTAAAACTGATAATTATCACATTTATGTATTAATGTATGGCTCAGAAACATGGACACTGATCAAACCATGAAAAGACGTTAATTGATACCTTTGAGATGTGATTATACAGAAGAATAGGCAGAACTTCATGAAAAGAAAAGAAATCGACACAAGAGGATCAAACAAATAATTCGTATAACAAAAATAACTATTAAAATAAATAAAGGTCAAACAAATCTAGTATTTTGGACATATTAAAAGGCATGACTCGTTGATGAAGACCTTAATCGATGATAGAATAGAGAGGATAGGCTAGTAAAGAGGAGAGGATAGTACATGAGGTAGGCAGATCAACACGATGAAGGGAAACATCACGAGATGTACAGGTTACAGTCTAACAGAGTCATCATCATCAGGTGACATAGATCTCTTGAATTCTCCGTGATCTGGAGCAAGTTGCCCTGCATATTCCAAGGACATGCTCATGTATTCTTTAATGTCTTTTGTATAACGGCGTCGTGGTCGGCCTTTGCCCCTGTTGTCTTCTATCATCCCCTCCAGCTACACTCTCTCCACGCCGTCGTGTCTCTTAATATGACCGAACAAAAACTAGCTGTTTCTTTAATATGGTTTTCAGAAGCCAGCCTTCCTGGATGTTAATTGTTCAAACACCTTCTGGTTTGTTTTATTCGCTGTCCATGGTATTCTCAAAACGCATATATACCATTTTAATTCAAATGATATTATTCTCTTGGCCACTGTCTTATCTAGTTTCCATTTTTCACATCCATATGTCGCCACAGAAAATACACATGTTCGTAGTACACACAATTTGGTTTTTATTTTAATAACAGAGTACACCACCAAAGCAAGACATAGAGGATGTTGTTAGATGTCTATTACAAGACGTTCGCTGAGGAGACGGCACTTTGTTGATAGTGAAATAGCAAAACAAGTGTAGAACTGTAATAGTCTCAGTAGGAAAACTAGACCGCAGGTGTTTTGATTAGGGTCTGAAAGGGTGATAAATAATAATGCTATGTTGATTGGCGTATTCTGTGAGCGACGTTATCTAGATTTCTGTGGATAGAGTGAACTGACTTTTTCGATTGGCCAATGTGTCCCATGAACCATGTGGATGTCGGATGTTTCAGTTCGAAAGGTCAACATATTTCACGTAAGATGTAGACCACGACACAATGCATTCAGTTTCCGGTTGTACCCCATGCTGGCTAACACCAATTTGACAAAAAACGCAGGCGATGAAGACACTCGACTCATGCGATAAGGAATTCTGACACAGACGATGAACAAACTGAACGCAGGGGATGAATAAACTGGACACAAGCGATGAAATATTTGTATACCTACTTCAAATGTTCTTAATGCTATTGTCAGTGTAACATGTATCTTCTGGTTATTTTCTCATCATATATTATATCCTTCTGTGAGGTCTGTTAATTAAGTGAGTTTACAGTTGTTTACAATCTGTCCCTTTCTCAAGAGCTGTTAAGAATTCGGGGGACATCCACACCGCTTAAATAATTCACATGTTTTACACTTAAAACTTATAAAATAGATTTAGCTGACAACTACATACACTATTTCTATTTTTAGATGTCGTCTTGATAATTTGAATTAGAGAATCAGAGTAATTGGGCACCTTAAGGTGCTTTCTGAAATACAATATACCGATATATTATATATTATTTAAAACACACATATATTTGTTCATCAGCAAATACTCAAACTTGCAGGTTAGCAAGAACCACTTGGCAGTGGTGTAACGGTATAAACGTGTTTGGTTTGGTCATGTATCGAGACACGGTTCACTTCCGAAAAAAAATTTCAAGGAACAATCGAAGGAGGAAGGAAACGAGGGGTAATAAAATCATATATTTATTACATACAGGAATGGTCTGGGTATGATTTTTCCCACATTTCTCCGAATGGTTTTTTTAAAGGATTTTATTGATGTAACCAGTTTGAAACCGCGAGAGTCATGAAAAATTATAGGTCCTATATTTTTTATTATTAATATAGCGACTCATTTGATTTGTTTCCTTAAGGAGATGTCAGCAAAATTGAGGTAACTTTTCATCGCTCCTTAAGGAGATCTCCGAGCCAAGTTAAAGCTATGAAGAAATTATTCCATATTGGACTAATTTCCGCAGTTGAGCTTCACTCACCATAAGAGATACTTTAAACCAAATGTTAGAATACAACAGCCGAAATGAATTAGTGTCAATTCTTTATCATTATACCAGAGGCATGAACCGTGTGTCTTCAGTGGAAATTTAGAATGATGTGTCTGCAATCGTGAATGGAAGTATGACACTTGGCTGATAGGTCAACGTAAACGTTGGTCTCATATACGTAAAGTGCAGGATTCAACTCCTGATAAGGAATACGTTCTCTTCTTTCTAGGGGCAATTATTTTTTTTAAAAACGTATTAACCCTTTACATGACGTGGCCATAGCAATGGATGCGTTTATTACATAGCCACGCTACGCGCACCACATCTTTGCAATTAAAAGTAAAATGCATTAGTAACAATTGTTCTGACAAACTTTTTAAAAAAAAAAAAAAAACCTATTTGAGTTCGTTGATGTTCCAAAAGCCATTTTTGTATTTGACACTTATTGTCAGCAGTGTTTCTGTTTCGTCTCATTTAGCATTTATTCTCAAACACCCGCTGGATCTGTCTTGTTGCATGACCACTGTTCTACTAGATTTCTAGCAGGATGTAATCCAGACAATGGAATTGCATTGTCATCGTTTTATTTGCACTAATCATCCAATACAACTGTCTTTGGAATTCTTTCTGTTAAACGTCAAACGATTTGATACATCTGAAGTTATAGTTTCTGTTTAACATAAAACGATTTGATACATCTGAAGTTATAGTGTGTGTCGCCGTCTGTATTGAACATGCATGTTTTCGGCCGAACTGTTTCCTGAAAAAACAATTTTCTTGTTCCACGGTTGTTTTTTTCTCACAGAGTCAAATATTAAATGTCCTAACCGCCCTTCACCTATCCCCTCCAACCCATTCGCAAAAGTATCACCATTTAGCAGTGTAATTTATAATTTGACCATGTTATTTTGTGATTTTATTTTTTCAACTCTGGATGAAAGTGTACATCTGTATTGTGTTTTAGTAAAAATTCCTTTCAGTGATATGTGATGCAGATATTAATAGTAATAAAATATAATAGTGCACAATCGTATGGCAATAATTTATATAATGAAGACGAATACAATGAATAGAATAAACTGAGTGTGGATACTTGATACCGCATACAATCTCATTGTATACGTTACTATAGCTGTAACATTGTACATGCTACTATGGCTTCACCATTTTACACGTTACTGTAGCCTCAACATTTTACATTTTACTGTAGCTTCAACATTTTGTACATGTTACTGTAGCTTCAGCACTTTACTTTCATGTTGATGTTATTTATTCTGGAGCTTAATTTCAAACCTAGAGGACTAATCCAACAAAGTAGGGACTAGGGCCAAGAACATCATTTTCCAATTGGTACCATGTTCCTTTGTCTTTGCTCTTCACAGTTTCCCATCTTCCTGAAATTTCGAAAGACATCTAGGATCGTCATGTCCTGAATCAGTTGGTTTCACCTCAAGTTTCCCTTCATCTGGTTTCAGGGTGCCAGTTCGACATACATCATCAAACGATGAAATGCAATGCCACGAAGTTGATGGCCCTCAGCTCCAAAAGGAATGATCAACAATGGGACATTACAACATAAAATATGGAATCTCTACCAACCTTAGAAACGCTAAATACATTATCCACAACAACTGTAAACAACAATTGATGGACCGCTGGGCCACTAGCCCAAAAGGACGGTGCTATATGCAGACATGTACAAATACAATTCAGACGACATCCCAAAGACTACATAGACTACATCGCAAAGATGAAATCACAATATTTAGGCTGAGAACAACACATATACTGCTTAAACACCAACACAGGATTATCGTAGGCCATACAACATACTGTAACCACTGCTACAGACAAGAGGAGGAAATATTAGAAAACCGCCTTAAAGAATACCCTGCACTACATACCTACGAAAACTACTGTTACTACCAAATTCCTGCATCACTAACACCCTTTATACAGACACAGTACAGCTGAAGGAGACGTGAATTTACCACCACCAGATAAAGGGAAGAAAGAGTGAAAGCTCGCAGCCCCGAGGATCAGATAAGTAAGTTCAACATACTGCATGCTATTGTACTTGAACATTTGCTGTTTCCCTTCTAATCCATGATGTTTTGGTGATCATATCTTTGGGTCACACCAAGGACGAGGTCCATATCGTGATATGATGAAGATAGGCGGTCGCATCAGGCAGCACCAAACAAAATACATTGTCGTGAGCAGCATTTCGAAGAAAAACCATTTTAGGAAGGGCGAAATTTCGAAATCGTTCATCATACTGAATAAATCTATGCACAGTTCTGCCAAGGGTTACATAAAACGTAGCGTACTCAAACTATAGATCAGGACATGACGCACTCAACAATTTATATATTATCATACTACCCGCTTAAACATTAGAAAGAGTTGTCATATTTATATCAATATATTAAAAGCTTGAACCAACAGCCTATATAAAATATTGAACACTTTTTAATCAATACCGTCAAGGTTGAAGATCACGTAACTAAGGCAATGGCTATGCACCAATCAATCAAACGATTTGGATTTATAGAACACTACCAATGATTGTCGATGTGACTCCATCATTGGATGCATTCTCAGAATAATTCAATGTAACTTCCATCTGTCACGTCACAGATAGTATTTGTGTCCACTTGTTAAAAGATACCATTTCTTCCTTTCTCCCCAGTACATTCCATATCGTTGATTGTCTTGCTATATAACTTACTGGTGTTCTAAACGTGTGTCAAGTACATCTCAATTGCCTATCCACGATTTGAATTTAAAACAAATACATCTCAAATATTCACAAGAGTAATTAACTTCTTGGAAACTGACACGCATTGCCTGCTGTCTGGTAGAGAAGTAAAGATCAATTAAAATGCATGGATTATCTAATATAAAAATAATCTTTTGTGAATGTAATTCGTCACATTGTAAATAAATGAATGTTCGTCAAGAGTGTGTTTGTGTGAAGGTGTTACATTAACTTATATTATATACCTTCAATGGTGCAGTTATACACAAGCATCGCTCTAATGTGATCAATGCGGTAAACCAGCCAGTTATTCTAGTGAATGTAGTGTGAGGAATCCCACCTGTGAGGTACGCAAATTCAATAGTGTCGAAAGGTAAATCAGCAGATCTAAAAGCAGGTGTGAAACATATGTTGGCCATGCTCATCGTTAGAAGGCAGCCAATGTCAGAGAATGCCAGACCTAAGAACATATGCATATGTTATTTTGTATAGTACATTACAAACATAAAATACAAAAATAGAAACATTACTTCAGCTGTCAACTGGTAATCGATAATCTACTTTGTTCCCACTTAGGCATAATTTACTGTAATCTGGCTGACAAAATAGCATAATTTTATATTATTATTTAGAGAAACGAATACATCGCAGCAAAATACGCAAACCACGAAAAAGCGCAAACCATTCTACGAAATTCATTTTGCTAATCGGTAGAAGTGTAAGGATGAACACAGAAAGAAAGAAGATAAAAATATATCTTTATAACACGTTACGGTATAACATGTACACATGCAGTGTTCTTGAATTTTCTTACTAGTGTAAACTTTTTAGACAGCGGGAAGAACGATGCAATATCAAATCCGGTTACCTTTGGCTATCCTATAGGTGCCTGGATGTCGCTCTCAGCGAGACGTTCAAAAGTATCTTACAATTTCAGGCCGTTAAATTAACATTTACAGATTATCATTTTTAACACACATTAAATTAATTTTGAATCAGTATTAATACATCTAAAAACAAACTTAACTTAATTATACTTAACTTACGACTCTTAAAACAACGTGACCTCAACAGTTCTTAAGATCTGAGATTTCAAGTCTCATTAGATGGCCGTCATTATATTCAGAAAAAAATGTATATTATTGGGATTGTGGGATTTGTATTTCTCAGAACAACTTTTGTTGAGTTCCGTTTCAGATGTACGTAGATGGAATATTCAAATTTATAAACTTGTATATAATTCTAAGGTGATAGATCATTTCTATCCTCGAGCTAAATTCAGCAGGTACCATGGGATATCGAGTTTCTGTAATATCCACACGATCCAGGTGGTGCGTCATCTGTGTCTTCCTAATAGTTGTTGTCTTATATAAATAATTCATTGTTATCTTTTGATCATAGTATGTGTGGTGTTCTTCCGGAATCAAATGGATGCCTTTCATGATTGTACAAGTTAATGACGGACACCTTTTCCATCAGGAAGCAATGTCTTTAGAAACACTATATGACGAATTTCTGTATAATATCTCCTTCATAAAATCGATGCAATAAAATAAAAAAGATATGACATTCAGAAGTGGTATATATTTCCCAGAAAATGAGTAGTATCCAAAAATGGTTAGTGACAAAATTGATTATTATGATGATTCAAATAGACGTTACTGTAGTTAAAATATATGTCAGGGATTAAAGATTGATCCACTAATCTGGTTTTCTTCTCATGAATTCATTGCTTCTACCGGCGCAATGTTTGTGTCTTCACTGTGACAATTGTTTTAGTTTCAATCTACTGAGTGGTATTATATAAAATGTGCAGTGTGATTGGCATGCGCAGCGTGGGATTGAAATAAGGTTAAGATTATACTTAGTATTAGAGTTAGGATTATAATTTATAATTAGGCTAACATTAGCATGTGCAGCCGTTGTGTTAGTTAACTAAGTTTTCTAAAAATTCTCGTCTGCGTCGTGAAATGTGACGTCATGGCAGCCATCAATTTGAATGTTGTTTTTTTCGCATTTTCATGTATCCATTCGTTTTCTTTACTATCTTTTTACGGTTGTTTCAGGCATAACTAATACTTGTTTCATTCATCTGTAATTTAATATAGTGAGACGTTTTTTATACCTACTGTTTCACTAAAGTATATTTCGGTACACAAAATTTTCTACGTCTTGTATAATATATTCGTGAGTTTCTTTTATTCTTCTTTTCGAAAAAAAAATATCCTCTCTACAATGTACAAGGGAAATGTCGTTGTCAGGATAATCTTCACGTGACATATTTTATGTCGGTTATTTGTCATCCTTCGTTACGTTCTCTCTAAGTGCGTTCTTGTACAGATTGTTCTGAGAGAAACAATTATCCTTGACCGTTATTTTCCTTTTACATATTGGGCTTATGTTAGTTCCTTTATGTGTATATTCGTCCATATGTGTCTATTATAATCATATTGACTATTATTTTTGTCAATAGTAGTAATATCCTTATATAAGGTTCTTATATAAACCATATAGCACAACATGCGAGGTATCTGCCCTCATACAAACACCCATATGTTACCATGTTTTCCTTTTATGAGATATTAAACAATGTTCTTATATTCTTGTTCTTATATAAACATGTTCTTATATAAATCATATAGCACAACATGCGTGGTATCTGCCCTCATACAAGCACCCCACGTGTTACCATGTTTTCCTGTTATGAGATATATAACAAGACAGGGTCTATGTCCTCCTACGCATATCCCTGTGCTACAAAGTTAATCATTAAAAAAAGAAATATAATAAGGCATGTAAGGCCTCTACACATTCTTATGCTACCATGGTTTTCTTTTATGGGCCATATACCATGGCATGTGATGCTTCTGCATCTCGCTGCATCTCCCGGTGTCACTTAGTATTTCGCATAATAAACTATATAACAAAATTTGAGGCATCTTTCCTCATAAATACATACATGTGCTAGTATTTATATAGAATTGGTAATTTTAACATAATTTACATACATTTATAAACACATACTATAAATTCGACTGTAATTTTTTTTTTACAATTGACTTGGTGAGAATGATGAGGTGATGGCCCTGCATATTTCGGTTGCTATCACTCACGCTCACTGTGTATTTGATGTCATGGAAACATGTCTTTACCTGAGATCATATGTGGGGGGGGTGGTGGTTAGAGAAAAAAGAAAAATTAAGTACAGTGTGGGGGGGGGGGTAACTACGCAAGATTATTTTAAAAAGTAGATAATTCGTAAAGTTATTGAAATTATTACATAATTTAAATAATTTTTAATATTCCTAAATTATACTAAGCCAGTAAGCAGCCGCGACGTAATCATGTTCCTTTTTTTGTTTTGGTTGTTCGGATCGATTGATCAGTTGACTGATCACCTGATTAGTACGCATGATTTTTCTCCAATGGAACTACTGCAATGGAGAGATGGATACAGACTTTCGAATACACACGTTATATTACATTTTTGAAATGCATATACAAAGCATATCACAAATGTGTACGTATAAATAACGTACTAAATATCGCAGGTTCGCATGCATCACTACATTCAATAGTCAAACAACGAAAACGTGCATGTTCTGGAGATATATGCCGAAATGAGTATCTGTCAAAAACGATATTGCAGGGTACAGTTTAGGGTAGAAGACACAGATGAGGAAAACAGAAGATCATGAACATAATATAAATGACTAGACAGGCCAGGATTGTTCCACACCCATCCGCATCGCCTAGGATAATTACCGTTGTTCTGTGTGTTGACGCATCAAATCCCTACAATCAAAGTGTATTATGGGTTAATAAATCAATGGGTATTTGAACTGAATATACAAAAGCTATTAATGTGTGTGTGTGTGTTATTGAATACAGTGCACCGAAAAAAAGCATGACTAAATAGACACGATGGATACACATACCTTGTAAACGATGGATTACAGAAATAAAAGAGTCAGAGAACTCGTCTACCCCTGGCGCTGCAATGCATAAGATTGAATACACAATTATCTCTCTTGCGGTAAGATCCGAAGGACACATCAGTGCCCCACCAGACCTACTATCATGCATCATATTAATTCGCATGTATATATATAGTTAGGATTTCATATTGTGGATAAGCCGCATGTTTTATATTTTAAATTACATTTCTGCGTCGTATGATTAAGTATCTTCCTTCGACAAGATGCCGCAGTGCTGAAAGTATATATACTCGGATCATTCCGAGTATATATACTGCTCTTGAAAGCACGCGTTACCAAACGTTCGGAAGCATGCATCATTCTATTGATATTAATTGCTGGATATCAAATTAAATAGGCGCATATTATCTATAGATTAAAGAGAGCCATTTCAATGCACACATGACAAGTCTTAAAAGTGAAGTGTCGTTTACAGAAACGTGGTAGTGTAATGTTAAGTCGTTCTCCAGCAGACTCCACTTTCGAATCCGATGGTTATTCGTTATATGAAAGAAAAATGTGCCTGTTATGGTTCCAGGAAGTAGGCAGCATGGTTCATACTCTGGGAGGTGGAGGAATGACGCCATGACTACTGAGCAAGTACAGTAGACGTCGTCATTGAGACGGTTTATGGGCATCCACAAATTTGACAGCTGGAAACATCGGAAAACAATGTATATTGACTCTGGTTACCTGAACATCTTACCTTTATCTATGACGTATTTTCTTTTATGGATTGTTGTCCTCAATGCTTCTCTTTTTGTGCAAAGAAAACTGTATTTTCCAGTGGTATATTAAAATAATAGTAATATCCAGTGTTCGATGACATCATAGGTGGCATCTTCTTCTTCTTCTGCGTTCGTTCTCAGGAGTTGTGATAGGCGACATCTAATTTCTCCATTCAGAACATGTTCTTCCATGATTAATATTTCTCACGAATGTTAACGAAAACATGTTCATGTAAAAAGAAAATATATGTCAGTTAGCGTGAATTGTTGTTTTTGAGCAGCTATTTTCTTTAAAATGCCCATGTCTTTGACTGTTGTCGGTGTTGCATCGTCTCTATGTTCAAGATATTCATAAACCTTTCTATTGTATTGCATTTGAAATGGCAATGCGTTCCTTTTTACTCGAAATGTATTTGGAATATTACGAATGGTAATCCCAAGGGAAGAAGGAGAAATATTAATCCAAAAGGTACCATTAGGAATACATTTAACCACCGAGTCACCACGCAACTAATGTATATACTTTGCTATCTTTTGTGGAAAACAAAGCGACTACGGGTTTGTGAAAAGTATCACACCGTTGGTCAATGTTCAATAGCCACTACATACGTTAGATAGTTCAAACTGACAATAAAAATTAGCAATAATAAATTTACATATGCCAATCGTTTTACCAAAAAGACTAGTGTTGACAGGATCTTTAAAACCTTGTTTGACAAAGCAGATGATGTTGATAATGTTTGTTGCAACACCAAATGTAGATATTGTTTGGCAGAAAACTGTGTAGATGATCCAGTGACATATATCAAGTATCTCATCACTTAACATCATATCGTCTACATTGTTCATCAGCGTGGTGCCGTTCTCAACTGTGTGCGGCATTGTCTTCTAACAGGCGTCTAAACTGTACTTATTTGAGTAGTAAATAGTACAATATGGCTACTTAATATGTAGGTTTATGATGTTCATACAAGAGTGGTGACACTGATGTGGGTACATATAATATTATGTCAGAACAACAATATTACTCTGTCATACTTTAATACAGGAGTAAAATCAATGTATAGTTTCATGTTTAATATTATAGTAGTAGCTAAACCATACATAAACGTAGAAGACAATCATGGATAACTACGAGCGTAGATCATGTAGTATATTAATTGTGTACCTTAGTAGAAGTGAGTTGGCAGGCGAGTGGTTAAAATAATGCAGTGATTTATGATTAAAATAATAGTTCACATGTTATATCATAATTGACACACAACTAACAATTATCATTCACATAACGGGAATATTGCGTTATGTATGCGGTGTGTGTGAGTGTGTGGATTGTGGAATGCAGGAATTATTTTGTCATGCAAATTATATATACGAGTAATATTAAAACATGTCTTCATAAGACTAACAGTGTTTACAATGTAAGAATGAAAAATTAAGAATTTGCAACCAAGAATCGTGTATAAATTATTGTGTCTTAATGTTGATACATGAGCTAGTATTATGTAATATCAATGAATAGTGCTATTAATATGGCATACACAATTATTAAAATACAAGCACATGCATCTATCAGCATGCATTTCTACACACTTAAATTGTTAACATAATGCACGATCGCCATTTCCATAGTTTGTGTTACACATACGATCCATATAATTCCGTACATTAGTATGGATTAGCATTCTTACGCAGAATCCTAGGAATATCGTTAAGAGACAGAGTGAGAAATGAGGACATTAGACAAAGAACCCCAATCTTGGAGAATATTAAGAGAAAACAGATTAAATGGTTTGCACACAACAACAGAATACCGCAAGACAGAATACCACTGCAAGCTATGCTACACAGATACAGTGAAGGGAGACATAGAGGTTGAACACGAAAATGATGAACCACCGAAATAAAAGAGGCAACACATTCCACAATATACTCAGCACACACGAGGGTAATCTCCATAAAACTCTTCTACCCCTGACGCTGAAAGGCAATAAAGGTTTAACGAATAGATAGAGTATGATATAGGAATGTACACAGATCTTAGGGTGCTAGGATTTTTCGTTATATCTAAGAGGTTCCGTTTCATTTGTCAACTGACGTTAATGCACTATGACGAAGTGTTCTACATTTAGTTTCAGTCAATGGATGCCAAATTAACAATGAGTGTTAGTGATGATAATTTCTGTTATTAAACACGAATTCAAAATCTTTGATTACTTTAACTAATTACATGTATTAAGTATATATTAATTAAGCATTATAAAGAATGATACAATTTGCTGCAATATGAAGATACCAGACGTCATTTGAACATCGGCCGTTTATCAGATACCAATTGATCCCTAATTTGAGTCACAAAGTTGTCTGTATTCGATCATTCCGCATACCTATGCATATCGATTTAAACCAAGACACCCACGTGTCTAGTCGCAATGAGTGTAGGCCGGTATTGAGACACTGACATCAACACCGACTTTTCTCACGTAAATACATTCACCAAGAATGACGCACAATAAAACAGGCAGAGACCAAATTGGCATCTGCAGTATATATACAGTGTCATGTGACATATTCTCTCTAGAACAGTGTCTTCCCAATGAACTCCATGAGCCCTTTTCTGTCTTAGGCGATGCGGCTTGTATTTTCTAACGACCTATTCTTCTTCTTCTTCTTTCGTTCACTTGAAACATGTCTATATCTGTAATTCTGTCTCCTTAATAAAACTCACTGTCTTTTGTAGTTCATACAGTGTCCCATAGAGTTTTGATTCCAGTGTTGTTTCCTCTGGCCAATATGTCTGCCTCAGCGTTTCATGCTCAGAACACTCTTGAAGTATATGTTTGGCACTCTGTGCTGCCTGTCCACATGTACACATGGCCGTGTTGCCAATTTTGAACTTTGTATACATGTGACTGCGGAGTCGGTTGTGTCCTGTTCTGAGTCGTAGAATTATAACTTGTTCTGATCTGTTCATATTGTGATAGTCATCTTGTGTTGGTGTTTGTGGCTTTCTTATTGACTTTATCATCTGTTTTTTCTGATGGTAGGTGATTGGTATATCTGGTTGGTCTTCGGCAGCACCTTCCTTAGCCAGTTGGTCTGCTTTTTCATTTCCTGGTATTCCACAGTGAGAGGGTATCCACTGCATGGTTACCCTATACTGGTAAGACAATTCGCTAAGTAGTTTTTTTAAGTCTGTTAGTTTTCCAGACTGGAGAGCTTGAAGCACTGACCTTGCATCTGTCAGGAATACCACAGGCTGTAGGTCAGAGTTGGAGTTCAGCAGTTTTTTAGCTGCCACACTAATTGCCTGGATTTCTGCATCATAATTATTGCAGAATTTTCCTGTCGGTGTTCTGATTGTATCTCTAGGCTTGTGTGGATATTCTATATATACACCTGCACCTCCATTCCTCACAGCATTCTGTGCTGACCCATCTGTGTACACTCTGACCCATATATCTTGTGGATATTCCTCATCCAGGAAACTGAGAGTGATTGTCATTCGCTGCACACTGTTCTGTTCGTCCTCGCTTAGTATTCCTTTCACATGGGTCTGAATGTATATTGGCATTCCATGGCTTTCACTCCACGGGGTTTGCTCTGGTACAGACCTTAAGGGGCTGCCAACTTCAGGTAGGTCTGTAAGTTCTCTACGGAGTCGTTTAGCTTGATGGATAAAGCTGCTCCTTTTCAGTCGTCCCATTGCTAGATTTTGGAATCTTTCCTTCATTGGATGACTTGGCATACACTGAAACTTTTCTGCTTGAATTAGTACTTTTGTGTCTCTGCGTTCGCCAAGTGTTTGCATTCTTCCAATTTTCTGCATCTCTGTTATGGGTGTTGATTTCATTGCTCCCAACATTATTCTAAGTGCCTGGTTTTGCACTTTATCTAGATCTTGTAATGTGGTGTTTGATGCAGGACACCACGCAGCTGAACCGTATTCCAGGTGTGGTCTTATGCCTTGCTGGTAAACTTTACTGAGTATATTTCCACTGGCTCCCCATGTGGTTCCACTTAGTTTTCTCAGGATAGCTAGCTTCCTCCTGGCTTTTGTTGTTGCTTTGTTTATGTGCTGCTTCCATGTCAGCTTATCATCAAAAGTAACTCCGAGGTATGTGGGTTGTTTGTCTTCTTTCAAGAGCTCTCCATCTATCTTGATATGACCAGCTTTTTGTTTTGGTGAGAGGGTAAAGAGTGTAGTGCTGCACTTATCTGTGTTAATGCTGACGCACCATCTATTAGCCCATAAGGTTAGGGCATCGATAGCTCTTTGTATTTGTTTAGTGGCCACTGTTGCATGTTCTTCCGTGCACCAGATCACCAGGTCGTCAGCATACATTGCCACTTTGATCCCGTGAGGTAGTTCAGCAACTAGGTCATTGATGTAAACCAAGAAAAGTGTGGGTGACAGGACTCCTCCCTGGGGGACTCCATGACGCAGTAGAACTTTCTTGCTCTTGCGACCATCTAATTGTACCCTGGCTCTTCTATTATGCAGGTATGCTTTTACCCATTTGTACATTCTTGAGCTAACCCTGCAATTTCGCAATTTCTTTAGGAGCCCTTCTTTCCAGACCTTATCAAATGCTTTCCTGAGGTCTATCCATGCTGCTAGTACCAGTTTCTTTTCTTGGAAGGCATCCTCAATCTCTTGGGAGAGGTAGGTTGCCTGATCTTCAGTAGAGTAGCACTGTCTGAAACCTGCTTGCTGTGATACCAGAAGGTTTTCACTTTCAAGGTACCACTGCATCCTAAGATTGATAATGCGTTCCATTGTTTTACATAGACAGCTTGTGAGGCTGATGGGCCTGTAGTTGGAGACTGTGTTGCCATCTTTTCCTGATTTGAGGAGTGGTATCATTATTGCTTCTCTCCACGCCTGTGGTACATTACCTGTGGACCAGCTTGTGTTAAAGATCTGCAGTAGCTTTGCTCTTGCTGCACTTCCCAGGTTTCTAATCATTTCATTGGACACTCCATCAGCTCCAGGGGACTTTTTCATTTTCAATTTGGATATTGCATGCTCCAGTTCTCTCATTGTGATTGGTGCCTCCATGACTTCAGGTATAGGTTCACCTTGTCCAATGTTTTGCTGGTTCTCTCGAACCTCCTGTTGTTTGTCTGGGCTGACTTTGACGTTATTGTCTTCTGCAAAGGAATCTGCAAAGTAATCAGCTGCATGTTTACCTGTTAAAATGTTTCTATCTTTATAAAGTGTGATCTTGGTATTTCTCCCTGTACCTTCATCATTTAGTTGTTTTACAAGTTTCCATAATTTCCTAGTATCTCTTTCTAGGTTAACGACCTATTTTAACGACCTATTCATATTATCTTTAATTTTGGCATCCATCGTCTTCTTGGTCTGCCTTTCCTCCTCCTTCCGGGTGCTCTGCCCTCCTTTATTTGTATTTCTGAACTGATGTGTCTCCTTATATGACCAAACAGGTGTAGTTTTCTTTATACTATTGTGTTTAGTAATCAACACTCTGGAATCGTCAATGTGTGTATACCTTTCTCTTTTATTTTGCTTCCATGATATTGTAAGTATCTTTCTGTAGCATTTCATCTCAAAGGCATTGATCATCTTTGTCGCTGTTTTACCTAGGATTCATGTTACACAGCAGTATGTTGCAACCGGAAAAATAAATGTTCCAATTACTTATTGTACCTAGAAATTTCAATTGGCTTAATATATATGTATATATATATATATATATATATATATATATATATATATATATATATATATATATATATATATATATATATATATATATGTGTGTGTGTGTGTGTGTGTTTGTGCGTTTGTAGAGCGGAATCACAAACAATAATCAATGATCGTGTAATTCAAATAGACGTGTTGATAAAAATATTCCTGATCAACTCTCGTATTAAATAGGACATATAAAGTTATAGTTGAAGAGGCGCATATGATTGTCTTTATCGTGCACCATATGCTTCCTCCATATGTAATCCGTCGATCTCAAGAATGCGGCATGGACATTTCAATAGTAAAAATCGTACACACATAAATCCCTAGCTTCAAGCGATAATCCTTAGATAGCTAAATGGAAAACGTCTACTTTGTAAGCAAAACATCACTTTTAAGCTATGTTCTTCAACAATAATTGCATTAAAATTGTATTCATATTGTCTGCTGCTGTGTCATGTATACGCATATTTACACTATTATACTTTATCTGTTCATGTAGCTGCTATTGTTTTTGTTACAAACGAAAACATCTCATGAAATGTCTCTCTATATTTACTACTCATGTGATAATATACGAAAATATTCACAGACGAGTTTATGGATTCTAGAACAAGTCCCGATAGTGCCGAGATGAGAAGTACATTTTTATGTGGACCATCAATAGAAAGACCTGGTACCATAATCATCGCTAAAAACGAAATACTAATAGGTACAAAACAAATAATAAATAGTAATGAAATGGTCACTACCATTTTGGCAACCTTTAAATTACGGTTAGACAAGATGTCTGCTTGATTTTTCATTGTTGATTGTAGCCGCCATTTTGTTTTGTTCTGAAGTCTAACAACAAGGATTACTGTACATACAATGATAATAAGGAATGAAATAAACGAAAGAAAACCACTGTTGAATACAAAGGAAAATGCTTCAACTTCTTCTCGGTGATCTTTAAATACAAGGCCAAGAATAGTCTTGTTCCGTTCTGGTGTCCATTTCATGTCCAGTTTGTACACGACATAAAGTGGAACAACACCTAAGCAGTTAAAGGTGAAGATGCATATGACGATGAATAAAATTCGCCTTGATGTTACGATGTCTTTTACCTGTAGGAAATTGTTCAACATTAAACATTGTTAATTTAATTTATTATTACAATCATTTTAAAATAGACACATTAATACGTAATATACAAAGCTCGTTTCTTCTGCATCTTGCATTTCAATGATATGGTTATCTCTAATTGTTGTCCGCTGGTCTAACGCCAGATATATTTCTCGTTATTATTAGTTGCTGTTTTGTGAGTTGTAGTGTTCCATTGGTGTGGTATTCGAGGAGTAGAATTCGTCCATATATGTTCCAGAGTTCTACATTGAAGAGATATGTATCAATATGTTCATGACATATTTGTTAACATATTCATAATAAAATATATTGTTGTTAGACATACGTTAGTCTATTCTCCCCATAGCTCGCATGCTAATTTCAGGCATATGACAGTTTCAACGCTTAAAATTTAAGGTCTTTATTTTCCAAAATAATACACGATATATAGTGCAGACATAGTAAAAACAGTAAAGAATACAGGCAACAATATGCAACATCACAACTATGTTATACTGCTATCATTTAGAGCTGAGACATACACTGTAACAAATGGCGTGCGTATACGCAATAGATATTATACAGACGTAGATTAAATAATATAAGACATGAGAAAGACATTAAAAAAATATTCCTGGAACTTACGTGAACGATAATACTATTATCGGCCCATCCCCAAAATCTATAGAAAACCACTGTTATGCAATAATTGGATATACTGCCTGAACAGAGATGTGCCTATACTAGTTATTGTGTATCGAAGTAAAGTTAATTTGCTTACGAATGAGTATGAACATCATGGAACAGTTCACCAATTCAGCTGATGTTTCGTAAGGACTTCGCAATTACATATAATCCTAATTCAACATGGAGAAAATGCTGTTATATTATTGGCTATCAGCAAATATTGGAAATAAAACGAGGAACGGATAGGGTCAGGGATAGGATTGTGATAATTTGTTAGTAATATTCATTTTCAGAGTGAATGCGAAACGGACCTTAATCAATAATATAAGAAAAAGACTTCTTTTTATTGGCCACTTCATGAGACAGGCAGGTTTGGAGAACATAGTCACAACATACAAAATTGAAGGTAACAGAGACAGAGGGCGACAGCGTGAGAAAATATTAAACAGTGTGACAACCTAGCATGATAAGGAAACAACAACGAGTTTGGTACATAATACTGTCGACAGAGAGCTGTGGAGAGCTATGACCGCTTACGCTAGCCGATATGGCACTTGATGATGGTGATGATTCGTTTTATGCTGCTTGTTTCAGCCATTCAAGAATGCGTTTTATTCGGAAGGTCGCTTATCATGGTATTTCGTTGTTATTTAATTTTATTGACTAATGTGTGTAACAATAATAATTATTTCTTGTTCTTTTGATATGTGCAGCGTGCTATTCCAGCACACCCCTCCCGCTACCCCCCCCCCCACCAATTACTAGTTTAGGGTTGCTACTCGTCATTGGAACTGTATCTCTTAAATAAAAAAGGGCCCAGTGCAAAACGATGTCGTCCCCGAAATTATATGATATTGTATGGTGTATCATTTAAATTACAATTTCAGTCCACATTTTAACCGGTCTTTAACTATTAATATTTTATATTATAGCATACAATTCAGCAGATGAAAGTGTTGTGTCCGCTCTCACAAAATGACTGCACAATGTAGCCTAGTGACGTGTATGCATTATACTCATATAGCACCCTCACATATATTAAGAGATTGCTGTCTTGATGTGCTACTCTCCAGTATTTACTTCTTTTTTTAGACGACTCATTCCTATCACGACACGATAAGAACATGTAAATTAAGTGCATTTTTGATTCAGAGTCTCTGTACGAAGATTACCTACGATTTATTTTGACCTAATCATGCTGATGTATTTATATGGGGTGTGTTATTAAACACATGACCATGAGTTACACGCAACAATGAATGAAGACAAAAGCGACTGGTTGAATGCATACCCACTATTGAAGCACACAGTCTAGCTACTCACAGAGTCCCTCTCTTTCACTCTCTATTGCTTTCTCTCTCTCTCTCTCTCTCTCTCTCTCTCTCTCTAAGCAGAAGATTTATTCGTAAATCATTGCATGTCTCTGAAAGTTGTAGTTTTCATGATATGAATAAACAAACATGGAAACCATCTCTTCAATAGCACACAGGTAAACGAGTTTCGATCGTAATTTCTTAGGATCGATAAAACAATGTCTCCATCTTTCATCTTCAGAACTCGCTATTAACGTTCGCAATATATTAGTAAGATGATATTGGGAGAACGAAATACGTTGTAAAAGAGATTACTACGTTTATATGCTATCAATTTCTTTAGTCAAGTGTATCCGTTTTCAGCATACGTTTAGTGTATCTGATTTTCTATAGATTGGGTAATCAAACCCAATTTTTATAACCGTCTTAGTCGCATTTTACGATATGCATTGCAGATTAAAGTATTATCAGTCAAACTTTATTGCACTTGCACCACTTGAATGAGCATAATGGTTAGCAGTTTAATAAGTAATTGGCATGTTTACTGTCGTCGTCAGCATTTTCTACATGTTAGTTGCTACATTATTTCTTACTCATACCAGAATATGTGTAAAGACACAACTTATCCGGTCGTTGGGTCGCCTACACGAAGATTTAAAACTAAGAGTGAACCAATTTCTGAAGTGAAAATCTAACGCATCTTGCATCAAGCTGAAGATCATGCGACTTCACTACTCGCGGTTATGTACTGTTTCGCTTAAATTCAAGAAGGAGGATAAGTTAAAAATTCTTTAGACTAACAGGAATTGAACAAAGTTAGTTCTAACGGCACCAAATCGTCTTGCAACTTCAGTAAACCGGTTTTTCCGTACTTGACTAACCGCATCTTCAAAAACAGAAACAAAAACAGAGGTGATTTTGTCAAGACATTCAAACTATGTATTCGGGTCACTTAGAAATGACCAAACTTGAATAGGACTATTACCGCAACAGCGAAAATCCCGTAAAGGTATTTAAGTATCATCAGTAACAGCAAACACATAAAGAAAACGATGTTATTTAAGCTAGGTGCATGGTATTGTTTTTCCGTGCATTGTGTGATGTATCAGGGATTTAAGATATGATTAGGCTGTAGTCATTATATATTAACTTATTATGACTGGTGTTTTGATTAGATAAAAATAATCTAAGGATATGGTGTATTAGTTGTAGATCTAAGGCTATGTTGTAATAGTTGTAGATCTAAGTGTGTGTTGTATTAGATGTAGATCTAAGGCTAAGTTGTATTAGTTGTAGATCTAAGGCTAAGTTGTATTAGTTGTAGATCTAAGGCTAAGTTGTATTAGTTGTAGATCTAAGGTGTCTTGTATTAGTTGTAAATCTAAGGCTAAGTTGTATTAGTTGTAGATTTAAGGCTATGTTGTATTAGCTGTAGATCTAAGGTGTCTTGTATTAGTTGTAAATCTAAGGCTAAGTTGTATTTGCTGTAGAACTAAGAGTGTGGTGTATTAGTTGTAGATTTAAGGCTGGGTTGTATTAGTTGTAAATTTATGGCTATGTTGTAATAGTTGTAGATCTAAGGGTGTGTTGTATTAGTTGCAGATCTAAGGGTGTATTGTATTAGTTGTAGATCTAAGGGTGTATTGTATTAGTTGTAGATCTAAGGTGTGTTGTATTATTGTAGATCTAAGGTGTGTTGTATTATTGTAGATCTAAGGTGTGTTGTATTATTGTAGATCTAAGGGTGTTTTGTATTAGTTGTAGATCTAAGGGTGTATTGTATTAGTTGTAGATCTAAGGTGTGTTGTATTATTGTAGATCTAAGGTGTGTTGTATTATTGTAGATCTAAGGGTGTGTTGTATTATTGTAGATCTAAGGGTGTGTTGTATTATTGTAGATCTAAGGGTGTATTGTATTAGTTGTAGATCTAAGGGTGTATTGTATTAGTTGTAGATCTAAGGTGTGTTGTATTATTGTAGATCTAAGGTGTGTTGTATTATTGTAGATCTAAGGTGTGTTGTATTATTGTAGATCTAAGGTGTGTTGTATTAGTTGTAGATCTAAGGTGTGTTGAATTATTGTAGATCTAAGGTGTGTTGTATTATTGTAGATCTAAGGGTGTGTTGTATTAGTTGTAGATCTAAGGGTGTATTGTATTAGTTGTAGATCTAAGGGTGTATTGTATTAGTTGTAGATCTAAGGTGTGTTGTATTAGTTGTAGATCTAAGGCTAAGTTGAATTAGTTGTAGATCTATGGGTATGTTGTATTAGTTGTAGATCTAAGGGTAAGTTGAATTAGTTGTAGATCTAAGGGTATGTTGTATTAGTTGTTGATCTATGGGTGTGTTGTATTAGTTGTAGATCTAATGGTATGTTGTATTAGTTGTAGATCTAAGGGTGTGTTGTATTAGTTGTAGATCTAAATGTGTGTTGTATTAGTTGTAGATCTAAGGGTATGTTGTATTAGGTGTAGATCTAAAGGTTAATTGTATTAGTTGTAGATCTAAGTGTGTGTTGTATTAGTTTTAGATCTAAAGGTGAATTGTATTAGTTGTAGATCTAAGTGTGTGTTGTATTAGTTGTAGAGCTAACGGTGTGTTGTATTAGTTGTAGATTTAAGGATAGATTGTATTAGTTGTAGATTTAAGGTCAGATTGTATTAGTTGTAGATTTAAGGCTAGATTGTATTAGTTGTAGATTTATGGCTAGATTGTATTAGTTGTAGATTTAAGGCTATATTTTATTAGTTGTAGATCTAACGCTATGTTCTATTAGTTGTAGATTTAACGCTAGGTTCTACTAGTTGTAGAACTACGGCTGCGTTGTATTAGTTGTAGATCTAAGTCTAGATTCTATTAGTTGTAGATTTAAAACAGTGTGCATTAGTTGTAGATAGACTATTTGGAAGGGAAATATATTTGCATTTTATTGTCACAGATATATTTTTTCCATAATGGCGCCCTTTTATAAAACGCGCACACACATTACGGCACATTGTAAACATATGATCGTGATATATATTAGATATAGAGGACACGAGAAGTGCCACAGTAGACAGTATTCTTTGAAGAATTCACAATGTACATGGGATGTCGTTCTAAAGCTAGTTGTAGAAATCATATTTGATCTGGATTGTGATATTTGCGAGGTAATCATGCTTTGATTGGGGAACATTGAGATTAAATATGACATTTGTGGGATTGGACATCATCTGGCAGTTAATGACTCGTGTTTGTTATGTGACTATAAGCATCACCACTAGCGGTGCAGTGTTGTCTTCTGATATTGATATCGTTAGAAACGGCACATTCCTTAAGTATGCAGGATTATAAATGTGACTCTTCATAACATAATGATTATATGTTGGCTGACTATAATATACAATATATTATATGTAATGTAATACAACATGGTGTCACTTACTAAACTTATTAGCAACACACGAGACAACGATTCGTGGAGAAGCTTGATCGCCTACGCCACTTGGTATGGCACTTGATTTATTAATTCAAAACAAGATGACAGTGTTGGTAATTTTATTTTGCCTTAAGTTGCATATACGTTTTTTGCAAATTATATGAAACCTGGATAGGTAAAATAAACTATACTAAATACACAGTACTAAATATAGCTCAGTTAGATAGTAGAGTTTTTAGTGGAAACGTCTCTCAAACAAGTCACGGTCGAGCTTTATTGCAGTGCATAGGACAGCCGTTTTACAATATCAGTATCATCATCAGGTGACATATTCTTTCCAGAACGTAGTCTTTCCTATACATCTCTTGAACTCTCCACGGTCTTGAGCTAGTAATTCCGCATGCACAATAATTCATGATGTCTTTTGCCCAACGGCTTCTTGAGCGGCATGTGCCCCAGTTTCCATTACACTAGCAATAAAATTGAAGTATTTGTGGCGCTTCAAAATTCAGCACGTTGTGAAAAAATGCACATAAAATACACGGGTATAATAATAACCCAAATATTATACGGAATATATATACGTAATGCATATTATACGGAACAGAAACTGATATATTAAAATCAACGTTTCTACTAAATATTATTCAGCAGTAAAAGAGACAAGAATATAACACACACTATTTGAGAAAAAACAAGCTTGCACTTATAGATAAAAATTATTTTGTGAGAAAGAATGAACAACAATAGATATATTATGAAACATATCAAAATATGTCAAACATATAAATAGTACCTGTACGACATATTATGATTGACTATGTTTTACATATAATTGATTTCATTTTCTTAAACTGCAAATAGTGTACAAACCTTTAAAGGAACAATGATACATAAACATCGTTCCAAAGTTATCAAGGCTGTTATCCATCCCGAAATACGAGAAAACAGTGTATGCGGTATTCCACTAATGATATACTGTGTTTCAACTGGATGGAATGGTAGATCTGCAGTGTTGAATGCCGGCATTAAACATATGTTTGACCAGATTAGAGTTGCTAGAGAACATAGATCGGAAATTGCCAGGCCTGTGTGATATAAATAACATTGCATTATTTATCCGTTCAATATAATACTTGGAAAAATGTAACATTGAATATAGACTTGTTTTATTTCATTATTCACCTGTCAGTTTAAAACGATTGATTCCTCCTTCTGCTCACACTTAATTAAATCTAGTGTTTCTTCTTCTTCTTATGGTCCATGCCGTGTAGCGTTAGAAATAATGTATTTCACATCTTTAAATGTGTGCACTGTCAAAATTTCCAATAACGATGTTCTCCCGCGCAACAATACTAATTTGTCAAACATGTTTCTCTTGGTTTACCAATACCCTTCTTGCTGTTCAACTTGACTGTTCTTACACTGTGTTCCATCTTTCCTCTTCTCATGGTGTGTTCAAAAACTGTGGAATGTCTCTTTCTGATGTCGGTAAGCAGTTCTTTTTTTCTGTTTCCTTTGTGTTAGAGATTGGAGCCTGTAATTCTTCCCCATGAACGAGGAATTCCCAGTAATCGCAAGTCATAAGCTCGCGTTGATTACGTCCCTGCCCTTTGTACACACTATTTGTATTTCTGTTCACTGAGCCATCTGTGCAGGGCCGGTCTTATGTCATTGCAACCTATGCGGCCGCATCGTGCCCCGCACTTCATAGGCCCATAAATTCATATTATAATTTATTGTATTATCCTCTTCCCTACCCAGACTGGGCCCCGCGCAATCCTTTTCGAATTCAGCCCCGTAATTGTTAGGGCCGGCCCTGCATCTGTGTATATAATTATGTCAATGTGGTTTCGAATGTAATTGGGCGAGTTCATGCACTGTATCCTGGGCCCTGACACCCGTCCATTTTTGACACGCTTTGTCTAGTTGTATTATTATATTAGTCAGTGATTTCTTCTCAGTGTCTAAATCCAGCCAGTGACTGTCCTATCATATTTCTTCAAATTCACATAATATTCGCAGTGTGTCTTCAGCCTCTTCCATCCATGATTTGCCAGACTTGATTCGTTTTCACTTCGAATCATCTAGACGTTGATGTAATTGGTGGTGGTTGTATTCTGTCACTTTAAGGTAAGATCTAACTTGTGCTACCTGATATCGCAATTAATACTGGGGAGATCAAGCAAAAATCTCATAGCTGAGATTGATTCCTAGTTTACCCTAGTACCCATCTCTCTGTCTCATTTTTTTAACTTTTTCCAATGTATTGACTTGTGCCTGTGACAATATTAGTTGACCGAGGTCATAATCTATGATAGATAAATTCAGACTGATTCTGTCTACGTTGATATTGTGGATTGCGACAGAGTTGGTTTTGCAACATGTAGTCTTTAATCGTCAAAGGGAGGCGAGCAAGAGGTAGGCAGATATACAAGTGGGAGAGTTACATCACAAGATGGTCTAGCAGAGTGCACCACTAAAACAAGATGCATGGGCTGTTGCAGGTCTGCTGCAGCCAAATTTCGCTGCGGAGACGACACTTGATAATGATGTGTCTTTCATATCACCATTATTTGAGACATTGTAACTACTGGTATGTTGCGAGAAGCAGAAAGAAGAGCCCGGGGTAGACCTAGAGTACGCTGGATCGATACGATCCAAGTGAATTACACGAACACCAAAGGACACTATCTGAAGCTGCAAGAAAAGCGAGAACAAGAACGTATCTCCCTCAACACCTGTAAAGGGTAAACGAGGAAGAAAGGATAGATAGATATGTTGCATTTTGTAGGACACGTATTATTATATCATGTATCGAACATATTGAGAGAGAGCAAGTAAAATGGTTTGGTCACCTTATGAGAATGAACCCAAACCAAATACCAATAAGAGCATATAATACAAGATTATCCGGGCGTAAAGCCTAAGGTAGACCAAGAAAACGGTGGATAGATAACATTAAGATAACCTTGAACAAACATGGACTAAATGCAACCTCGGCGACACATCTGGCCTTGAAACGACAGCTTAAGATACCACCCCTACGCTTAACAAGTGTGAATTCGATGAACAATCACCAGGGAATTGACAATTTATTATAATTTTTTAGGGGTGTGTTTTCGCTCTCAAACTCCCAACTGATCTCTCATAACAGGATAATGATCCTACTAGTTTTCAGGCAGGATATAGTCAAGAGAACTTAAATACTTTCTGCCGCCATTTTATGTATTGGTACGACACATCCGATTTTGGTGTTTATTCTTTTATATTACCATTAATTCAGTTTTTCTATTAAACAGACTAAACCTTTTGTCTTGTTGTTTCACTAAAACATATTTATATGAAGAAAAAGTAAATACATATTTCATGTCTTGTATAATTATATGTGTCAGCATATATACTTTTGTTTATTATATTCGCTAAATGTCTACTGTTTGGTCATATAGAGATGCACAACTGTTTAGAAAGAAATAATGGAGGGAAGAGCACAAGGGGGAAGGAGAAATAACAGAGGAAGAAGACTATGGACTGATGACATTAAAGATAACATCAATACGTTGTAGGAAAATACAAGCAGAATGGCCTAGGCCAGAGAAGAGGCCAGTGAGTTCATTTGGAAGACAACTAATCTGGAGAGAATACATCAAACAACAAAACATCAACAGCGTACGGGTGCAAAGGGAACGCATTGCTCTAGGCGGACCCAGGGTTAGCAGATAACCAAGATCCCAAATGTACCTCCACGTGGTGCACCCTGGAAACAGAAATACAGCAGCTCGAGCTGATTCTGGCCAAATCATTTGGGGATCGTGTCCGAAAATGTGGAGGTAGCAGATGGAAAGAGATTTGCCTGCACACGGACAGACATATCTCCGACACAACCAGCATCACCACATATAGCGACACTGTCGACATACAGTGAAGCTAGTCAGTCCAGTCCGAACATTGGAGGGGTGGCCAATGTAAAATGCACGTAAAGGTAGATACATGGCGAGAGACATAGATTTCATACCGAGTACAATGAAACAATGAAAGGGCAGAACAGCGCTAGAGGGCAGCGCGAACTGCAAATAGAAAGTGAAAAGTCCCTAGGAAAGGGGGAGCTACAAGCTCCGTCAGCTCGAGACGGGCTTCTAGTTACCTGAGTTCCTTACAGGCAGAGACCCAGACCCATACACTGGCGTTTGGTAAAGCAAGAAGACCTAACCCAACTCTAATGTCGAGCCTTCCTAAACCGGAAATATGCTCGCGAAGAGAAAGGGTTCGGTACCCAATGGGCTTAGGCAACAGGGACAACGATAGTAGTCCTAGCCCAACTCTACTGTCAAGGTTTCCTATACCGGAAGTACACTTGCAGAGAGAAAGGGTTCCGTACTCGATTCGCTCAGGCACAAAAGGGACAATGATTTAGCCCTGGCCCAGCTCTACTGTCAGGTTTTCCTACACCGGAAATACACTTGAAGAGAGAAAGGGTTCTGTACCTGATGGGCTCAGGCGCTATTGGGACAAGGACGCTCAGCTCGAGAACACCTTGCTCTCAAACGCGTGGTGTGAGACTCGAACTTGGACAAGGGGTACACGATGTCGGTGAATGACACCTCGGCTAAGAGGGCGAAAGAGCCAGGGTCCAACTCCTCTGTTGAGTTCTTCCCCTTAAGGAACCAGGCTCACGGATGAGAAACGGTTCACTACCCAATGGGCACAGGCACAGCACGTCCAATTACACGAGGCAATTTCATAGACAGTGGAACACCTCGTTTGAGTCAGACTAAGAGCAAGAAAATCGTCTGGGCGAAGAGTCTCCACAACGCGTGCCTGGAGACAGATATAGAGGCTGTCACAGGCTAAGGGTAGCCCACCCGAATTGTCAAGGCATGCCGAAATCGGATGTGCTAGGCCTACAAGGCGCATAACGGTGGCACAACGTAAACACGCTCCCGGCGGAAACCGCACGGATACCCGTGATGGTTACAATGGAGCGAACGAAAAACAAACAAACGTCAACAGCGTATATATGTTTTCCTGAAAAACCCTAAGGTTGTATGGATGTTTTCCTAGATTACATTCATTTTTGAAAATATTGTTTTTAAGCAACCGTTTTTATATACCAAATATATGTGAAACGGTGTACCGCCAAGCATTTCTTTCATACATTAGTATTAGCAATTAAGATAGTAAATTAAAAAGTAAAAACCATATTAACCTGAGTTAATATGCTCAAGTATATATGCGATATATTATCATTTCCCAGAAATAAAATCAAGGGTATTATCTACTATATGCATCGTGTTACCAACCATATACATAATGTTACCAACTATATAAATGGTGTTGTCAACCATATTGACAACTATATAAATAATGTTACCAACTATACGCGTCATATTACATACTATATGCATCATAGTATGTAGTATATACTTTAGCTTATCCACTATATACATGGTATTTTCCATTATATACATTGTATGACCTATTGCATAAGTCGTATTACTTACTATTTCCATCGTATTATCTACTATTTACATCGTTGGAGTATTATCTGTTGCTTCACATAGTTCATTTACTTGAACACTCTTGTGTCCGTGAATAAATATAAAGGTAACTGTTTATTTTCTTGTTTTTTCTTCTTTCTTTCGCTCCATTGTAACCAGCACGGATATCCGTGTGATTTCCGCCGGGAGCGTGATTACGTTGTGCCACTGTTATGCGCCTTGTAGGCCTAGCACATCCGATTTCGATATGTCTTGACAATTCGGGTGGGCTACACTAGCCTGTGACAGCCTCCCTATCTGCTGCCAGGAACGCATGTGTGTGGTGACTCTTCCCACAGACGATTTTTGCTCACCTCTGTCTCGCACGAGGTGTTCCACTGTCTATGAACTTGCCTCGTGTAATTGGACGTATTGTGCCTGTGCCCATCGGGTACTGAACCGTTTATCATCTGTAAGCCTGGTTCCTTAGGAGGAAGAACTGAACAGAAGAGTAGGACCCTGGCTCTTTCGCCCTCTTAGCCGAGGTGTCATTCACCGACATCGTAACCCCTTGCCCATGTTCGAGTCTCACACAAGGCGTTTAAGAGCAAGGCGCTCTCGAGCAGAGCGACCTTGTCCCAATAGCGCCTTAGGACATCGGTTACGGCACCCATTCTCTTAGCAAGCATGTTTCCGGTATAGGAACACTCGACATTAGATTTAGACCAGGTCTTTTTGCTTTGCTAGACGCCCATTATTGGGTATTGGTCTCTGCCTATAAGGAAATCAAGTAACTAGAAGCTAGTCATGAGCTAACAGAGCTTGTAGTTCCCATTTCCGTATTCGTTTCCACTATATATTTGCAGTTTGCACTGCACTCTAGCGCTGTTTTGTCCTTTCATTGTGACATTGTACTCATTATGATATATACTTGCTTCTCGCCATGCATCCACGTTTACGTGCATTTTATATTGGCCGCCCCTCCAATTTTCTGACTTGACTAACTGGCGTCACTGTATGTCGACAGTGTCTCTGTATGTGGTGATGCAAATGGTGTCGGAGATATTGTCTGTCTCTTTTGGAGTCAAATCTCTTACCATCTGCTAACTCTACATTCTCGGACACGATTCCCAAATAATTTGGCCAGAATCAGATCGAGCTGCTGTTTTCTGTTACCAGGGTGCACCACGAGGAGGTACATTTGGGATCTTGGTTATCTGCTAGCCCTGGGTCCGCCTAGAGCAATGCGTTTCCTTTGCACCCAAAGGTAACTGTTAATACTGTTGACAGGCTTTGTCATCAATTGGCGATCTAGATATATCGACTATTTTAAAGTATGTTCCATAATTTATATTCTCAGTTGGAATTTGTTTTTTGAAAACTACTTGTTAGATCGAAAATTTCTTTTTTAAAAGACCCGTAGTCGTAACCTTCGATAACAGTTACCATGTTGTTCCCACAGGCCGATGTTATGCTTGATCTAGTAACGGGTACGACGTGGGTGGGCGGAACAACAAACACACCAATTTCAAGGGCCAGAGTTGTGCTCTGATGTCGACGTCTGTTTCGGCGGCATTGGACTCTAAACACCATCTAGCCGAATGGCTGCTGGAACAGAAGGCGCAGCACTTTATGGAAATGCCACACGTGCTGTGAGGCTAGTTTCTAATCAAGATTTCAAGATCTTTTTTGGATTCAACTCAAGATACTCCATGATCCTACAGTAACTTGTTTTTGCTTTAAAAATGTAACTAAATTAAAACATTTCCTCTACAAAGTATACATTTATGAAGTTTTTCTCCGAATTAATGTAATATGTTAATATTTACAGTATTACATCATAGTCTGCCCACAGTCCCGGTTGATGTGGGGAAATACGAATTATTTGTACATTAATTTTTTACCTCTTGAATATGTCAATGGCTATGACACAAATTATAAATATACTGTCAATTAAATGCATTTAAAAATAAAAAGACGCCATCTGTGGCGCATTTTCTCGATGCAGATGCACTTTAATGTTCACATTAAGTCGACATACTATGGTACGGAAAGCACGATATCCATGCCTGTGAATGTGTCCTCGTTTATCGTTTATTTAGATATTTCTTTCTTATTTACAGACTTCGTGAATTAATTTGGCATATAAGTCTTCGTGCTTTTGATTTCTATTTGTGACGTGTTGCCACGAGCATCACTAATGGAAAGACGGAAATACTGGGTATACCTATAGAAGACCTACGAACACTGTGTTACCAGTGCCAAACCTGGTCTCTCTCATCTTCACATTACAGAAAGATAGTGACGTGAGATGAAATGCTTGACGAAAGCAGCCGGGGTCACCAGGCTTGATAGATTACGAAATGAATACATTAGGGAAATAATGGATATACTATATTGTACATATTACATAGAAAGAGAACAGATCAAGTGGTTTGGCCACATTATGAGAATTCATCACGAAAAGTTGCCCGTACAAGCATATAATCAAATGAGATCAGGTTACAAAGCCAGAGGAAGACCACGGAAAAGATGAATAGAAAACGTCAGGGACATCCTGAACAGGCACGGTCATAGCACAACCGAGGCCACACATCTGACTTTAGAACGCAAGCTGGAGCTACAATCACCCTTACCCTTATTGGCTAGAGTGAATCACAATCTACCTGGGGAAAGACAATAGACTATAGAAGAGATACTATTAGGACATTTAATACCAGCTGTGCTGTAGATTTTGCTGGATTACTTAATCGTTTAATCTTAAATTAATAGCAAAACTATAGTTTGCTCAAAGGCGCATCGCTTATTAGGCGTGTTTTTTTTATTATGTCATCTTGCTTGTTTTAGCCTATGTATTTATGTGATTAATAGTTTTATTAAAAAATGTGTTTGAAGTGTGTATTCACTGCTATGTAAAATGTAACTACACAAGTGTACAGTTACTTTTGCTGAACCACTAGAAGCGGTCGTTTATAATACGACATATACAATCCTTAATAAAAAAGAACAAAGCAGGTTCTCGATTTAAATAAAATGTAATTTAACCGTTGGATAAAATAAGACTGTAAGTATCTAACTCATGAACGGCAGCACGTTTGAAAAGAAAAAAATGAGGTTTTCGACAAAGATTGTGCGAGATATGTTTAAAACGTGTCGCACAAAAGATGTAGTAACACTGCGTAAACTGAAAATTAGACTGCGCAGTAATAGTGATATTAATATCTCTAAATTCGCATTGTGGATGAGTGTTAGGATTAGCGGATGAGAATTATCCTTTGGCCACTTCATTATCGATAGGGATTATGTGATAGAAGAAACGAGTAACGACTTGTATTAAGATATACATTTAAATTATGAACATAAAAATGAACAGGCATTTAAACATCATGAAATCATGACTTTATTATGAATGTTGAAGTTATTTTCACGGAGAGCAAAGCCTTATTATCTAATCATATCGTCTACTAGAAGAATAATTTTTAGTGGTGGTAGGTGTGGTATGCTCCGCAGATCTTACACGTGCTGACATACAGTAGTAATAAAAAATTCACAATTATGACGTATAGCACCAAAAAAAAACAACAGTTTAATAATAGTGTGAAGACAGTGCATTATGCACCTCAAGTGCCATTACCTGTAAGGCTAACATTCACGGGGTCCTTAAAACTTTGTCGTGTAAAACATGCAATGTTGATAGCATTTGTCACAATTCCAAATACATCTATTAATTGGGTTACACTAGTCCCAACAACCCACTGGAAAATGGCAAAGTCATGGTCACTGATAAGAACATCTATTGATGTGCGAGTATTAAGTTCAACGTTGACATCAAACGGTGTGGTTGCCATTTCAAAATTTAGTTGGTCGTGCAATCGCGCTGTTACTGCATATTAAATAGCTTGCTTGTTAGGTGATTCAGTAAGTAGTAATAGTAAAATGTAAATCATAATAGGGTACGTAGGTGAGGTCATATATTACGTGTCACATATTTCTTAGTTTACAATAAAATCGTAATCTACAATAACAGTGTAAGGAAAGGCTTAAAAGGTTGAATGACAGTGATGTAAAAGGCTTAAATGTATAAGAAATTAAGTAAGGAAAAGTCAACGGACTGCAGTATAATGTTTAATATATTAACGTAAATTACAAATTAATTTAATGTAATTCGAAAATATACGTTTTCCCTCCAGAAAATGCGATATTTAAAGATTATGGCATTGTTCCAGGTAAGACTCGGTAATGACTTTCTATCCACAAAATAGCATTGTCTTCGTTTATACATGTAAAGCTACAATAAAGACATATTGGTTAATAGGAATTCACACCTTCTTAAAGACGCATTAGACTATCCCGATATTTGCATTAGCCAAAATTATTATACTTTGAGTGACAGCCATTGCTTGATATCTAAGAATCCCAACTTCGACACTTAACGGCAAGTGTGGATACGACTAACCATCATTCATGCGATGTTACAAGTTACGGGTCTCGCATTGTTTTCGTGTGAACCCACTTTTAGCAGATAACCACGATCCTAAAAGTGCCTCCTCGTGGTGCACCCTAGACACAGAAATGAGCGGCTCTTACTGTATTCCTAGCTATTTCTTTTACCCTCGTGTCAGTGGATGTGGATGATGTAGATGAAGTGAGATTTTCCTGCAGATACAGGTATAATCTCCTAAATCTCTACATCATTACATCCAACATATGCAAGGCATCTGTGCATTCAGGCTTGATTGGCTTAAAAAGCAGAAATATTAGATGGGCGACCAATGTCAATGTCCATAACATACGGTGATTTTACAATCACACACGGAACATGGAATAAAGTACTACACGCTAGAGGGCAACATAGTGGATGTGAGCCGATTCAGTGTCAACAGAGCTAAAATGGTCCAGCATGAGGCTGACTGGGGTGAGTGCTATTCATGCTCTAGATCACACAGCAGCCGACATGTCCCATCACAATTGACCCCATTCAAAGCGGGAGTCATGACTTAGGTATTGGATATGCCAACTTGAACATGCACTACAAGGGTGTGTAAGAAAGATTTGAATGCAGCACCCCATTGCACACATCAAAAGCATGAAACAAATATCAGGAAGCGCAGTGTTTAAATGTCTGATCGAAGAAGTGTAAAGACTTGGAACCTGGACACTTGTAGCAACGTAAATGGGGGCACAAGTCTCTAACGGCACTGTAAACCTAGCCCAACTCAACTGTCGGACGTTGCCCAACACGGCTCATACAGAGAAAATTGGGTTCAGTACCCAAGGGCCCGCTGCGAAGTTCGTCTTCTGAGATTCGTATTTTACCTTCCTCTTTGGGTAATATACGCTATGGCAAAGAGTCAAAATAAACAGACCACTCCTGACGATGGATTGGAAGGGCACCTCATACGAACGAGTTGAGTGTGTAAGAAATGCACAGGTCAAACCCCAGACGTCCGACATGTTTGGCACAGCAGCGTTTCGTCTAGGAATGTGTATCAACCATGAGTCTAATTCTATCATGGCCGTTACCGAACACGGTTTACACGAAAGAAATTATGTCTGAGACATAGGTCACAATGAGTGATAATAGAATGGTCTACCAACGCGAGGAACAGCTCGCTGGCAGCGAAATTCTTCGTCAGTGGATAGATAAACAATGGGTAACCCAGGCAAAGTGTCAGCTCGCCTAGTTTTGTCCTATGTACCCCGGCGCCCCCCCCCCCTAGTTTAGAAGGCTCCTTTAATATGTATTGCACCGAGCCGAAAGATGAAGCCTCCTGGATATTAAAGAAAACTCATAAACTTCCCCACTGCACATAGGAAGTAAGAGCCAATCGCTCGTAATTCCTGGAGTTCTCAACAAACAGACAACCGTCATTCATATTGGGGAGTCATAGCAAATGAAAAGGTAGGGAATAATTATTTTGGAATGCTGAAGTTCATATTTATTAATATGTCTTCATCGGTACATGATCATGTTGTATGCCCGTTTTTAACGATATTTGTTTCGGGGAAAATAACAACTGGATGTTCTATCTTTTCTTTTGTTTGCTGTTGGTACTGAATATCATATTGCGTCAATGTTGATATCACATTTATCAATAGACCGATGCGATATATTTTTAATTGCAATCATGGAGTTAGCGCAATTTGAAGATATTAGGAGTATTCATTCTTCCGTTTCTATGGTTAGAATTGAGTGCCTAATCGTGGATCGTTGTGTTGTAAGAAATTAACATATATGAATCAAAAGAAAAGTTATCAACCAAAACAGAATCAGAACAGTTATCACATACTGCACATGATATCTGCTCACCTTATAGGCTTGTCTGGGGCTTCTTCTTCTGCGTTCTTTCTCAAACTCCTGCAGATTAGCAGGATGTAGTCCGGAGAACGGAATGCGTTGTGCCATGGTTTACAGCATTTATGTGATATCTGCGCCTTTCGGCCTGACACATCCGACTTCAGCATGGATTTAGGTCACTAACCCTATATGGGATGGGACAGCCAACTCCATCGCATAATCTCCTTAGTCGCCTTCTACGACATGCGTGGAAGATAAACAGTGTTGCTATTCTTTGCTCCACTTTCAGGCCACGTCAACACACGGGCGTATCTGGGGTTTAATTATCATGACCTGGCAATTAACAAAGTTATATTGACTGGTTGGTCAAAAACTGAGTAGAATTCAAAACATGATACATGTTTCCATGTGATTGGCTATCTTTATACAGACTTGTGCACACCTGTCTGCATCAGGTGTTCTCAACCTCTCGCTAGCATCTTGGTGTTCTAGTAAGAATAGGCTCTCGCACCATGCGAGTTTAAAGGTGATGAAGAACACTAACGATTACATGTAGTCGGTGTTCCACTTTTGAAACGGTTGAGAATCCCTGTATGCATAACCCTTCCCCAAATGAGTATGAGGTTTCTCCTCACAGCATTGTTTGATTTTGTGAAATAGTCTTCTGTATATAAAACAAATATAGGAATAATTTCTCGGATTGGTTATTATAAACCAGAGCGTCACATCTCCCAATACCTGGAAATCGTAACAAACTATCTAAACCTCTCAGTACGTAACAAACTATCTAAACCTCTCAGTACGTAATAAACTATTGAACGTTCTCGTTATGTATTTTATTAAAAGCCTAATGCCTGACAATATTCAGATTGTGCGCATGTGTTACAACCGTACACATGTATCATAAAATTAGCACTACCATTTACGTACTTTATTAACCGATACGATATACACACAATCAGCTCTTTATAATATATTACAGCTTGTTTATATATACCTATTTAATATCTTCCAAATTTGCTTTTTTAACCTATCCTGACGTTATTTATTATACAGTAATATTTCATGTCAAAGAATAAACATGAGTGTTTGTAGTATATGACAAGTCGAATAAATTATGTTTTTGTTTAAAATGTATGATATTTAGTATCGATACATGGCAAATATCATGAACGATATGTAAATACTATCGATCGTGTAAGTAGAATTATTACTGGTTAAAATTATCTCAGGATACTATTTCATTAAGTAAATTGTATTCTTTAACTGACACTAAACAATGGCTGTATCTATTCATTCTGAATAAAGTACACTGCGAATGACGTTATAGTAAACACCAGTGGAAATTCCATCTCAGAATGGTGAATATAGCTATTCAATCGTGTCGACAGAGACAATATCTATACATCCAATGCAGAATAGTTAGCTTCAAAACGACATGCCATCTCTATAATGTGTAGTTTTTGGTATCCTATCACGTACACGACGTAGCAATCAGTTATCAGTGATTGACTATGCAACGTAATTATGTGTAGTAGGTAGCCATTGAACTGGTGAATTGCGCAGATGATCGTGAAAGTTATTTCAACAGGTTTGTTGCCCCTGCAAAACTAATTTTTTACGTCTCGCCGCATAGTCGTACCACTTACTGGGGATATAGATATGCTGTATGTCTAGTTAGACATTTCAATAGACATGACGCCTGCGAAACATATCCACCATGCATGCTTGTAAAGTAGTTCGTGTCCGTACTTATGTTGATCTTCTCCGTCTTTATTTAAACTTCGCCATCGATGGCACTGGCATCTAACAGACAAACCAGACTTTGAAAAAGTAATGTAGACTTTTCAAGAAAGAAAATAGAAGACATGTCACATGTATATAATTTTTAACGTATCATCATATTTTTAGCAAGTGTACAATGGGTGATAGGCTGCCATACGTCTGGTACTACATGAGCACGCATCTGTTGTGCAGATCTTGTATTTCTGGCATAGGTGGTGAAGCTGTATGGTATGTGCTGTGCGCAGCACGAACTGCTCACCCAGTCCCATTTGGCGAGATAGTGATACGTTTGCTTTTATATTTAATTTGGGTTGACACATTCCCATTTGGAATTGAGTGTGAGTTTAATCTTCGCTTTCACTGTCTAATATGTGGTCCTTGAGATTAACGGGAATTGAACCAGTCCGTTCTAACGGCACCGAATCAACTGGCAACTACACTAAATAGGTTTTCCCGTACTTGACTAACCGCATCTCCAAGAGAAGATGCGATTTTGTCACGACATTCAAACTTTGTACTCAAGTCACTAAGAACGGACCAATCGGGACGAATACTTTTACAGCAACAACCACCATACCTTACAAGTATAGAAGTATCTTCAGTAACACGAACATATAACATTTGTATTCGTTATACAAGGGCCAATAGGTCTTCTTGTAAACATAAATAACACATTGACAGTACTCTTTTGCTTCAAATAATTGCTTATATAAATAAATTCAAGTAAAAAGCAAGAGGATACATTAAAAATTCTTGAGATCAACGATAATTGAACCTGTACATTCTAACGGCACCGACTCGTCTGGCAACTAGACTAAACGCGTTTTTCCATAATTGACTAACCGAATCTCAAAGAAAAGATGCAATTTATCAAGACATTCAAAAAGAATGTTCAAGATTGGTCTTAGATGTGTCAAGACATTCAAGACATTATATGTGGTCCCTGTTTTGCAATGTTTTGTCTTTTTAGTTGAGTGTATCTGCTACTTCATTTCATGTTATTTGTCGATGCACTGGTACATCCATATTGTGTCGTTCTGAAGAGGGATATTCTGATAACGGTATCATGGCAGTATCCCGTTAAAACCCAATAAAACTAAACTACTACTAACCAAATCAAGAATAAAAAAGAATATGTATCCACCTATATTAGAAAGCGTCGCTGATATTACATCGGACATGCGCTACTAATGGATACCGAAAGACGCCCCTGTCAAGCTTTGATGTGGTTACGAAAGGGCAAGAGAAAACGAGAAAGAGCAAAAGAAACTCTACGTAGAACGTTTCACCAGAGAACCCTACAAGAGAACGTTTCACCATCGGTATCAGAAACAATGAAGATATAAAGCAACTAGCAATAAACGAGAGACATGGAAATCTATGACATTTGCTCTATGTGCAGTCTTTAGTCATAGAGGAATAATTAACTAACTACTAGCCTGCTGATTGTGTATATAAATTGTCAATGGAAAATACGCTGTAATTTTTTAACTTGCTGCACGCCAAATTGGCCTCATAGCTTCTAATTTTGGCAACTATATTTGTATTGTTGAAATATGATTTTCATTGAACACTTGGACTCGACTGGGGTGGAAATACTTTTAATGTACTGTATAACACAAAGACTATATATTCAGTAGTTTCATCATGAGAGTGAGGGGAATGATGATATTGTTGCTAACAATATTTACTTGTTGCGTAGTGTTCATTCATGTCCAGCTATACTGCCGACGATAGCGGATAAACAGTATATTTATTACTAGATAACGTGAACTGTGTGAACAATCAACTGACATTTTCACCCATCTACGAACGAGCGTGTTATATACATATACATCATCATCATCAGTGTCGTCTCCGCAACGAAGGTTTGCTGCAACAGAAATTCAATACTCCCTGTCTCTTGTTTTGGTGGTGCACTATGGTAGACTGTAACATGTCCATCTTGTGATGTTATTCTCGCACTTGTATCTCTACCTCTTGCTCGCTTCCCTTTAACTTTACCATCAAGTAAGATCTTCAACAAGGTGATCTTTATACTTTTAATACATCTTTCTTCATATTAAATGATGTTAGAACTTCTTTGTTTGTTTTCTTCTTTTGCCATGCTGTTCTCTCTATTATTCTACGTATCTGCATCTCAAAGGTATCAATTATATCGTCTTCTAATTGTTTGTTCAGTATTCATGTTTTTGAACCATACATGAATATGGTATAGATGTCGCATTTTAAAATCCTCGTTTTTAACGTGTTTGTAATGTTTTAGATGTTACTAATTTCCTTATGCCACTAAAGGTACTTTTAGCCATTCCTATTCTACTTTTAACTTCTGTTTCACATCTGCCGTCATTTGTGACTATGTGTCCAAGATATTGATAATGTTGTACATGTTGTAGTATCTCTCCAAACATGCTTAAATTTAGCGCGTGTTCCTCTGTGACTTTACTGATATCATGGTCTCTTTTTTTAGATATTTCTTTTAAGACCATATTTTTTACTTGATTTATCGACATGATCTATTAGTCTTTGTAGTTCATGTTTATTTTCTGCTAAAAGCACAGTGTCAGCTACGTATCTCAGGTTGGTTATTATTTTCCCATTGATCTTGAGTCCTGGCATCTCTTCTATATGTTTAAAGATATTCTCTGTATAGATATTAAATTTGCTGTGTGATAAAATACATTATTGTCTTACCCCTCTTCTTATTCCTTTGTGTGATGAGTAGCTGTTTTCACGACTTATATATATATATTACTTTGATTTTCATTGGTTGCCACATACACAAAGTATAAACAAAGTGACTGACCTTGGGAATAATCAAACTAATTAGGCTGTATTTCCAATTGTCCTTAAGTTCTTACATAGTAGGTAGTAATGTAGTAAAGTAAAATAACCCATATCATTTATTAATGGAGTAGGGGTGTGAGATATTAGCGATCTTTGATTCCAGTGTTGTTTCCTCTGGCCAATATGTCTGAATAAGCGTTTCATGCTCAGAATGCTCTTGAAGTATATGTTTGGCACTCTGTGCTGCCTGTCCACATGTACACATGGCCGTGTTGCCAATCTTGAACTTTGTATACATGTGACTGCGGAGTCGGTTGTGTCCTGTTCTGAGACATATAATTATAACTTGTTCTGATCTGTTCATAATGTGATAGTAATCTTGTGCTGGTGTTTGTGGCTTTCTTATTGACTTGATCATCTGTTTTTTTCTGATGGTAGGTGATTGGTATATCTGGTTGGTCTTCGGCAGCACCTTCCTTAGCCAGTTGGTCTGCTTTTTCATTTCCTGGTATTCCACAGTGAGAGGGTATGTCAACCCCTCCCCTTTCCCATCCCTCTACCCCTCCACCCACCCCATTGGAGCAGAAAATATAAGAACAAATATGATTTATTTAAAACTCTTAAGCAAATCCTTGCATAAAACTCAAATACTTGCAAATGTCTATTCTCTAGTGTCTATCCCCAGGTGGTGATGGTCATAATATCCACACTTGCCGTTAAGCGTGTGGGTGGTGACTTTAGATGTCTATCCAAGGCTAGATGTGTCGTTTTGGCTGCGTTGAATCCGTATTTGTTCAGTGTTTCCTTGATGTTCTCTATCCATCTTGTTATAGGTGTTCCGCTGGCAATGAATCTGAATCGTATTACGTTATATGTTCTTGTTGGTAGTTGGTAATGATTTATTCTCAATAGGTGTCGAAACCATTTTATTTGTTGTTTCTCACTGTATTCTATGTTTTGTCGTGGACCGATTAGTCTCTTAACTTGATAATTTTTCATTTTGTCTAGTTTGGTCACTCTTGCGGCTTTTCTGCGGTATTTCATCTCACATGTTGTAAGTATTTATGACGGGCAGATATCAGCGCTCGTGTCTGGCATTGATAGCAGAGTGTTTGCATAACAATACTCAAATTACAATTGATGGAAAAATAAACGCACTAAATAAAACTTGAAGTTTAATAAAGAAATATTATATAAGAACACAGAACATTAATGTCAATGAAACACGTTCATAATACCAACATGTGATTATACATCGTGTAAGCGAAGCATTTATTAGGTACATAATTGTTCAAGATGTCAAGGATATCCGCACATATTTGTTGCCTGGACTGTACATAACTGATCATAATGTTAGCGCAGGTGTTGCCTGACCCATACATTGATATTAAAATATACAGCGCAGGTGTGTTACCAGGCACGAAAGTTGGCAAATAATAGAATCACTGTGATCTGCTATGTATGACGTAAAAACATATTAGAGAGGTTGAGGTGGAATTCGCTGTCGAAGACGTTGATCAAAAAAATCAAAAAGCCGTGCAAAAGTAGATGTGTCGAGCTTAAATGTACATATAGCACAGCCAAGATGTAAACCGTGGCAATCTTCTTGAGTCTAGTGAATTACGTACTGTAGAGGTTAGTAGATCGAAAACAAATACAGAAGAAGAAAGACGTAAGATATCCGCATAGGTGTGTTGTCAGACAGGTGTCAGTGAAGTTTGCTATCGGGTCCCAAAGTTTACAAAGAATAGAAGCAGTGGGTTATGCAATGTAGCATATATCGTAGAAATTGATTAAAGAGGTTTAGGTAGATTTGGCTGTCGAAGGCGTTGATAAATTATCCCAAAGACCATGCGAATGCAAGATGAGTCAAGCTTAAAGGCATATATATGTAGCGTCGATGTAAACCGCTATCTTCTTGAGTCATCTGAATTACAATTCGCCAACATTAGCAGATCGGAAACTAATGCAGAGCAAGACAGATCTAAGGAGAACATATCAGTATGGAGTGTGCGTTTTTGTATTGCTGTTCACAATTACTTGTTATAATTCGATTATACTCCCTATACTTACTATGAGGTTTCTACGAAGCTATAGTTTACATCCAGATAAATAACTCTTAACTAAACGAAAGTCTGTGTGACATCTCGGATAAGGGGGGGGGGGGTGGTAGTGTAAATTGTAGGTGTATCGTAGCTTTTCTCCTTTTCAGAAACGTGCAGTTCGGGTTATGAGCTTCAGTTCCCTACTTAAGCAATAGTAATTATCAGAGGCATATATTTCTAGCCAGTTCTGTATCATAGTCATTGGAGCTGCCAGTTTTGCATACCCTGATATTCTTTGAGGATCTCCAATTGTCCAATGACTGTCGTTTTTCTGTTCCTAAATATTGTTCTGTCAGAGAATTATGATGTCGTGCAGACAGTTACTTTTCACCACACCCCATACTTGCCACCACTGTGAACTCCCGGGCATCGTATACACCTTGTTAATTATGGACATGGTCAGTGCTGAATTCTTCTCATAACGTAGTTATGAAACTCCTGCAGATTAGCAGGATGTAGTTCGCACGAAAGAGATCTGTTAACCATGGTTTCAAGCTTGACTACAATATTTGTGCGTTTCACCCTGTTATAACCCACTTCAGCATAGTTCCTAAGTCATTTTGGACTTCAATGGGATGAAACAACCAATTCCACAACTTAAACCTGCCTCCTACGAGATGTGTGTAATAAAAAACTGTGTCGCTAATAATGTTTTATCCTCTAGCACGAGCAACAAATAGAAGCTTTCAATTCAAGTAGTCTTCCAAACATCATATATTCACATACACATATGATGATGTTTCCTCAACTGATGTTAGACATCGTTGTGAGTATTATCTACTTTTCTTTATCATACATCCAGTATATAATTGATAACATACATATGATATGATTAGTATAAACAACAATTATATATGTAATTCTATGACATGGAATGTATATCTTAAATAAATTAATGTGTCTGTACATACAGTAATGGTGACGTCGACTTATGTCAATTCCCAAGCTCCCTTGTCATCACCCATCAGAACAGTTCAGAATTTACTGTATAATTGTTGTTGAAATACAATTCGACACTGCATGAAGTTGCAGACAGATCGCCTATACTTATATAAATGTAATGTTTTTTGTCTCACTGTTTCGTTTACGACCTATATTTTCATGTGACAAAATGCGTATAGTTAATTATTTTCATTAATTAATGATTTTCACTATAGTATCGATCGTACAAGTGATACAGAATAACAATACCCATAAACCCAGATGGTCCTGCTCTGTGGCGGTGTGGCACAGCGTGCATCTGAGGTGGCAAAGATATAGTGTTACAAATGTGCATCAGGACCATCCAGAAAGCAATGGCAAGCAGATGACGTATGAATATTACCAAGAACATCACTACAGCCAAATATGACGTGCTGAGTGCTACATCCTGGATAAAATATGGTACCAAAAACTCAAGACTTGTTTATGTTATCCAATTCATGTTTTTGTGACACTGACTTTACATTCTGTCTTATAATATTTCTTTATTTCTAATGAGGAGAACATTTGATCAAATGTTTCCCTATATTTACTGCTCATATGATAGTATACAAAAATATTCACTGAAGAATTGATTGATTCCAACATTAGACCAATCCATCCGGCGATAAAAAGAACGTTTTTGTGTTTGCCGTCAATGGAAAGACCAGGTACTAACACCATTGCCAGGAATGAAATACAGATAGGGGAGAAACAAATAATGAACATCAATGAAATAATTACTATCATTTTTCCCACTCTTTGGTTCCTTTTAGATAAGGCATCATCTTTTCCTGGCACGGTTGTCTTTCGTCGCCATTTAATTGTGCTTTTTAGTTTAAAAACGAGTATTCCTGTGCATACGATTATGACAAGAAAAGCGCTGAAAGAAATAGCAACATTGTTGACGATAAAAGAAACATTCTCCACAATTTGTCTATTTTCTGAATAAACAAGACCAAAAATTGTTCTGTTTTTTAGAGCTGACCATTTCATCTCCAGCCTGCTGACGACATAAAGTGGGGCTACGCTAACAAGGTGAAGTATGAAGACACAAATGATGGTTATTGATACTCGTCTTGGTGTCACGATGTCCTTGACCTGTTTTCAAGAGTTAAGTCATTTAATATGTTTTGAAATGTTGTCATATGTCATGTGATAACGGACACTTCTACACGAATGTGAAAACAAAACAGAACATTATTGATGATGATGTTCGTCCGTCGTGATCGACGATGACCAAAAACTCAACCATAATAATAATAATAACAATAAATAATAAAAATAATAAAAGTTAATAGTGCGTTTTTAAATGACTAGCAAGTCCAATACGCGCACAAAATGTTCTTTTAGAGAATTGACAACAATATAAAGTATATGTGTGAGGTTGAGATGTTTTTTTCTTTTCTATTTTTATCATTGGCATACATGCGACTGGTTATTATTGCTAATTCTGATGTTTCTACAATATAGTGACTAAGTGTGTGTCCATAAATTACGTCAAGGATGATTTGTCATTTAAAAAAAAATCATTGTCAACAGATGTTTCTGTCAATATTTCTGGGATTACTTGCATAATTATTTCTAAAACTATAAGCGTCCACCCTACTGTACTTTCTTAGTTGAATGCGCATGAGTATGATATGTTTCATATTTGTCGAAAATTATATCAAATTTAAATATATATGTATATTAATTGAGGAGCGCGGTAGCCTAGTGGATAGTGAGCTTGCTTGCTATCATCTGGTTACAGCGTGCCAGGTTCGAAACCACGTCCGGACATTAAAAAAAAAACAACAAAAAACGGGTTGTGATTTCTTACTTGACACGACCACTCCTCCAGTCGACTCAGCTGTAAATGAGTACCTGACGCATGAGTTAGGGAAGGTAAAAAAACAGCAAGGAAGGGAACTGGCCACCCCACCTAATAGTTGCTGCGGCTTAGTACATGAAGAGTTATCTTCATCCCCGACGGCAGATGCCATGGGACCTACCTTTACCTTTTACCTTTTTTATATTAAACATATGTACATATGTGTATAAGGTGTTAAACAAGGTGTATAAAAACATCAGTTTTTGCGTCAACCTTTTTTTTCAAATTACATTCTAAGCCATGTCTAGAAAATGTCAAACTATGTAATAAGACCCACTCACTTAATTGCTTACGTACCAGATCCCCTAATGAGATTTAAATTTCCACCTCCACAGCGCTGCCATTCGCCATGTTCAGTTTCGTAACCTTCCTCTTCTCCAGTCTGATATCGAGATTCGAGAAGTGTTGAGTGACCCCCTCTTGTTGCTTACAGATGTGACAAGAACCTCAGGAATCTGCTGGTCTGGAGTCACATCCAGCCTGACGTTCCTAATATTTTCGGCATTATAGGCTGCAAATGCTACACCTGTGTCTATGTCACCCAGACCAGGTATATCCCATTCCATAAACCCACTTTCACCATTGAGAAGATATTCACCTGTTTCCTGCAACGTCATCTCTGCCATCATATGCAATCGCTGAGCCACGGCATATATATGTGAAACTAGAAGGAGGCTCGCAGATCGATTCTGTGAATTTCTGTGTAGCATAAACAAACGAATTGGGTTATCCTATATACGTCCACTTCAATGGCACGGGCAATTGGGAACATCAGGAACATTCAGGTTACGACCATTAAGTCTTGCTTCTCTAACGACCACAGACGCCTTGCGCTTGAGATCCGCTACATCTATTATTATGATTATCTTAAACCCAACGTCATCAATGAGCGCCTGCCTCATGTATGATTCTGGTTGTTCAATAGATTCTGTTTGTTCCGTGTCACATGTATGTAGTCATTTAAAAAAAATATTCCTTTTCCAGTATCGTTTCACCTCTTTCAGTCAATCTACATTACACATGCCAAAGCCCATAATCCTCACTGTCCGTTTTCTGTTATATGTTTTAATTTTGTTTTAATGTTTGTCTTGATAAAGACCTTTTAGTTGAAACGTCGATTTGTGTATGTTATTATGCGTGTCTTTAGTGATTAGCAAAACATCATTACCCTATTTCTGGATTTACCTGTTGGATTTCATTTTAGCGCTGTAAGTACATATTTAAGTACAGCATTAGGACATAACCTAATAGGGCGAACACTACTGAATGATTGAAACACTACAACTTACCTAGCGCTTTAAGAATACTTGAAACACTATTTTTTTCGTAGCACAGTGCGAATGCTTGAAACCCTATTATTTAAGTAGCGTTGTACGAATACATAACACAATACTATGTATGAAGGTATGCAGTAAGAGTACTTGAAACACTACTATTTCTGTTTGGCTGTAAGAATAAGCATGGAATATGTTATTTCATCAACACAAGTGTACATCGTTTCATTGTGTTATCACGATCAGATAGTGAATCAACGATTGCTGCATCCAATGTATTTTGAAAAAAAAGCGACTAATGAGTGCTGTGCCTGAAGTTTGACTACCTCACACACATCAAAATGGTAAACCTGTAATTCTAAACATCGCTTGTCCAGTGACCCCTTCTGGAACTTAATTTCTTTCTTGGTGTCTTAACTAAATGATATTTCTTTTCTGTGTATATTACCAAGGCTTTTTAAGCTTTATAGATTTGCATATTTTTGCAGATAAACTAATGCACAACACACACTTTAGATCTAACACCTAAGACATGTTAGCAGTGCTTGGGCTTTCACAGCTCAGTGCGCAGATAACACGATCAGGGAGGAGAGCGACGCCTTTACTGTGACTACGAGTAGCATGACCATGGATATTATGGCGGTGACCAGGGCATTTGAGTGGGTAAGTACAAAGAAGGTAACATAGGTCTGCATATTGGGTGACTCAATAAAGGAAGTTACAAGTGGGTGTGGTTTGCGAACAGTGGATTGATGCCTTGGGAAGGCGAGGTTTAAAATATTTACTTTTATTTTCGTGCCTGGACATGTGGGTGTTCGAGGTAATAATAGATCAGATCAACTGGCCTCGCGTGCGATTGTGGCACATTGTGATGAGGCAATGAATCGAGCTGACGTTTTGAACTCGATAAAAGATATAACACGCGAGAGTGAGACTCCTGTGGATAATGATTCGTTTTCGAGAGCCATGATTAAAGAACAGGGTTTGAAATATTGCGTAGCTAGAAGTAAACTATTTGAACGGCGCAGAAGAATGATTGGCAATCAGCATAGGACCGGTACTGTCAGTAGAAGTGTAATGGTGGATACACTCAGGGTGAGATCGGATCAACTGTGGACGTGCTCAGTTTGCAGTGATGATGATCCGACGACTAAATGCATTTAAGTTAGATCATAACTATACACTATTAACTAACTAAATGTTTAGGGTAGACCGCGAAGAGAAACTAATATACAACACAAATGTTAGGACAGACAAAGACGATAAACTAATATCCAACGCAAACTTTAAGGTAGACCATGAAAATAAACTAATGTCCAACGCAAACTTTAAGGTAGACCATGAAGATACACTAATATCCAACGCAAACTTTAAGGTAGACTATGAAGATAAACTAATATACAACGCCAACTTTAAGGTAGACCATGAAAGTAAACTAATATTCAACGCAAACTTTAAAGGAAGACCTTCAAGAAAGAATTAAATACAAATCGACATGAAATAGCTACGGAGTAACCGCCCAATACTTCTTCCTCATCATTCATTATAAATCTCCTGCTTGATTTCTCATGTAGTAGGAGCATGGTCCTACAAGATTCCCAGCAGTGTGCAGTATAGAGAATGAAAATGCGTTGTGTCGACGCGTTTTTGCGCCGATGATCCGACACATCTGTCTTTGGCGATGTATAATAGTGCTTAAAGTATTTAATAACTGATTCCATTCGACACCTTACCATTTCTGCCTTTCCCATTATTTATAGAAAATTACTACATTTTATGTAATACTGTTTCATCATGTTATGGTTGTCTATTGTCTACCACTAACTGAATGTTTTTTAAAAAAATGGATTCAACTTCACTTTAAACGTAGGGGTGGGAGCTTAAGCCGTCGCTCCAAGGCTGGATGCGTTGCCTGGGTTTATTACGTCCATGTTTGTTCAAGGTTATCTTGACGTTTTCATGTCTACTTTTGACTTTTTGGCCGAATATTTATTTTGTATATACTCTTATTGGTATTTGTTTTGGGTTTATTATCATAAGATGACAGAACCATTTTACTTGATGCCTTTCGTTACATTCAATAAATTATATTATACCAACTCTTTTCCACATCTTTTCATGTATTATTTTATCTAGATTGGTATCCATTTCAGCTTTTCTCAGACACTTCGTTTCACATGTAACGATTTTCTTCTGCAGCGAGACTATTAAAGACCACGTTTGACATTGTAGCAATGTGTTGGCATAAAATGTGTACGTATTATCTGTATTTATATTTTCATCCAGATTTTTGGATGGAGAAGTAATAGCTAAACTTGGCAAATCTCAGTGTCAGATTTCCAACACAATTTGTTTTCAATTTCTATGTCAAGTATGAGAGTTCATTCTTCAAAACGCTCTCCAGGATTTCTTTCAAGATCTTACCATTCTCTATATTCAAATTGCCCACCACATATGCTCTTGTAGCTAGCATGTAAGCTCGTTCATTTCTTCGCACTCCAGCATAACCAGGACAATAGATCCATGCGAATTATATATATATGTATATATATATATATATATATATATATATATATATATATATATATATATATATATATATATATATATATATATATATATATACTAATATATATATATATATATATTTATACACTAATATATATATATATATATATTTATACACTAATATATATATATATATAATAGAACTAGAATTTGTGTATAAGTTCGAATATTTGGGAGCAAATATAAACATTTCCGGAGGTTGTTCAGTCGAGATTAGAAGATAACTCGCAATTGAAACACTCAAATTAACACAAGTGAGAAAGCTATGCAAAGTAGCAATAACGAAACTACAGTAACACTTTTAAGATGATGTGTGTTCAATGTGGCAACATATGGATGTGAGACTTGGAATTTGAAGAAGGCAATATCTAAAAGAATATATTCATTTCAAATGAAGTGCTGCAGAAAGATCCTATGAATCACATGAACTGAGAAAAAGCAGAATAATGAACTATTGAAATTGTCATGTGACGTATTCCTTCCAGAACGTTGTCTTCCCAATGAACTCTCTGAACCTCTCTCTGTCTTGTGCGATGTGGCTTGCATTTTCTAGCGATGTATTCATGTTATCTTTAATGTCGTCAGTCCATCGTCTTCTTGGTCTGCCCCTTCACCTCTTCCCAGGTACTCTTCCCTCCATTATTTGTCTTTCTAAACAGTTATGTCTCTTTATATGACCAAACAGGCGTAGTTTTCTTTTTGTTATAAAACTACTGAAAGTTATAAAACTATTGAAATTACTGAAACTAAATGAAAGGTCTACATACGATCATAAGATGGAAGCTACACTATTTTTGACATTTAACGCGACATGATGGTATCGAAAGGCTGATTCTAGAGCGCAAAGTGCCAGACGAGAGAAGAATAGGAAGATCAGAAGACGATGGGCAATCGACATCGATTAATGTATGCATATGTCTCTTTCCAATAAAGTTTTGCTTGTCGGGAACGGTGGCGTTCAGAGTATTCATCCACGACGAATATATATATATCTTTTGATACACACCTTTAAGGGTACGATGATACATAAACATCTCTCCAACGTTATTAAAGCTGTTATCCATCCAGTAATGCGAGCAAATGTTGCATGAGGTATTCCACCGATTAGATATTGAACATCTACAGGTTCGAAAGGCAAATCTGCTGAGCTGAACATTGGGTTTAAACATATGTTTGGCCAAATGAATGTCACCAGCGAGCACAGATCTGATACTGCAAGACCTGCATATGAAACAAAATAGAATTACTTGTAAATAAATGTGTTCATGGTACACAATGTTTTACACGTTACATATCATTTTTCGCGGTGCTGATGTGATATGACAGTCATATATTTCCAACTTTCCCTAAAGTTGCTTAGATCCAACAGACAGTGAATGTACTAGTGTTTTCTAATTATTCGGTATATATGATAATACGCATATATAGTGTTAATAAACCATTACACATAAAGTCTGATTATCGGTGAATTTACGCCTATGAGGCACGATAATTTATCGGCTCACAATGATTATGTTGGTGGATTTCAGAAAAATTGTGTGGGCCGTATCTGACATAGTGAGACACGTATAAAACTATGGTCATAGACTGCAGCCAACTTAATTTCCAGTCCTACCTTTTCGTCTTCCCACTGTTGTCAAATAAGGTCGAGCGAGAGAGAGAGAGAGAGAGACAGATAGAGAGACAGAGACAGAGAGAGTGTTCGACGCTTTGAACAATTCTACATCACTAAAATCAAAATCCCTAGCTCAAGTCATTTTCACATCCACGAAAAGTGACTAGTAGAAAATGGATGTTCCACTGAGTGTAGGTGCATAGAATGCAGGAACACTTCTTGACAATTGATCTTACACAAATATATCTAACCGACGAATTTCCCTGATTGGCAGAGAGCTAGCAAGATACAATATTGTCATAGAACTCTGAGTGACTCGACTTAATGAAGTCAGTAATCTCGCTCTGCGAAACTGGTGCATATTATACTTTTTTTTAAAAAAAAAGGTGTCAAAAGTCGTAGAGAATTGACTTCACTGTACTCGGTTTCCCATAAGTATTCCGTCACTATCCACGAAGCGGCACTCCGCCTGCCGAAGTACCACTCATATTACGTAACTCCGTAGCTTCAAGTGATAATCCACAGGGATCTCCGAAAAAAATCCACTTTTAAACAAGACAAGAGAACTGGATTCGAACTCATGACCTCTTGAACACAACAGCTTAACCACTACGCTAGGAAGGTCCCCACATTTTTTTAAGAGGAAGAAGAACTGTAGAAAGATACACGAGGTGGTTTCGCTGTAAGAGCAACACTCATTATCAAACTAGCAAGCGCGCAAAAGGCAATAAAACATTTCCTCATAGTGGTGGTAAAAGGACCCTTCGTCCTACCCCCCCCCCCCCTCTCTTAGGTAGAATATATGCAACAATCATCAGTTCGCATGCGCAAACGCCGAAAAATCCAGAAGTTAAAAAAATACATTAATAGTGAACTACGTCTATCTATCACTGTAGTTCCATAGACATATGATCTTATATTACTTAGAGATATCATTATGAGTGTGGGTGCAGACAATATCTCCTGGAACGGTGAAATAAGAAAATATGGAATGGGTCAGTGCAACAGCAATTGACTTCGTCTTCTGCAAACATGTGGAGCACATGACCTTCTCTCCTAATTTTGAACACGATTTTTCAACTTCCACCCCGAAAACGGAACTCCATGATCAAGACACTGGCAACGTATAGATTATGCAAATGTAAAAAGAAAGACCGCCAAGAAGTCCGAGTGACAAAATCCAAGTACGATGCAGACTGCTGGACCATCAATTATTGTATTAAAACTAATAAACATTCGCAACCAGCTTTCCTGACGTCCATGTGAAGGCATAATAAAGACTCGTTAGATGTTATAAAAATATAACATTTAATCATACAACACTCCCTAGCGTCTGCTCCAGGCGACAGTGTACAATCTGCGCAACTAGATGAACAATATGTAGATAAACAATGGACATATTGACATATTTGAGAAAAGGTGCTAAGTGACATCCCTACCTTCGAGGACACTCAAAATCAGTTCACCAGTTTTGCAGTGGAGAATCACCTGGCTCGGATTGAATACTAATGAAAATGTACATATGTGAGGGTACACAGTTAATTGAGAAACTGCATATTATTTTTCAATGGAAAAGTGAAACTGTTCCACAACATTTCGGCGATGCAAAAATTATACACCTATTTAAACAAAAAGGAAATTTCAATCTCTGCAAAATATCGAGACATTTCTTTACTACTCTTAGCAGAGAAGTTATTCTCTAGAATCATATTGAATCGTATTACATTTCATCATATTGAATGATTATTACACGAGGAGTTACATGTGTTTTGCAAGTAGGGCGGAACAACTGATATGGTATTTTCCAGAAAGACAATTTCTTGAAAAATGTCAGTAACAACATTGCGACATAGACTTAACAAAACCATATCAAATAATAAGTAAAAAGGATCCATGGATTATTGTGCAAAATGTGGTTGTCAACAGAAATGTATCGCTAGAGCGCAAAAATTGCATGATGGAATGTTATCTAGAGTTCAGGATGATGGAGAGTTATCTGCAACTTTTCCAGTCTTATATGGAGTTAAAAATGGATGTTTATTCTTCTTCTTCTTTCGTTCACTTGAAACATGTCTATATATTAATTCTGTCTCCTTAATAAAACTCAGTCTTTTGTAGTTCATACAGTGTCCCATAGAGCTTTGATTCCAGTGTTGTTTCCTCTGGCCAATAGGATGTTTATTGACACCAACCATGTTTAGCATATTTTTATCTGTTATGTTGGATGATGTCTTCAGATATTTGGATTTGGGAATAGGTATCATATACCACATTGATGGAGAGTATTCAAACTTTGACATGATAATCAATACAAGGTAACTGCGTGAAACGTAACAACAATTAGACATACGTAAAACACAGGTTTATATATCGTCTCAAAGGGACACTAGACTATATCTAAAACTAGTGGGTAATGATGGGCAATGATGAGCACACAAGAAATCATAAAAATTACAATACACAAATCATATTCAACGTTTCAACCAAAAGGTCTTTATCAAGACACAAACAAAACATTAAAAGACGACGAATAGAAAAATTATCACAATGTCCAACGGAAATATGGAAATGATATGCCGGAAGGTCAGAAAGTACATAAAAACGTAAATATATGTGGAAACGAAACGAACAAAAAATTGAGTAAATGACGGAACAAAAAGAATAAAGACAAAGACCACACCAAACCAGTACTAGACACAAGAGTGGTCGGAATTGAGTCCAAAAGGCTTGAGTGTACCCATTTCGAAAATGAGACGATTTTCTAGAGCATACCTAGATCTATCATCAGTGGTGCAAGATCTGATGGCGGTGACCTGAATATCCAAAGCACCATGATGACCATCGCCGTTGAAGTGTGTGGCCACAGGAGTGGGTGTTCTGTGCTTGATGGCATGAAGATGGTTACAAAAGCGATCGCTCAATCGTAGGTCGGTTTCCCCGATGTACTGTTTGCCACAGCGTTTACATATGATCACGTAAATGACATTACGGGATTCACATGTAAAGGCCTCATCGATGGAGAAAGTGGCCTTGGGAAATGAAATGGAGCGCATCTGAACCACATAAGGACATGTAAAGCAACGGACACGTGAGCAACCACATGTCCTTATGTGGTTCAGATGCGCTCCATTTCTTTTCCACAGACGTCAGTCATGCACCTGGCAAAATCTATCACCAGTCCTACGTAAAGGGAACTGACGTAGCAATTATAGGTGTGAATATATTCAAATATCTAGGTAGTGCACTATCCCAAAATGCCACCGCTTCTGATGAGCTGTATAAAAGTAGCGCCAAAGCAAGCAGCATTTTCGGCAGATGGTACGCACATGTGCGGCATAGAAATGACAATCTACAGACTACGTTGAACGTATACAGAGCAGTATTACTGTAGGTGTTATTATTGTTACAGTAAACCATGACCTGTGTATAGACAACATGTGAGGAAACTCAATCAGTATCATACAATTAGTATGAGAAAAGTTATGAATACCAGTTGGCAATACACAATTCCGGATACCACTGACAGATCTTGCTAGTATCCTTAGCAGTGATATTATTTTGATACAGACACAGATTCGATAGACAATCATCTTGTATGTATTACAGATCACTTACTATAAATAATACTTCTCTCTGGTGAAATGCAGTAGGGCATACGATCTCAGGGTGGCCATAAGAAACGGCTACAAGGACTCATTGAAGACCTTACTAAGATTTTGAAATATGCGAAGGTACATATGCAGAAATTTCACTAAATAGAGCTACATGACGCATCTACAGTAGCAAGAGCAGTTAATGTGAAAAGAAGAGAAATTCAATAGCTAAACAGCGGAGAGTTGTTAAAATATCAGGTTTAGAAACAAACAAAAAACATCTACAGCCGTCATCAGATGCCTGAACAATGCCATTTGCGGCCAGAACATGGCTTTTCTGCCTGTTTGGAATTTATAATTATGGTCATAATTTCAAAAGTGGATGTAACAGATGGTCATCATCGCTTTTTATGGACAAGCGACAACATACATTCTACAATAACTGGACATATTATAAAGTTTAACGTTGTCAGACTATATTGCCAGGATCAAAACGATTACAACATACTAACAGGATCTATCATCAAACACATTGTTCTAACTCCCTATCAATAACACGACTAACAGTCGAATGTAGATCATTATGAGAAAAATTATGGTTAACCAACCATTTTGATAATGCAGTGAGTATATAGACTGCATTTTCGTATCATATGTCATCATCGTGTTCTAAATACCGTTGTAAAAGAATCGGCACAATACAATCTCAAGTCCAGATTTCCTCTAGCTGATTTCAAATGTGTATAATGATTGTCAGAATATGGTTCTAACAATTGTGATGGGTCGGCTTAAATATACTGGAAGACAATTGATTCTATCTGTTGGAGGTAGATTGAAATCATAGCCGTATACCTCTTAGTAATTGTGATTTCCCATATGAGCCTTTTATTATTTTATAACCACATGTAAATATCTACCGAAATCATGTACATGTTTGGATTCAGCAACTATCTTTTCTTTTAAATGTTGAGATTGTGAAACCTCTGATTATTACACCTGACCAATGGGCGTCAGACAATTCCTGCTAAATTACTTTTATTTATTAAAAAATATAAATAAAATATATAAATATAATTTGAACAATCTTATTTAATGTTAGAATGTATACGTTTGTCAAAAGATGGATGTTTCTACTTAGACTTACCTACAAGATTGACGTTCACAGGATCTTTGAAACCTTGTCTTGTAAAACACGCAATGTTGATGGCATTGGTACATATGCCAAATACATTTATTCCTTGACACATGCAGGTTCCAACGATCCACTGGAAAACAGCATAGTCTCGATCACTGACCAGAACACGAGTTGAAGAGTGGACATTCTCAACATCAGTAAAACTATTCGAAGTATTTGTCTCGCCTGGTCTATCTATTTTTTCTGACTTCATTGGTTCCTTAATTATGACATATTAACAGATATCTTAGCAATGCAATTATACAAAATAATGCAAAATTGATATAACCACTATATATCCCTCTATGTATTCGCTGTAGCCGGTGTGTGTCTTGCGGTGTAATGGGTAGAACAGTTTGCAGGAAATGACCTTCATGTGTAATGTTTGTAAGCGTCTTCCGAGGCCCATTTGATTTAAGTGATCTATTTTTTTCATGGTCCGCTTCTGGCTTTATAGCTGTGATGTATATGTGTCATGGGCATATGTGGCATGCTGTCTGATATAGTCTGGAAGTGTGTGACTATCACTTGATAGGTTGCCTCTTTATGTGTTCTAGTATTGGTATTGTTTTAGTTATCTGTCTGATGTTGTCGTTTCTAATTATATCTCCTAATAATACTCCGAGTATTCTTCGTAGACACGTAATTTCTGTAGTATATTTTTCTTTCGTGTTGTGCTGTCATTGTCCAAGTTTGGATCTTGTAGTACAGTGATGAGAGAATAATACTCGTGTATAATGCAACTTTAGTGTCTATGTTTACATTTTTGTTCTTAAAAATGCTTGTTATCTGAACTATGTTATTTTATGTTTTGTTGCATCTATTATGTTTCTCTTTACTGCTTTTCCACACGCTCGATAGAATATTTCTAAGTAATTTGGTCCCTTTTCCGGTTTAAGATGTTGAATATTGATGGAAACAGTGACATTTCTTTCTTTGCTATTGCCATTATTTCGGTCTTTTCAGTACTAATCTTCAAATTGGATTTTTTACATGTTTTGTGGAATCGATTCGTATATTATCGCAATTATCTTTTGATACTGGGCTGTCTGCAAAGATGGATAGATAGATGTTGTGAATTGTTGAAATAAGCACAGAGATAAAGTCCTTAAATTGTGAGTTCGTCGCCTACTGAAATGACAATAAATTGTACATTCTACGTACCCCAACATCGATTATTCTAAGTTATATAAATATATATATATATATATATATATATATATATATATATATATATATATATATATATATATATATATATATATATATATATATATATATATATATATATATATATATATATATATATATATATATATATATATATATTCAAGTAAGGTCTTCAACAAAGTAGTATGTCTTAATATGTCCAAAATAGTGTATATATTTCATTTTTACTTCATGTAACCATTATTTAGCCAGTTACATTATATCAAGCATTTTCTGACGCCGCAACCAGGAACAAGATAATTATTTCATGAGACTCCCACAGAAGACATCACTGGAAAAAACATTCTATAGCTAGCCGCATTCAATTTAGTACCACAACTATCCTGGCGTGTTTGTGATTTATGGCTATATGGTGTTATTCGTAGGTGGCACTGGTACTACGATACCATCAATTATCGTGTATGGTCAAATCCTGCTTTAAACACATTGGACAGACGTTCGTGGTTAACAGTAGCATTTTTTACTTTCGTTCCATGTTTGATAGTATCAAATGCCACAAATGTGCATAGTTTCAATCGCTTTATAAAGTGCACGAGATTAGTGTAATTTTTAATAAAGCATATACCATTTTATTAGCATTGGTCTGTCTATATCATTTTAAGTACATACGTATAAATATAGCCCTTATGTAGGATAGTATGTTGTTATGTAGGCTATTAAGTTATTATACAGTTAGTATAGTAGAGGTTAGGGAGCCGCGTAGCGCAGTGGTTAGCGCACTGGCTTCGCATATGAGTGGTCCTGGGTTGATTCCCCAGTTGAGGCGAAAAATGTTTCTCAGATCGCAACGGCTCCCGGGTTGACCCTTCCTTAAATGGGTACCGGCTTACTCCGGGAAGTGAAGACTGCGAGGGAGAGGAGATGACTACCGCCCTCATTTGCAGAGCCACTGAAATGTGAGATAGCTAACATATCACACTCCTACGGCATTAATAAATGATATGGGTTACTTTACTTTACTTATAGTAGAGGTTGGCGCAGTACTCTAGTTGATGGTGAGCTTTCTCACTATCTCACTGAGTTACGGCGTGCCAGGTTCTAACCACGTGGGAACAAATATATTCTCTTGGTTGCCATTTCTTGCCTGACAACAGCTCCTCTAGTCGATCCAGCTGTAATAGGATACTTACGCATGAGTTAAGGGAGTAAAAGACAGCAAGGTAGGAAACTAGATACTCCACCTAATAGTTGCTGGGGCTAAGTACATGAAGCTTTATCTTCATCTCCAACGGCAAGTTACTGCCATGGGACTCACCTTTACTTTAGGATTGTAAGTTATTATGTAGGCAAGTATGTTAGTAAGTTATTATGTAGGCAAGTATGTTAGTAAGTTATTATGTAGGCAAGTATGTTAGTAAGTTATTATGTAGGCAAGTATGTTAGTAAGTTATTATGTAGGCAAGTATGTTAGTAAGTTATTATGTAGGCTAGTATGTTATTAAGTTATTATGTAGGCAAGTATATTAGTAAGTTACTATGTAGAACTATACTTTATGAATCATTAATCAGTACTAACGAAGTAAGAACTATTTTTTGTGTAACAGATTAATATAATTCTGAAATTAAGGAGCGTGACTAAAGTGTGCATTAACAAGTATTCTATAGTTCTGTGGAGGGTCTGTAAAGTAAAACAAGAAGACAATACTAAGTGTATACAAGTACACAGATTGGTTACCATTATTCTAATAGGTATTTGAGGCACGCAAAAATTACGATAAAGTCTTTCCTCATGAGTCTTTCCTCATCTTGCAATGAGAAATTTTATATTTTTTACACAATAATACATATGCAATTATATTTAGGAATTAAATGGATAAATAGAACAACATTAGAAGAGATTGATTTTGCCGATGATCTTACACTATTGAGTGAAAACAACGACGATGTACAAACAAAAACTGATAGATTAAAACTACTATTCAAGACCTGCACAGAATCGTTTTGAACAGACATTATTGGAGAGATCTGATCTCTACCCTACCCGCTAAATTCAGCCCTTAAGGAAAATAAACTAATTAATTAATCACAACGGCTTTAAATTTTAGCATACTAATGTAAGTATTTATTCCTAATGTTAGTTAGTTATTCCTCTAGTGCCAAAGACGGCACATAGGGCAGATGTCATAGCAACTGCAATTTGCTTTAGATCTTCATTGTTTCTGATACCGATGGTAAAACGTTCCCTTGTAATAGTTATACGTAAAGTTTTTTTTTGGTCTTCCTCGTTGCCTCTTGCCTTTTGGTGATCACATCAAAGCTGGACAGGGCACAACTTTTAATTACTGTTCTTAAAAGTTAAACATAATTATATTCTAGTATATGAGTGTATAAGAAGAAGAATACTTAGAGACAGTAAAACAACCAATATTCATACTATTCAAGAACTGCACAGAATAGCTGTGAACAGACAGAATTAGAGAGATCTGACCTCTGCCCTATGCGCTAACTATAGCGGAAAAGAAAAATGAATGAATAAATGAATATGAGTGTAACACCACTATCAGTGCATGTATGTCCTTTATTTGACAATGTGCTCCTCACAAGAACGTGGTATACCACTAGAATACGTATGTTTATTGAGTGTTATTAGTTTTGCATCTCAGAATGACTACATGATTACTTTATTAACAGGATTATGTACTGATGGTATTTCTTGGAATGACGTCCGTAGTTCGCTCAGTATGTCAGGCCCTATTTTTGACTTTATACTATGTATCTGGAGCGCATTGCTGTATGTTTAGAATGCCGTTTTCAGACCCTTGAGCTACCGCGTTCATTTGACGTTTTTTGACATGATGTTTTCTTACAATCAATTTACTTCATGTATATGTCATGATGTCTGCTATGGCAAAGAGACGTTTATTTCCACAGCCCATAGAACGCCTCCCTGCACATCTTAACAGGAAAACATGCAGTAACGAAAGTTTTACTATGCATTTATGTCAATCTGTCCAGTATAGTCTCTCTTTGTTGTCTCTTTTATCTTCAATTGTGCGTGATGTTACATTTCACTCCAGATCTCGCCGTATCGTCGTGTGATCACTAAATGCGAAATATTTCTTTATGAATTTGATAACTTCATTTTGATAACAACCTCCCTCAATATATCGTCATTGAATGTTCTTGATGTTCACGAAATTGTAGCACTCACCTAATGAACCACACTTCTGTGGACTCTAATGAGATCCGTGTATCATTAGATGACTCGTTTCCTTATTTCTATCGATAAAGACATGTGACATATGATGCATTTTCATTTTGTGAGAAGCTGTTTTCCCTGTCTTATTTTATTTCGTATTGTTTTATGTATGTATTTTATCAGATAGTATGATAGTTCATATGTACTAACTTTTATTAGTAGATTCAATATCGCAACAATGCTGTAAACCATGACTGAACGTTTTCTGTTCTCAGAACTTTTATAGAAATAGAAATGGCAGTGAATGGGTGGAGGTAAATGTAAAGGTAGGTCCCATGACATCTGCCGTCGGGGATGAAGATAACTCTTCATGTACTAAGCCGCAGCAACTGTTTAGTGGGGTGGCCAGTTCTCTTCCTTGCTGTGTTTTTTTTTACCTTCCCTTTATTGGGGTTTCCCTAACTCATTCGTCAAGTACTCATTTACTGCTGAGTGACTGGAGGAGTGGTCGTGTCAAGTGACATGCTGTAACCAGATGATATTAAACAAGCTCACTATACACTAGGCTACCTCCTGTGGAGGTAGACACTGAGTTTCGGGTTTTGTTGCCTACAGAAACGGCGTGAAGTGGGTTGAGAAATCTTCACCATAATCCACTTTCACATCGAGCATGAGGATGAAGATAGAGGGGGTTACAGCATCACCTAATTGGTTGTTAACTGATACATCAAAGCACTCCATTATACTCACAGACTCTCAAAGCATGATGTGCAAGATGGAAAAGTTTATGCTAGGAAAAGAATGGTGGGACTTATTGAACAACTCAGTTGTCCAGGGGATTACATAGATATCTGCCCTGGTCATGCTGTGGACAGAGGAAACGAGAGAACCGACTTATTGGCAGGTAATGCGGCGATAGACGGCACATTGCTGAGAAGAGATAAATCAGACTTAATGAAGGCAGTAATAACTTCATTTCAAGATGCAGATGATGTCAATGAGGCTGAGAACGTATACATACAGAGAATGTTAGAAATGGGAGTATCTAGAGGTGAGCGAGGAAAAGTAGTTGTTTTTTTTGGAAAGTCCCGAAGATCACACAATCAACACCTGACCGGGACTCTTGAGTCTACATACAGATGGCTGCTGGAGCGGAGAGCGGAGCACTTACTGGAATGTCCTGCGTGCTGTGAAGCCAGTTTCGAATCAAGAATCATGGAACTTTTATAAAATTAATAGCGTATCGTATTCAGGACGTAGCCATCAGCCCATCATTTTTGGTTGTAGTGTTTTTTTTCCGTAGTTATTTTTTTTATGAACTATATACTGTTAATCTCCAGGAGTATGAGAGCGAATTCAGAAGAAGAATAAGAAGAAATAGATTTCCCTAATGTTGGATGCCATGATTGTCTCACATAGGACAAACACCTAAAATGTGCTTCCATAATGTTGGATTCCATGGTTGCCTTCACGTAAGACAGACACCAAATACGTGCTTCTCTAATGTTGGATGACCTGGTTGCCTCACGTAAGACAGACACCTAAAACGTGCTTACCTAATTGTTGATTACATGGTTGCCTTCACGTAAGACAGACACCTAAAACATGCTTCCCTAATGTTGGATTCCATGGATGCCTTCACGTAAGACAGACACCTAAAACGTGCTTCCCTAATGTTGGACGCAATTATTGTCTCACGTAAAAATAGACAACTAAAAATAGCAATTTTAATATTCAGAATTTAATTGTGCTTACTGAATCAAGGCCACCACCGTGCAGTGGTGATGGGGTTTAGTTCAGCCATCAGGGGCTGGAAACTAAGACTGGTCGGGCAGTCCCATTCGAGCAGGACCATAGTCCTGCCCAAGTAAGCAGAGTGCTGAAGACGGAGGCATCCATCCAAAAGGCGCACAGAAAATCAGGATGCCCCGCTCAAAACACAAAAGAAACATGTCTGTATCTATAAAATGTTATGGTGCCTGCCCTGTGGCGGACGTTCAGGCAGGGACGGTGCCGGGCCCTATACCTGGAAAGGGCCCAACCTCAGTTACTGAAGGTCCTTCTCAATTGCCTCGAGGAGCCAGGAGGCAAGGGAATAGAGCTACTGGCCAAACAAACAAACGACCAATAAAAATAATGCACTGGAATGCTGAGGGTGTCAACAGTAAAAGAGATGGATACAGCAAAAAATTGGAACTTGAAAATATCCTCAGTGAAGAACAAGTTAATATATGCTGTATCCAAGAAACACACCTCAGCAGCGACATAGCCTTCAAAATCAGAGGCTACCAGTGCTACCGATCTGACCGAAAGGACAGGCGAAAGGGTGGAATTCTGATACTTGTTAAAAACAATATCAGCGCATGTCAGCTGGAAGTATATATGGAAGGGGCAGAATACCAGATGCTCCACCTAAAAATAGACAGTGCAGAATTCCATATTCTAAACTACTACTGCCCAAATGATAAACCATTGTCACTAGACACAATTCCAGACAAAGAGAGACTTATGGTGTGTGGTGACTTCAACAGCCACTCTCAGAGCTGGGGCTACGATCATATCGACAAGAGAGGTGAGGAACTTGAGAGCTGGCAGGATGAAAATAATTTCATCCTTATTAACCAGCCAGCAGACTCACCAACCTTCTACTCGATAGCATGGCACACCACCTCTAATCCAGATCTGGCATTCCACTCACCAGGCCTGGATTGGAACATCACACGTGTCGTTGGAAAGCAGCTTGGGGGTAGTGACCACAGACCAGTATTTCTGGAAATCCACAATGAATTTACCAAGGACAGCAGCACGCTCACCAGGTGGAACTATAAGAGGGCAGACTGGAAAATGTACCATCATTTAACCAGTGTTCTAGCTAAGGACATGAACTTGGAAAAAGACATCAATAGAGCAGTGAGTGAATTTAATAGATGTATACTACATGCTGCTAGTAAAACCATACCCAAGGGGGCACGCAAGAACTACAAACCCTACTGGAATAATGAACTGGAAAAGCTGCAAAATGAGATGGAAACATCTAGACAGCAGGCCGAGAACAGACCTAGCCAAGAACATCACAACAGATATCAGCAAAGGCTAAATTTCAAAGAGCCAAGTTACAAGCCAGCCGGAGCAGCCGGAAAGAAAAAACAGAGTCGCTGAACCTAGAAAGAGATACTAGGAAATTATGGAAACTTGTAAAACAACTAAATGATGAAGGTACAGGGAGAAATACGAGGATCACACTTTATAAAGATAGAAACATTTTAACAGGTAAACATGCAGCTGATTATTTTGCAGATTCCTTTGCAGAAGACAATAACATCAAAGTCAGCCCAGACAAACAACAGGAGGTTCGAGAGAACAAGCAAAACATTATACAAGACGAACCTATACCTGAAGTCATGGAGGCACCAATCACAATGAGAGAACTGGAGCATGCAATATCCAAATTTAAAATGAAAACTCCCCTGGAGCTGATTGAGTGTCCAATGAAATGATTAGAAAACTGGGAATTGCAGCAAGAGAAAAGCAACTGCAGATCTTTAACACACGTTGGTCCACAGGTAATGTACCACAGGCGTGGAGAGAAGCAATAATGATACCACTCCTCAAATTAGGAAAAGATGGCAACACAGTCTCCAACTACAGGCCATCAGCCTCACAAGCTGTCTATGCAAAACAATGGAACGCATTATCAATCGTAGGATGCAGTGGTACCTTGAAAGTGAAAACCTTCTGGAATCACAGCACGCAGGTTTCAGACAGTGCTACTCTACTGAAGATCAGGCAACTTACCTCTCCCAAGAGATTGAGGATGCCTTCCAAGATAAGAAACTGGTACTAGCAGCATGGATAGACCTCACAAAAGCATTAGATACGGTCTGGAAAGAAGGGCTCCTAAAGAAATTGCGAAATTGCAGGGTTAGCTCAAGAATGTACAAATGGGTAATAGCATACCTGCATAATAGAAGAGCCAGGGTACAATTAGATGGTCGCAAGAGCAAGAAAGTTCTACTGCGTCATGGAGTCCCCAAGGGAGGAGTCCTGTCACCCACACTTTTCTTGGTTTAAATTAATGACCTAGTTGCTGAACTACCACACGGGATCAAAGTGACAATGTATGCTAACGACCTGGTGATATGTTGCACGGAAGAAAATGCAACAGTGGCCACTAAACAAATACAAAGAGCTATCGATGCTCTAACCGTATGGGCTACTAGATGGTGCGTCAGAATTAACACAGATAGGTGAAGCACTACACTCTTTACCCTCTCAACAAAACAAAAAGCCGGTCATATCAAAATAGTTGGAGAACTATTGAAAGAAGACAAACAACCCACATACCCCGGAGTTACTTTTGATGATAAACTGATATGGAAGCAGCACATAAACAAAGCAACAACAAAAGCCAGGAGGAAGTTAGCTATCCTGAGAAAACTAAGTGGAACCACATGGGGAGCCAGTGGCAATATACTCAGTAATGTTTACCAGCACGGCATAAGACCACACCTGGAATATGGTTCAGCTGCATGGTGTTCTGCATCAAACACCATATTACAAGATCTAGATAAAGTGCAAAACCAGGCTCTTAGAATAATGTTGGGAGCAATCAAATCAACACCCATAGCAGAGATGCAGAAAATGCAAACACTTGGCGAACGCAGAGACACAAAAGTACTAATTCAGCCAGAAAAGTGTCAGTGTATGCCAAGTCATCCAATGAAGGAAAGATTCCAAAATCTAGCAATGGGGCGACTGAAAAGGAGCAGCTTTATCTATCAAGCTAAACGACTCCGCAGAGAACTTACAGACCTACCTGAAGTTGACAGCCCCTTAAGGCCTGTACCAGAACAAACCCCGTGGAGTGAAAGGCATGGCATGCCAATGTACATTCAGACCCATGTGAAAGGAATACTAAGCGAGGACGAACAGAACAGTGTGCATCGAAGGACAGGCACCCTCAATTTCCTGGATAAGGAATATCCACAAGATATATGGGTCAGAGTATACACAGATGGGTCAGCACAGAATGACGTGACGAATGGAGGTGCAGGTGTATATATAGAATACCCACACAAGACTAGAGATACCATCAGAACACCAACAGGAAAATTCTGCAATAATTATGATGCTGAAATCCAGGCAATTAGTGTGGCAGCTAAATAAATTGCTGAACTCCAACTCTGACCTACAGCCTGTGGTATTCCTGACAGATGCAAGGTCAGTGTTTCAAGCTCTCCAGTCTGGAAAACTAACAGACTTGAAAAAACTACTTAGCGAATTGTCTTACCAGTATAGGGTAACCATGCAGTGGATACCCTCTCACTGTGGATAAACCAGGAAATGAAAAAGCAGACCAACTGGCTAAGGAAGGTGCTGCCGAAGACCAACCAGATATACCAATCACCTACCATCAGAAAAAACAGATCATCAAGTCAATAAGAAAGCCACAAACACCAACACTAGATGAGTGTCATATTATGAACAGACCAGAACAAGTTATAATTCTACGTCTCAGAACAGGACACAACCGACTCCGCAGTCACATGTATACAAAGTTCAAGATTGGCAACACGGCCATGTGTACATGTGGACAGGCAGCACAGAGTGCCAAACATATACTTCAAGAGTTTTCTGAGCATGAAACGTTGAGGCAGACATATTGTCCAGAGGAAACAACACTGGAATCAAAACTCTATGGGACACTGTATGAACTACAAAAGACAGTGAGTTTTATTAAGGAGACAGAATTACAGATATAGACATGTTTCAAGTGAACGAAAGAAGAAGAAGAAGAAGAAACTGAATGTAGTCTGCGATGGATAATTTTTAGTTATCATGTTGCCAAGAAAGTACCATTAAAAGTACGAGTAACACTGACCTTGTTAAACTTGAACAGGACTAATTAATGTTACTTAAATATGTTCTCTAACTTTACATGTCTGTATATTATTATAATCATGACATTCATCATTATAATCTGTATTGTTTTTCTGTGCAATAAATTACAATTCATTGGTTGTCAGTGCTTTCTGAAAGTCGCTCGTGTACAATTACCTGCAACTGTATTTGAACTTGTTACCTTTGTCATCAAAGAAGCGCTTTTTACCTTTGCGGTACACAGTGGGGCGATTTCCGATGGAGTGTTTTAAAATAAGGATATGGATCACGATTATTGAATCATTGTTTAACCACTTTTCTAATATTTACTTTAGCAATTACTGTATGTTGCTCTTCCAATGATCAGATACTAGAATACCCCTCATACAATTGTCTAAGCAATCTATGATTCAAGAAATACACATATATCTATTTGTGTTTACATTTGTTTGTTTTAATATTTTGGTGATTAACGGTTAAGTAGACATACTTATTCCATATATTCTGAACTATCGTTATCATTGTATGATATTGTGATATATATATATACTTACAAAATAATTTAATATATGTATACATTTTTGAATTACAGTGGTTAACAATGCGTAATGGTGTCAGGTATATCGTATTGAAAATATTAGTTACGATATGAATGACACATATTAGGAAAAGATGAGACGGTTGATGTCGGACATTTATATTTTTGCGCAAATATCGAAGATGTATCTATTGGATTGACTTAATGTCAAGTTAGCGTAACGATTTCATCTTGACATCATGCATTTATTTCAACTAGTTTAATGATAGTATGCCAACACAAGCACTTATTTAAAACAGCGTACACCTTGTCATAATAATTAGATCACTGCTGCAGGCAACACGTATCTCACAAATGTTCTAGATTAGCATACCAATTAGTGATCAATAGCGCTTAAATATTAGTTATATCTAAAATGTTCTAAACCGTGACTGCATAATATGTATTTCTTGTTTCTGTATGATATATTTATGTTTGATCATTTCTCAACATAGCAACGTGAAGATATATACATCCACTGATGTTTCGCATAGCTTCTGGTAGATTGTGGTAAAATGTCTTATAATATGTGAACGTCTTCTTCACATAGTCAGGTAGATTGTTGTTAGAATTCTCACCAATATGTGAATTTTTTCACATAACTTCAGGAAGATTATGGAAAATATTTCCACCAATATGCGAACATCGTTTTCACCTAGCGTCAAGTAGATTGTTATAAAAATTACCACAATATGTGAAGTTCGTCTTTACTCGCATCAATCGGTTAACTTCTTCACAAAGCATCAGGTAGATTGCGGTAAGAATTTCTACGAACATGTGAACTTTATCTTCCACGGGCATTCTGAAGTTCAACAACAATCATAGAGAAAAATAACATGATTTGTGTCACGGTTTTCAACTTTACAGTGAGATTTGTGTATTTCTGTTTACCATACTCATATTCATCGTGTCCTTTGACTCACGTTTACCTATGGGATGGTACATTTCAATTCTACCTCGACACTTCTTTAATGAACTCTTACGAAACACATAGTAGGACACACTTTTGCTTCTCTTTGCTACTTTATTAGGTGTCTTACACGATACAGGACAATATAAATACAATAATGTAAGCAAATTAATAATACGAAGTATTACAAATGTTTTTTTAACACAGCAAACAGTGACTGTATATATATATCATTTGTCATTATCGTATTTCAACAATGGGTTAAACACCTTAAACAGGTAAATGAGTTCACATACCTAGGAAGCATTATATCGAGGGAGGGGGAAAGCAGTAAAGAGATACAAAATAAATGCAACAAAACATACCAGATCCTAGAACACATGGCACGTATTTTCAAGAACAAAAATGTAAACATAGACACCAAAGTTGCATTATACAAGAATAGTATTTTTCTATCACTGTGCTACCAGTGCCTACCCTGGACAATGACAGCTCAAGAAAAAAGAAAAATAGTGATAGAAGAAATGACATGTCTACGAAGAATACTCGGAGTGTCATTAAGAGATAGAATAAGAAACGATAACATCAGACAGATAACCAAAACAATACCAGTATTGGAACACATCAAAAGACAACAGATCAATTGGTTTTCACACGTTTCCAGATTACCAGCAAATAGCATGCAACAAATGACCATGCCACATAGATATAACGGCTATAAAGCCAGAGGCCAACCAGGTAAAAAATAGATCAGACATCAAAGAAGCCACAGGAGCAAGCTTATAAACAGCACACAAGAAGGCCATTTCCAGAGAACTCTTGCACCCTTGACGGCGCAAGGCAGACAAGAGCCACAGCGTATAGATAGATAGATAGATCAATGGGTTGTTGTTGGGCGTAAAGAATAATTGGTTATTCAATTAAGAATCATAGACTTTACACAATATAGATTATGAGGTTTCCACTAGAAATTAGTGATCAGGTGGTGAGTGACGTATGGTACATACATTATACACAATACTTATAACGTCCACGCACTATTCAATAACATATGAGTTAAAACTGGGCTGGGAATGTTAATTGATTTACGTTCACTCCTCACTCGTGGACAGTGAATAAAAGCAGTGCATGTTGTCCACCTTATTACCAGGAATACGATACAATGGCTCAAGCTAATAATTATGCCATCTATAAAGTATGTTTACTGAACCTGACTTTAGCCATGGTTGTTGCAGTCAAGCATTTGCTAGAAAGCTATGCCACCTACACAACGACTGTGTGGTATGGCGTTAAGTCATAATTCAACTCGCATCTACCTCAACATTGCTTGATGTTCTTATTTATTGGATGGTTGATTGACATTTTTTACATGTTATTTTCTCCTATGTTTTTGTTATGTTATACGTGACCACTGTATACGATACTAACATAAGTATATGTTGAGTTGCTACAGCTCTGCATTACAAATACAATGTTTTCTTTCTCATTGACATATTATTACATAATGCGTGTTGTTTTCCTACACAATTTACAGTTGTCTAAAAACTGCACTTCTGTGTATTTGAAATTGTGTCTTAATATGCAAAATTAGTAATTACAACATGTATTGTCACTTTTATAATTTATTTCACTGTTTCACTAATTTCTTCACCAATAATGCGGCAGGTCTCTATAATTACAATTTTTTTACGTCCATCTTATTTAGCATCTATATTCCACACATACATTATGTATTACTTTATCCGATTAATTGTTAACATAATGTGTGCTTCGCTGTGTTATCATGCACTTTGTATGTTACCATAGAATAACTTATAAAATACTTCTCTATATTTACTGCTCATGTAATAATACACAAAAATATTTACGGACGAGTTTATCGACTCCAAGACTACACCAAACCAAGCAGTTATCATAAGTATATGTTTGTGCTGTCCGTCAATAGACAAACCAGGAACAATGGTCATTGCTAGGAAGGAAATACTGATAGGTAAAAAACAGATAATGAATAGTATTGAAATAATAACAACCATCTTCGCTACTTTCTGATTACGACTTGAGACTATTTCTGCTTGTCCATTCGTTACAGATATTTTTCGCCATTTTGCTTTGCTTTGTAGTTTGAAGACAAGAATACATGTGCATACCGTTATGATACCAAATGAACTGAACGAAAAGAACCCATTGTTGATGACAAACGACAGTTTTTCAACCTGTTCACGTTGTTCTTCAAAAATAAGACCAACAATAGTTATGTTTCTTCTTGGTGACCATTTCATGGTCAATTTGTAGACAACGAACAGCGGGGCCACACTGACAAAGTGAAGGATGAATATAAATGATGTAATGGCTGTGACTCGTTGTGGTGTTATGATTTCTTTTACCTGTGTAAAATAATTGCATATTAATTAAGTAATAACATCATGTGCTAACTGTACTATTTAAAAAACAATAAACGAAACTGTTGTGGAGTTACTAATAATTACAACATGACAAATAACACAATGTAACTGCATGAAACGTAACAATTAGACTTACGTAAAACGCAGGTTTATATTTCGTTTCAATGGGACACGACAGACTATAGCTAAAACTATTAGGTAATGATGGGCAATGATGAGCACACAAGAAATCATAGAAATTACAATACACAAATCACATTCAACGTTTCAATCAAACGGTCTTTATCAAGACACAAACATTATTATGGTTACATTGTCTAAATACATGTTTGTTTATTATTATTATGACACGACCATTATTCGTCGTCTTTTGATGTTTTGTCTTGATAAATAACGTTTGATTGAAACGTTAAATGTGATTTGTGTATTGTAATTTCTAAGATTTCGTGTGTGCTCATCATTGCCCAGCATTACCTAATAGTTTTAGCTATAGTCTGTCGTGTCCCATTGAAACGAAATATAAACCTGTGTTTTACGTAAGTCTAATAATTACACTATATTGTAAGACAGTGACATGTGAGATGAAGTGCTTGAGGAAAGCTGCCGGGGTCACCAGGCTTGATAGATTGCGAAATGAACATATCAGGAAAAGAATATGTATAATATTTTGTACAGATTACATAAAGAGAGAACAGATCTAGTGGTGTGGTCACATTATGAGAATGCATCATGAAAAGTTGCCCGTACAAGCATATAATCAAATGAGATCAGGGTACAAGGCCAGAAGAAGACCACGAAAAAGATGGATAGAAAACGTCAGGGACATCGTGAACAGACACTATCATAGCACATCCGAGGCCTCACATCTGGCTTTAGAACGCAAGCTCGAGCTCCAATCACCAATACGCATAACGGCAAGAGTGGATCACAGACCACCTGTGGAAAGACAATAGACCTAGTGCCGCGACTTTAGACATATTACAATTGTGCATTATTTCCTCTCCCCCTCCCCTATAGTATGTCATGTTTCTATATTTATTTTTTTTATTACGACCATCTTATTTAGCATGTGAACAAGATATAAAGGATATACCATGATATTCAGCCTATCGACTGTGTGTACCTGAATGTCGTAGTTACCTGAGTTGTTTTCAACTCATAATGTGAAAGGTCATGAAAGAGGTCAAGTTTAAAACCACATTTTGGAAAATAACGTGTGACAGGTTCATTAAAACTTACAGAATACAAATCATTATGTCCATAATATTGAATGTATATAAAATATTAATACGATAATATATAGAAATGGACAGGCGATAGAATTATAAGTGATCTTGACTTTACAGATTACATGGCGTTATTAAGTCCAACCGCTAATAATGTACAATATACGTTAAATCGACTTTGCCATCCTTCACTCAAGAAAGAAGAAGCAAGCAATTCAGACAGTTGATAACGTTTCTTCTTTAGGCAGCAAAATGACACAAGATGGAGATACAACAAAGGTAATCTCTACCAGAATAACGTTGGAATTAAGCGCGGTTCACCACATAACAAAAATCTGGAAATAAAAAAAATATCAAGTAAACATATAAAACTACGACTGTTCCACTCCAATGTAAAATCAACTTTGGCATATGGTTGCGAAAGTTGGAAAAAGAGGGCGCCGGAGAAGAAACTGAACTCATTTTGAAATGAATGTCTTAGAAGACTCTTAAATATTGGTTTACAGGAACTCAAGTCAAACATGCTAGTCAGAGAAGCCACTAAACAGCGATATATGAAGAACAACAACAAGCAGTAATAAGAAATAATAAGAAGAAAACGATGTACTTATATTGTACATGTACTTAGAATGAATGAAAACATACTGCCACTGCATGCATTAAAATTGGTACCACATGGATAAAGAAAAACAGGAAGCCCAAGAGAGACACTTCGAAGAACAACCATCAAAGATAGGGCCATCAAAGAGACTATTTATCGTAATAACATATAAGAATTACACATAGTATCATCACATCACTCAAACTCTGGTTTCTGCCCTATGCACAGTGTTCGGCGCTGAATAAATTCAGTGGAAAATGCATTGCCAAGTATGACTCATCTCATTACAGAACAAAGATACATCATCATTGGACCCTTACAGTCTGAAAAAATCACAGTGTCCCAGACAATTTAATATAGTTAGCAGCACCATTATTCGCCTGTGGAGATGATTTCAACAAATTGGTTCAGTGGCAGAAAAGCCACGCATGGAAGAACTATAGTCACAACTCCTGCCAAAGTCCGCTTCATACCGATGCGTCACCTGAGAAATAGAATTGCATCTGTGTCCTTAATAGCTCCTCAATACTAAAATGCTCGTCGAATTTCAGATCAACCGGTCAGGAAGTGGCTAGACGACGCTACTGAGGATGTGTTCTTGCGAACCGGAATCGCCAGAACAGACCAACCAGAATCCTGAATGAAAGTTGGAAATGAGTAGAGACAAGATTGGTTTTAGTTAAAGTCTGAAAGTTCCTTCATGACAAGGATGCATTTTTAATACATTTTTAATACATTTTTAATACTTCCGAAATATGATATTTAATGCTAGCTTTCTGCGAGCATTAACGATTTCTTATGAACCAGCCAGCACACATCAGAGAGTTTTCTGACAGTGTTAAGTGTATCATTGGCACATCAATCAGGAATGTTCATTTCTTTTTGGTAAGGGCTTGATTGTCCTACAATCCTTTATTACCGATATATGTGGTATTCTTCATTACCTAAAGAGTATTCCTATTTTTGAATTTTGCTCAATTGTATTAATATGTTCTTGGGTTTATCAGGACTACAGTAATACTCAGACATACATGGTCATTTCTCAGATAAAAAGGTACTTTATACCTTATAACACTAGTCGTAGTATTTTGCATTTTATCTCATAGTTCTGCAGATTAGCAGCATGTAGTCCGGATAACAGAATGTGATGTGGTGTTGTTTACAGCATTGATGCGATATTTGCACTTTTCGACCTGACACATCCGCCGTCAGCATGGCTTTCGGTAACTATTACTATAAAATGGGATGGACATTCAACTCCACTACATAACCTCCTTAGTCGGCTTCTACCACATACACGGAAGGCAAACCGTGTTTCTGTTCTTTGCTTCATTTCAGGGCCTGGAGAACACACGCTATAACACTAGTCAAAACATGTACTAAATTTTCACATTGGAAACACCCTTCGATTTCCAGAATAGAACACGTTTATTTATGAAACAGAAAATCGCTGAAATTGAACTATTTTCTTCTCGCCCCATGTGCTCTGTGTTTTCAAATGTAAATTAAAAACATATACCGACACACATGTATGCATATCAACACCGCACTTACACTCATCGTCTTACAAATACATTCATGTTACACTCAAATTACACACTGTAAATTAAAACGATATAATATCTTCCAAAAAATAATTAGCTGGATACTATTTTTGTGAAGGGGCTTCAGTCAAACGAAAAAAGAAACACCAGAGTATCATTTGACAATATAATACGACTAAAGTATCAGATAAAATCAACACTATATTTCAGAACGTTAGCATTAACGTGTGTAAAATGACAGTAAAACAATCACCAGAATGATCATTTACAAAATTAATGAGAATATCAAAAAGTTCAACATTTTTAGTAAAATGTGTATCCTCCATTATTTTCGATATATTTAGGGCATAGATGGAACATGCACAAGATGAGCATGCGAATACAACATTCGTGTATCCTTCCACTGATGTTAACAATTCTTGTAAGTTTGTTGGAGTTGGCGAATGTTGCCCGTCGCCCTTGCTCGATCCAAATTTGTTCAATGGATTTATAACATGACTTCTTGCAGGTCAATCCATTCTATAAGCACGCTTTTATTGACTATCATTTACCGCGCACGTACAGTGTGGTCATTCACTGGGATCTTGAAAGACTACATGGTACCCAATAACTTGCAGTGTTAGCATGACAGGACGGCGTAGAATCTCTTAACACTAGATGACATAATTCCGATTCCTTATCATATCATAAAATATGGGGGGGATGGGGGTCTGTGGCGTTTACCAATGTCTAACCACACTGTCATTAATCCCGCATCATATCGGTTACGTTCCAAGGCTGCACTATCACTAAAGCGTTCACCATGACGCCGCCAAACTCGGATTCGACCATCTGTATGCACCAAGACAAATTGGTACTCATCAGTGCATATATTGTTAATGTGTACTCATTGGAGCAAAACTGAAATCCAACATGCCAAAGTTGAAACAGCGTAATGAAATGTTATTAATTACTAGAAACACACATAATAACACACACACACACGCACTGATCGATGTTTTTACTAAAAGGTAAGTACCCGCAACTGCTGGGTAATAGCTGTAAATAGCTCTACCATGTTAACGTGAAGTCAATGTCGTCGTTATTATTCGTCTTGTTCTTTATAAAGTCGTTTTGATCGGAACGTCAATTTATGCGTGTTGTTGTGTGTTTTTCTAGTGATTGGCAAACATTCATTGCCCTGTTCCAAGTTTTGCCTGTAACATAGCGTTAACCCACTGTGCACATCGCCAATACACGTACGTCATACTCCATGCTAGAGGAATACGGCAACCTAGTTGAACGTGGGCTTGCTTGCTATCACCGGGTTACAGCGTGCCAGATTTGTATCCATATCAGATCAAAATTAAAAATTCGGGTTGTGGTTTCTTGCTTGACACGACAACTCATCCAGTTGACTTAGCTGCAAATAAGTACTCGCCGCATGGGTTAGGGGAGATAAAAACAGCAAGGAAGGGAACTGGCCACCCGGCCAAAATGTTTATGCGGATTAGTTCATGAAGAGTAATCTTTATCCCCAGGCTCATGTTCCATGCCCCCTGGCACTTATATACGCCAACTAAACGAGCATCTATATGGGCATCAGTCAAGCGCGGACTAGTTGATGGAAGACAGACGTGTAGGATGAATCGCGAAGGTGATTCCGAAAAGTCTAATAAATGACTACAGTTTTCCCGCCGAAGACGGATGTGTCGGGCCATTGGCGCAAATAAAACGGCGACACAACGCATTTCCATTCTCTGGACTACATCCTGCTGGAAATCTAGTACGGCCATTGTTCTGCTACAAGAGATCTCGCAGGAGTTTGAGAATGAACGCAGAAGAAGAAGAACTACAGTTTTGATATCATCACTGAGGAACTGTAGAATAACATATGAACTCACTTGCAGTTTTCTGTTGCAGTTATTGCCAATGAATAAATCGATCTTCTAGAGGTGTAGTGACTCAAATACGACCTGTGTATTGCAGTGCTTGGATGATCTCAGTCTGCACACAGCGCTGCTGCAGTCTGACAAAACCCGAATACTAGATAAAGGAAGACCCTGAGCCACATTTCAGGCAATAACACCTTTCGGCAACCACACAATGTCTGTTACTTGATCCATCCCACTCAGCTTTCGTTGTTTAGATATATTGTAGTACATTAATTATTCATTAATTTTCTTATCGCGCTAAAGTTAGCGCATAGGGCAGATGTCAGTTTTTCCAATTATGTCTGTTCAAAGCTATTCTGTACAGTCCTATAATAGTATGAATATTTATTGTTTTACTTTCTCTAAGTATTGTTCTTCTGAGTTTTTGGTCTACCCCTAGCTCTTTTGCCTGTAGGTATCCATTCAACAGATTGGTGGTGTAGAATCAAATTCAACCCAACCTAGCCCAACATTTACCATTAATTATGCATCAGTTATATTGCTTTAAAAGACAATTGTGAGAATAGAACTAAAGTCTAAACCTTTTGTCTCTAAACTCAAACGTATCGCGACATTTTTGGATAAACACGACTCGTTTCATGCCCACACAACATTAAAAACAGCTAAATGTTGGCACCTCAGAAGAATTTCTTTAATTATGGTTTCTGAGTTTAACACTAGTCCAATGTTCTGATTGGTGGTCCATGCAGCACGTGTTGAATATATGGTGTTGGGGCAATTCATTTTCAGATTAATTTGTTATGGAATATATTTTTTTTTTAATTTTTATTTTTGGTTCTTGGTTAACAACTAATATATAATGGAACTTTTTATGGGCATATTTAACATATCCCTCCCTACATATGTAGGACATAGTTCGAGGTAAGAATGCAAGTGCCCCTATCGCCCATCCAAGGCAACATTTATATTACCATAATACGTGTCATGTTTAGACACTTTACACATATCTGTTTACACATATCTGTTTACACATATCTGTTTACACATATTTGTTTCCCCGTAGCATCATGATATTAATAAAAAGTGAACACTCATGAGATCACATTCCACAACGAGTTACATGTTAAAAGAACATGAAACAAAAATTCGTTAGATAAAAAACGTCATGTACAAACCTTTAACGGTACTGTAATACATACACATCGCTCCAATGTTATGAACGCGGTAATCCAACCAGTTATACGAGCAAACGTTGTATGAGGTATTCCACTGACCAGGTATTGCGTTTCCAGCGGTTCGAAAGGTAGATTCGCAGAACTGAATACTAACATTGCACAGATGTTGGACCAAACTAAGGTGAGCAGTGAACACAAATCTGATATTGCTAAACCTGGATACGTTGAAGAATACATTGCACACACATGTTAATAAAAGGTAGAAGAACATAGTTATATATACATGCACACTGTACATGCACGTTAAGAGAAGTTAATTATTTTGAGCCTGATTTACTTCGTCGTTCTTAATCATGCATTATTTGTCTGTTTGTTCAATGCGCCTAGGAATTACGCGCAATTAGCTCTTATATACGCAGTTGGCTGGTTTTTCTGAGCTTTCTTTCATACATAGGAGACATCAGCTTTTGGCTGTGTGTAATGCCTATTGAAGGAGCCTTCTATTCATAGTATATAATTGTTTAAAATACATTTTACAAAACTTCCATAAGAGAACCTCAATATAACGGCATGTCATTTACAAAGGTTTTCTGCTACATGGGTGATTTGACTAGTGGGCCATTGGTGAGACCCACATACGCAACAGCATGCGTTATTCATTCATTGTGGCACGTACTATTTATACAGTTCCACTCAAGACTAAGTGTGACATCTTTGATACACAAAAGATGAACGATCAAGTCTAACATGAGATCACAAAAACGCGATCCATCATTTTACAATCATTACAGACGTCAATGCAATTTAATATGTACCTTAGGTTTTGTGAGTCAGATATCCTCCAGCACTTTGTATTTATAATAAACTTGAGCGGTATATGAATCACTACATCCGTGTATAAGACGTGTTTAATGATCAATCAAGATCGAATATCTGATCACATAAGAGGATTCCCTGCATTACGAGCGTTTGTCATCAGCATGCAATACTTGTACTATATGCAGTACCGATATCACAGGACATATCTTTATATCGAGATATCTAGCATCATATATTTATTATAGTTGATACTGGATTGTTTATATTAACTACACATTCCCAGTGTACACATTCCCAGTGTACACATTCCCAGTGTACACATTCCCAGTGTACACATTCCTAGTGTACACATTCCCAGTGTACACATTCCTAGTGTACACATTCCCAGTGTACACATTCCCAGTGTACACACTCCCAGTGCAATATATTGACAGTCGATGAGACTAATTGCAGAGTTCGACCATGTATTTTGTAATATTACGTATGGTCCTCCTGGGTTCATAACGTTTTGATTGTGGTCAGATATGAATAAATGTGTAATAGTGTCATAGAAACGTCTAGTTGATGACACATACATGTAATTACTTGAAATTTGTATTAACAACTTGGTCCGGGACGACGAAATGTGGCTGTAATAACAGGAACTTGATATGAAGACAGATATATATAATTGGAGAGTTTGAAAAAGTGTTGTGAAAAGGAGATATTTATTATCAAATGATGCTTTATACAGGAGTTCCTAGGTCATGAGCATTGTGAAAATTGACACGTTTTCTTTGATAATCGTGAGTTTTGGGATGGGGTGGTATTCGGAAGAACATGCGTTCCAAAAAAGGGTGATCAGATACGAGGAAAATTTGAGAACCATTTGGATTGACCGCTTTAGGGAAAAAAATGGTTTATTTTTAATAAGACGTTAAGTACATTTACAACGATTAAAAATTGCTGAAAACAAATGTCAATGATACCTTGCAACAGAATTGCAAAAATGATACCTTGCAAAAATTGCTGAAAACAAATGTCAATGACACCTTGCAACAGAGTATTATATACATCTATTAGGTGACTACAGTAAACGTATATTGGATGAACACATCGTTTATACATACTACAGAGAAAAGTAGGCATCTTTTAGAATAGAAGACGATACATATTTTACCAACTATAAAATAATAGTATTTACGTAGAACGTGGGGTGCAAAGGGTCTCGCATTGCTCTCGTATGAACCCAGGGTTAGCTGGTAACCAAGTTCCTAAATTACCTCCTCGTGGTGCGCCCTGGAAACAGTAATACAAGTGCTCTTGCTGTATTCCTGGCTAACACTTTTAGGCTCGTGTCCATGGATGTGCATGCTGTGGATTGAATGAGAATTGCCTGCAGAGAGACAGGAAATAACTCCGAAACCTCTACCCTATTACATCCAACATATGAAAGACATATGTGCATCCCGATTTGGACCACTTAAATAGCAAAAAAATTGGAGAGGCGACAATGTCAATGTCCCTAACATACGGTGATCTTATGAGTACACACCAAATCTGGAAAAGATAACACACGCTAGCGGCAATTCAGTGGCAACGAAGCCTCAATGGTCAGCACTAGAACGACTATCGGAAATGTCGAGAACACAAGGAGGCCAACATGTCTCATCGCAATTGACACTATTTGAAGTAGGAGTCATGACTCAGTCATTGGATACGCCAACTTGAACATGCACTCCGTGGTATGGAAGAAATCTTTGAATACAACTCTCCATTGCACACAGTACAATCATTGAACAAATGTCTGACCGAAGCAGTTTTCAGATTCGGAATATGGACACTGCCAGCATCGTAGAGGGGGACGCAAGTCTCTAGCGACACTGCAAACCTAGGCCAACATCCAATGCCGCCTCAATGCATAGGCCCGTTGGGCATTTGCCCGAGGGCCCACGGACATAGGGGCCCCATGCGAATATGTTGTAGGGTTTCGGAAAACACGTATAAAATTTAGTATTATTTTATAAAAATCTCATAATTGTGTGTTTATATGCGAACGGGCCCTTCAAGTTTATCAATCACTTCCAATCTTGAACCATGTCTATAAAACACGTAAATAAAATCTCTTTTCTCTGTTTTTCATGTTTACTGTTGATTATAGTTGCAGCATGTTTTAACTTAACAACAATTTTGTTGAAATTAGTATAGTGACAATAAAATAAATAATACATTCTTTTTAATATTATCAACCATTTATTTTTTATTCCTGCGGGGGCGGGGGCACTCTTTCTTTGCCCAGGGGCCCAACACTATTTCTTTATCCAGGGGCCCAAAATGGTGCAAAGACGGCTCTGCCAACATCGACTGTCGGTCGTTTCCCAACATAACTCATACAGAGATAATTCGGTAGTGTACCCACATACCTATTACCACGCTCGCCTTCCGAGACTCGTATTTTAGCTACCTCTTTGGGTACCTCTTTCAGTCAAAATGCACAGATCGCTCCTAGCGATGGATTGGAATACCATCTCAAGTGGATGAGGCGAGTTCGTGAGAAATGCACATGTCAAATCCAAGAACCCCGACGTTGTTTGGCAAAACAGCACCTCGTCTAGGAAGATATATCAACCCTGAGTCTAATTCGACCGTCACCGTTACCCAACACGGTTCATACGGAAGAAATTAGGTCTGGAACCTAGAACACAAAAGTTGTTAATGGATGGTCTTCTGACACGAGAAACAGCGCGCTGGCTGCGAAGCGACTCGTCAGGGAATAGACAACTAATGGGTGACCCAATCAAATTATGAGCTCGCATCTTATGTACCCGCCCCCTGAAAAAGAAGGCTCCTCCAATAGGCACTGCACCAAATTGTCAAAACTCCCCATTGCACATATGAAGTAATAGCTAATCGCTCGTAATTCCTGGGGTTCTTAAACAAATAAACAAACAAACAATATATTGTAGGTTATAATATTTGTTGTGTTATATCTTCACTAAACGATACATACTATATTATGTAATACTATTACTGCATATACTAAATAGCAAACGGAAAAGTCAATGTAAAAAATAAATAACAATACACAAAAGAGCAAAACTTTTTCCGCGTCTGGAGTGCGCATGTTTAATCCTTGACAAGATCGCATTGTATTTTGGGTATACTTGGTCGAGTACAGAAAACGTATTTATTTGAGCTGTAAAATGATTCGGTTCCACTAGAACGAACATGGTTCAATTCCAGTCAGCCTAAAGGCTGTTTTCTTTTATTCTCATGCACCCTATTTGAATTTACTTTTAAAAACAATTATTTGAAGTACAATTGTTTTGTCTCTATGGTATTTATGTTCACAGGTAGGCATATCGGTCCTTATAGTACGAATACTGATGTTCTACGCATGTGGTCCTGGGGATACTTCAGTACTTGTGGTGACGTTTTTTTTGTTGTAATAGTCATTGTTTCGATTGGTCCGTTTTCAGCAACTTCAGTGAGAAGATTGAATATCTGACAAGATCATATCGTTTGTTGATGATGTTCTTGGTGAAATACAGAAAACCTATTTAATAGAGTAGCAAGACAATTCATTGCCGCATGAACGGACTTGGTTCAATTCCCGTCAGTCTTAAGAATTTCTTCACTACTAGTACTTTCAATGCTCTGTGTTCATTTCACCCCTTGTGTGTGCATATTCTCAACGTCTGGTATTCGTTATTTCAAACAGTGCGTACGCACTGCATACTGCGTACTGCGTACATACTTCACGCTATATTACTGGGTTCTCTTGCTTTTGATAGTATATATCAGTAACCTAAGCATGATGAATGTAATATCTATTATCGTCATCATATACTCATTTCAAACAATTCATTTCAATACATGTTGTCAATATAAATTATCCACATATACCTGTGAAGCTGACGTTCACGGGGTCCTTGAAGCCTTGAATCGTAAAACAGATGATATTAATAATATTTGTGACAACACCAAACATACATATTCCAAGACAGAAAAATGTGCCAACTGTCCATAAAACGAACGGAAAATCTTCGTTCCTGATCAAAACACCTGTCGATGTTTGATTGAATAGGTTGCCGGTTATTGAAGTTGTGATTTGTTGAGATTCTGATGTCATTTTCTGGTTGATAGCAACTATTACCACACTTTAAATGAAATTGTAGGGGGATATAATACACAAAAATGTGCGTACACAACATGACTTTAAGTTACAACATATGTGTGAATCTAACAACATGACTTTATGTTGCAACATATTCGTCAATAAGAAAGCTACAAACACCAACAGAAGATGGCTATCACATTATGAATAAATCAGAACAATGTGTAATTCTACGCCTGAGAACAGGTGACAATCGACTCCGCAGTCACATGAACACAAAGTTCAATAATGACAACACATCCATGTGCACATGTGTGCAAACAGCACATAGTACCAAGCATATACTTCAAGATTAATTAACTTCAAGAATAAATTATACCGAGTATGACACGCTGAGGCAGTGTTCTGAGTATGGCACGCTGAGGCAGACATATTGGCCAGAGGAAACACCACTGAAATCAAAGCTATATGTTCCACTGTAGAAACTACAAAATACAGTGAGTTTTATTTATGAGAAAGAATTACATATTTAGACATGTTTCAAGTGAACAAAAGAAGAAGAAGAACATATTCGTGAATATAGTCTAACAACATGACTTTACGTTACAACATATGTTCCAATGCTCAGAAAAATATTCGACTTTGACGGTTTATTTTCTTTTTTATATAAACAATTTGGTGTGGAAAATGTAGCAAATATGTTATATAATAAACATAATTACCACATTACGTATAGCAAATGTTTGGCTATATTTATAACATAACTGTAGAGGTGGAGTAAATGTATGAAGGCTAAAAAATACTATAAACATTACATATTTAATTGAATTAATACATATATGATTGATTTCATTGGATCGGGTACATGATAAGTACTTGTCTAACTCAACAGACCAGGAAGATTAACGAATCTCGCTATATCACCTAACTCGAATAATATTACTATGTATCTCATTCATGAAAAGAAAAATTAAAAAAAAATTACTTTTCATTTTGTATTCATTTTTTAATTCAAAAATTCATTTTGTATACTTAGACGCTCATCTGTTGTCAGGGTCTGATAGAAAAGCAAAAAATAAGAACATTGTCAGCTGTGACGAATGTGGTAAGATGAGACTAAGGTGGCATAGGGTAAGAATTAAAGAATTAGTTTGTCCTAATCTAATAGGTACAATGACCCACAAGGCATGCATAAACCTGTTGTGCCAGCCTGGAAGGTAGGTATAGTGCGTCCTATTTTTAAATTACAAGTTAACGTGAGTAGTATACCAGGGATGGAACGAGCCCCGAGTGTGCTGAGTGTGCCGAGTGTGCCGAGTGTGCCGAGTGTGCAATCGAATGTGCTGAGTGTGCAATCGAATGTGCTGAGTGTGCTCGCACATCCAATATGGTGGCAATTGAAATCGGTCAAAACCGGTCAAAACCGGCGGAACTCGCGCGGTGTGTGTGCCCGGGATCACGATATCGGCGGGGCGGTGTGGTGCGGCGCGGCGGATGGGGGCGGGCGGCGAGGCCCCCGACCCTGAAAACTGGAAAAGGGGTGGGTGGGATTTTCCCTTTAGTTTTCGTGATAAAGAAAACGGCTATGGAAAGTTACAATGAATGAGGTCATTATAACCAGGTCATATGGTGGAGGGTCATATATACCTCTACCATATGTAGATCTAGGTCAATTCCTTAGAAGGCATAGTACTGACATGTGTGCCACTTGTGTTTAAAATTCAAATTCTGACCAGCAAAACACCATAAAACTTTACGATACAAGGGCAATTAACCATCTGGTGGGGCACGGAAACTTACAGTGAATGTTGTCAGCATAACCCGATTACGCTGTCGGGGTCATCCATAATACTACTCTATTTAGATCTGGTTCAAACTGTACGATGACATAACACAGACGCATACATTTCCACAAAGAAAATGGGCTGGAAACTTAGAAAGAATGAGGTCAGCATAACCGGGTTAAAAGGTGGGGGTCATATATACCGCTACTATATTTAGATCTAGGTCAATTCCTTAGAAGGCATAGTACTGACGTGTGTGCCACTTGTATTTAAAATTCAAATTCTGACCAGCAAAACACCATAAAATTTTACGATACAAGGTCAATTAGCCATCTGGTGGTGCACGGAAACTTACAGCGAATGATGTCAGCATAACCCGATTACGCTGTCGGGGTCATCCATAACACTACTCTATTTAGATCTGGTTCAAACTGTCCGATGACATAACAGAGATGCACACTTTTCCACAAAGAAAATGGGCTGGAAACTTAGAAAGAATGAGGTCAGCATAACCGGGTTAAAAGGTGGGGGTCATATATACCTCTACCATATTTAGATCTAGGTCAATTCCTTAGAAGGCATAGTACTGACGTGTGTGCCACTTGTGTTTAAAATTCAAATTCCCACCAGCAAAACACCATAAAACTGTACGTTTCAAGGTTGATTAGCCATCTGGTGGGGCACGGAAACTTACACCAAATGTTGTCAGCATAACCCGGTTACGCTGTCGGGGTCATCCATAACACTACCCTATTTAGATCTGGTTCAAACTGTACAATGATATAACACAGATGCATACTTTTCCACAAAGAAAATGGGTTGGAAACTTACAATGAATGAGGTCAGCATAACCAGATCATACGGTGGGGGTCATATATACCTCTACCATATTTAAATTTAAGTCAATTCATTAGAAGGAATAGCACTGACGTGTGTGCCACTAGTGTTAAAAATTGAAATTCCGACCAGCAAAACACCATAAAACTTTACGTTTCAAGGTTGAGTAGCCATCTGTTAGGGCACGGGCTATTTCAATATATGATCATTAGCGAACTTTTCCACAAAGAAACCGATACTGGAATCTTAGCACGAATGATGTCAGCATAATCCGATCACGCAACCAGTATATGAAAGCGAACACCCTTTATCTATCTTAGCTGTCTCTGTATATAATCACTATAAGCATGGTTGGTGTCCGAATGTAGGGATATCGTTTTGTGATCATGCTATATTATTATTAATGATATTAATATACTGATACAAATGCTATTTAAATTATTAGTTTGAATTTCAAACAGTATTTTACAAAATATTTCCAGCTCTATGAAATAGTTTAAAGGAAAAATAAATCCCTATATAAACTCCTGTGATAAACCACAGGTAAAGTGTAACGGCTTAATTACTGGCTCGAGACGGCGTACGCGTGTCAATCGATAATCACCAAGCGTGACGGCTTGACCACAGTGTAAAATGTATTAGAGTAACACAGACACTGACAAAATAATTGGGGGTAATTATAAGAAACATATATATATGCATGAAGCATACATAAGCGTGAACATGTCGCATTCATAACATTCCTTGAATTACTGAAAACTGTTAAAAATTAGTCTTACTATTAAACAATGAAAATTTTTAAAAACTGGTCTGTTAAATGCTTACAATACGGCCACCTGGTAGAGATTAACACCTTCTGTTATGACTAGCGTCTCTGGCATCTTTATTACCATAATTTTGAATATTTGTAAACCTCACTATACAACACGATTTAGCGCTGTGTTATGAGTGTTCTCAAACTCCCTAAGTCTTCGTACATATATAGTTAAATATACCTTGGTGTAAGAATTAGAAATTGTACCAAATTAATACAATTTCATTATTACAGGCCCTCAATATATATATATATATATATATATATATATATATATATATATATATATATATATATATATATATATATATATATATATATATATATATATATATATATATATATATATATATATATATATATATATATATATATATATATATATATGGCTGTTTTTCTTTCCGTTCTTCCTAGCTTCGGCCTTTTCTTTTGTTTATCTTCATGTTAAAGGTTTGGTATGTTTGATGTAATCTGGGTGTTTATCTTTGTATGTGTTCTTATGACGCTGGTAGTAGTGATTGGTCGTCTGCGAAGCGCAATTCGTTGAGTTATCTCTTATATTGTTTTCTTCAGTTGTTTTTGCTGCTTTGGTGATGTGATCTAAGTATGTTATATATAGATGGCCACACACACACACACACATACTTACAGATATTTTCAAAGCTCTGTAGCGTGTTTAAATCTTTACAAAAGAAACATTTGACATATATGCACATTCTCAAACTCCCCCCCTTACAGTTGAGTGATTCTAAGTTGTTATCAAACACGGTTCGGGGTTGCCACACAATTGGAGTTATTAATAAACAATCTTTTTAATGTTAAATTTTAAAGAAAGGAGCGCATTAATCATAATATGAATAAGGGTCTCCACACATTCTTCTGTGCCTTGGCCAATGGTTCTCATTATTTTATGCTTATATTCAAGTGCTTCTCACATTGTAAAATTGAAAATTATGGTGCTGGGTGGTTAATATAACTCATATAACAAAAATGTTCTCAGTATATTCACACTAGCTTCTATCATATTCTACCCTGTTTAATATTTTCTTAGTATGTTCTCACTAGGCTCTGCAACTATTTTCTCACTTCACGCTTTAGCCATGGTCGCCGGGTGGTCTCTGTATGAGTTTCAACTATGTTCTACCATATTATCAGTATGGTCTCGCTAGCTTCTAACATTGTCTACTTTGGGTCAATATTTTCTTAGTATATTCTCGGTAGGTTCTTCAATTATGTTTTCAGTCCCCGCTTCAATTATGGTATCTCTCTTTTAAGTTAGTTTCTTTGCCAACAGTTCTCATAATAACATATATCCCACACCACAAACGTCATGTTTATCAGTTTTCTGAATTAGCAGTTCTATACCCATAATAGTTACCCTACCTTTAAATAACACAGAGGAAAAGGCCAAGGGTTCTCACACCTTTAGGGTGGTTTGGGTGCTTGAATTAACTTGACTAGCTTATGACCCCAAACCATGATGGGGTTTCTAATGTTATCTCGGTCTGTGTATAACCCTTGTATAAATCAGTTCTGGGCTCAGCAGGTCTACCTATATCGAATATATAGAGAGCGAAGGTTCTGTTCTTCATGATCTGTGGATAACTTCTGAGTTCTGTACCGGTCAATAACTTGAACCTCTGTAGTTTATAGAAGCTTTCTTTGTAACAAGACAAAGCATATAGTACAACGAACCAGACAATACACATATACAAATATAACAATGATTAAACCCGAACCATAAAAACGTGACAGACATATTTGTTCAGAGATATAAAACATATTTATTTTATGATTCGCATACCTTTTTCCAAAATAATTAAGAAAGAATAAAAAAAGGTTCATGGTATAATTGACTGTTCATAGGAGTCACAGTTGGTTGTAGTTTTCGTCTCCTGGTTGGCTTCTTCTTTTTCTGTTCTGGTAGGTTGTGGGTTGCTACAGGCATCTCAGGTACATATGTGGGTTCGTAGTCGGTCGTGAGATACATCTCTAGATTACCAAAATACTACTCTGTGGGTGTAGACATTTTGTTGGCTGTATTAGTAACTGTGTTTGCAGCTGGAGCAGTTGAATCGGTTTTTGTGCCAAAAACACCACACACTCTATCAAATTCTTTCAGAATGACCTCTCGGAGGTCTACGAGGTCTACAAATTCTTGACGACTCATTGTGATGCCGGTTCTAGTTGGATACTTTATATTTGCATCACCATAGTAACGCCGAACATGGATAAGTGGTCTCTTGAATGATGTTACGGCTACATCATTAACACCATCACCTAATGGTTTATCATATCATTGCCTCTGGAAAAATAGGTAGTTGAGGACCTCATATTCCTAATTATTGAAATGACAGTACACCATATTGAAATGACAGTTTATTTTCCCAGTGTGTGACTGTGAAACGTGGAAATATAAGCGGCAGTGACACATCAAGCCCTTTTAACATTAATAGAGCAAGGACAAATGGTGAGTTAGTCAACTTAATCATTGGGCTGGTTCAAAGCTTTTTTTGAAATGATGAGGTCTGTCTAAAGTGTAAGCCTGACTATTATTTCTTCCCTGTTCGTAGTGATCTATGATCTTACGCCTATGGGTGCTATCAAGCAAGGGTGAAATGACTAGCTCAAGCTCATTGACCCGCCTTTGAAACAGTTCCCGGTCTAAAGCAAAATAACTTCTTGTATAATGATGAGCTTCAGCCACAAAAATATAGGTAGTTATCAATTTACCCCCTGTAGCAAAATGAACCTGTAGAGTAAACAAGAGGAATATCCATTAGCTCGGCTTGTTACACTTACTTATAGGTTAGCACACTTAAGAAAAGAAAGTTCGCATTAGCTGTACGTGCATATTATTATACACTAGTTACTCCACCACGGATATAATCCGCCCCCGGTGTAGTGATATCATAGGAAGAAAAAGTACCACGACAAAATAGTCTCTGTTCGGTAATGATATTATTATTATTATTTTATTTTTTTTCAAAGGTTAGCCTAAACACAAACAACTAAACTCCAATTACCGCCTTACAACAACAACCAATATATATGTATACATACACATAATACCTTTCTACGACCCTGTTTGCTTTCAGTTCCTGAGACAGCGTGACAACGGGCGATGGTAGTGGTAGGATAATCATGCTCCCATTTAGCATTAATCTGACTAAGTGATGGTAAACATGATTCTAGACTATTGGTCCCTGACTCACCAGCTAGATGAATGGTTTCTGTCTCGGATGATGGGTCTGATACGGCTTCACTTCTGGGTTTAAAGAGCGTGGCTAGCGTTAAAGGTGAATTAAAGACAGAGCAGCTTATCGGGGACATCGACATATCTTCATTGTCTGACCACCCATCACTGTCTTCATTACTACCAACGCCCTCAGTTGCCTCAGAAGCTGAACACCAAGAAAAAAGGCTCCCAAGTGGCCATCTATCGAGTTGCATTTTCACTGGCGACGTTGGTCGTATCGGCTTTTTGTTGTTGGGGTTTAAAAGACACTAATTATGGAGAAGCCACACCTACCAGCTGCCTACGGGTAATGTTAGTGCCTATAAGAGTGAAGTGTATTATAGGGTTTGTGTGCCGCCTTCAACATTAACCGCTACCAGTAATAATCTGCCGAACTAGCTAAACTCACCCGCACCGCATAAACAATAGCTAAACATATAGGGTAGCTTGTTATGGGGTTGTACCTGAGCAATACGTAGTGAAAATTTTATTAGTGTGTAACCTATACATAAAGGATGAAAAAAGGCTACCCTTCGTCATTGTCTTAAACATGCACACCTCTGAGAATGACATCTCAGCACGGGCTATAAATACGAAAGCATATGATTCTGATACTAACAAACGAGCAAACACCTAGTTTTATATACGAACCAGCTACACCAATCGCCTGTATTGAAGCACAACCGAATAGGCAATACAGGTTTTGTACTGTGCACACACTTGGAGTAACCCATTCATCCCATTGGGTGATGTGTGTATATTTGTAGGACCAAACATTTTAAAAAAAGCATACGTTATCGGCATTTACTAATAGAAACTACCGGAACTTGGTCATTTTGAAGAATGACTTATGTAAGTAATGTTGTTAATATCTGAACAGGTGGTTTGTTATTCTAACAGGATTTTCAATCATAGTATTGTTTTTGGCTCTTCTTCTTCAGACATGGGTTAACGGGCACATTCGCTACCTTTTCTATGGTATTTTGATGTTAAATTTAATATCTGACATGTGTGAAATTCTATAGGGTCTTGGTTGTTGGTCCGTTTTGGTAGTTGCCAGCATGTGGGCGTGGAAAAAAGTTGCTGTAAATGTGAATACATTTGTGTATTTTTGGTGTGTATAGATACACTAACATCCCGGTGATATATTTGGGTCGTATTTATTACTATTGTTGTGCTCGTTGTATATGTATATTGTTTGAGCTGTGTATGTATAGCCTGATTATGAGTTAGGGCTAACTATGTTTGTTATCTGCTTGGGAATTGGCTTATTTACGCAGTCCATCTATTTTCCACAGACTAAGACGTCCACCAAAACCTTCCGGTGTGTTCAATGCTTGAAACCATTCAGTCGCCTTTACACACTGCAAAGACATACACAAGATCTTCACCTTAAAAAAAGACATAACTGTAATTTTTGTGTTAATGTTTACACAGACGCTTCAACATTAAGACAGCACAAACAGAAGTGTCATACACCCCAATTAGTAACAACGGATGGGACTTTTAAACCTAGCGAGGGGCATCATAGTAATTTAACACCAACCAAGAACATGATACTAGTTGATCCCCAGGTGGTCGACACCTTGCTGTATAAAACAGTCTATAAACCACCTGCTTCTTTAACTGATTCTACGGGTGAATTGGACCAAGATATGCGGGCGGTTTTATCTCGTGGTGATTTAACCAATCATGAAAAATCTACACTATACCAAAAAACATTACAACAGTATTTGAATCGACTCATTCAATACAAAAACATACCGATGAAGCTATTAGAGAGCACGCAGTGTTCGGTACCAAGTGCCTTAATACAGAAAGATGAAGAACCCACTGAGAAAATTCCAGAGAAAGGCGAAGTGATGTCTAAGATGCCACTGCTTCAACATAGGCGGGTATCTAAAAGAACAAAATGTAAAACAATGGACAAAAGTCTGATTTGGGATAAGTGGTAGAAAAACTGTAGAAGGCAACGCCCCATTACACAACAACTTATCGCCTGTTAAACTAATATGATACTTATATATATATATATTACATTAATAAGCAAAATAAAATAAGAAAACCACAACCATGTTGTTGTATTTTGTCTGTATTTGTGTGTATGTGTGTGTGTGCCTGTGTAAAAAAAAAAGATTGCTCATAAACATAAAAAAACTATGCCGATTTCCCTCCTAGCACGGGATCCCGTGTAGGTCCAAGATGAGAAACCCGTGTTACACGGGCCCGTGCAGCACGGGATCCCGTGTAACACGGGGGTCTTTTATCATGTATCTACACGGGATCCCGTGCTAGGAGGGAAATCGGCATAGTTTTTTTATGTTTATGAGCAATCTTTTTTTTTTACACAGGCACACACACACATACACACAAATACAGACAAAATACAACAACATGGTTGTGGTTTTCTTATTTTATTTTGCTTATTAATGTAATATATATATATAAGTATCATATTAGTTTAACAGGCGATAAGTTGTTGTGTAATGGGGCGTTGCCTTCTACAGTTTTTCTACCACTTATCCCAAATCAGACTTTTGTCCATTGTTTTACATTTTGTTCTTTTAGATACCCGCCTATGTTGAAGCAGTGGCATCTTAGACATCACTTCGCCTTTCTCTGGAATTTTCTCAGTGGGTTCTTCATCTTTCTGTATTAAGGCACTTGGTACCGAACACTGCGTGCTCTCTAATAGCTTCATCGGTATGTTTTTGTATTGAATGAGTCGATTCAAATACTGTTGTAATGTTTTTTGGTATAGTGTAGATTTTTCATGATTGGTTAAATCACCACGAGATAAAACCGCCCGCATATCTTGGTCCAATTCACCCGTAGAATCAGTTAAAGAAGCAGGTGGTTTATAGACTGTTTTATACAGCAAGGTGTCGACCACCTGGGGATCAACTAGTATCATGTTCTTGGTTGGTGTTAAATTACTATGATGCCCCTCGCTAGGTTTAAAAGTCCCATCCGTTGTTACTAATTGGGGTGTATGACACTTCTGTTTGTGCTGTCTTAATGTTGAAGCGTCTGTGTAAACATTAACACAAAAATTACAGTTATGTCTTTTTTTAAGGTGAAGATCTTGTGTATGTCTTTGCAGTGTGTAAAGGCGACTGAATGGTTTCAAGCATTGAACACACCGGAAGGTTTTGGTGGACGTCTTAGTCTGTGGAAAATAGATGGACTGCGTAAATAAGCCAATTCCCAAGCAGATAACAAACATAGTTAGCCCTAACTCATAATCAGGCTATACATACACAGCTCAAACAATATACATATACAACGAGCACAACAATAGTAATAAATACGACCCAAATATATCACCGGGATGTTAGTGTATCTATACACACCAAAAATACACAAATGTATTCACATTTACAGCAACTTTTTTCCACGCCCACATGCTGGCAACTACCAAAACGGACCAACAACCAAGACCCTATAGAATTTCACACATGTCAGATATTAAATTTAACATCAAAATACCATAGAAAAGGTAGCGAATGTGCCCGTTAACCCATGTCTGAAGAAGAAGAGCCAAAAACAATACTATGATTGAAAATCCTGTTAGAATAACAAACCACCTGTTCAGATATTAACAACATTACTTACATAAGTCATTCTTCAAAATGACCAAGTTCCGGTAGTTTCTATTAGTAAGTGCCGATAACGTATGCTTTTTTTAAAATGTTTGGTCCTACAAATATACACACATCACCCAATGGGATGAATGGGTTACTCCAAGTGTGTGCACAGTACAAAACCTGTATTGCCTATTCGGTTGTGCTTCAATACAGGCGATTGGTGTAGCTGGTTCGTATATAAAACTAGGTGTTTGCTCGTTTGTTAGTATCAGAATCATATGCTTTCGTATTTATAGCCCGTGCTGAGATGTCATTCTCAGAGGTGTGCATGTTTAAGACAATGACGAAGGGTAGCCTTTTTTCATCCTTTATGTATAGGTTACACACTAATAAAATTTTCACTACGTATTGCTCAGGTACAACCCCATAACAAGCTACCCTATATGTTTAGCTATTGTTTATGCGGTGCGGGTGAGTTTAGCTAGTTCGGCAGATTATTACTGGTAGCGGTTAATGTTGAAGGCGGCACACAAACCCTATAATACACTTCACTCTTATAGGCACTAACATTACCCGTAGGCAGCTGGTAGGTGTGGCTTCTCCATAATTAGTGTCTTTTAAACCCCAACAACAAAAAGCCGATACGACCAACGTCGCCAGTGAAAATGCAACTCGATAGATGGCCACTTGGGAGCCTTTTTTCTTGGTGTTCAGCTTCTGAGGCAACTGAGGGCGTTGGTTATAATGAAGACAGTGATGGGTGGTCAGACAATGAAGATATGTCGATGTCCCCGATAAGCTGCTCTGTCTTTAATTCACCTTTAACGCTAGCCACGCTCTTTAAACCCAGAAGTGAAGCCGTATCAGACCCATCATCCGAGACAGAAACCATTCATCTAGCTGGTGAGTCAGGGACCAATAGTCTAGAATCATGTTTACCATCACTTAGTCAGATTAATGCTAAATGGGAGCATGATTATCTACCACTACCATCGCCCGTTGTCACGCTGTCTCAGGAACTGAAAGCAAACAGGGTCGTAGAAAGGTATTATGTGTATGTATACATATATATTGGTTGTTGTTGTAAGGCGGTAATTGGAGTTTAGTTGTTTGTGTTTAGGCTAACCTTTGAAAAAAAATAAAATAATAATAATAATATCATTACCGAACAGAGACTATTTTGTCGTGGTACTTTTTCTTCCTATGATATCACTACACCGGGGGCGGATTATATCCGTGGTGGAGTAACTAGTGTATAATAATATGCACGTACAGCTAATGCGAACTTTCTTTTCTTAAGTGTGCTAACCTATAAGTAAGTGTAACAAGCCGAGCTAATGGATATTCCTCTTGTTTACTCTACAGGTTCATTTTGCTACAGGGGGTAAATTGATAACTACCTATATTTTTGTGGCTGAAGCTCATCATTATACAAGAAGTTATTTTGCTTTAGACCGGGAACTGTTTCAAAGGCGGGTCAATGAGCTTGAGCTAGTCATTTCACCCTTGCTTGATAGCACCCATAGGCGTAAGATCATAGATCACTACGAACAGGGAAGAAATAATAGTCAGGCTTACACTTTAGACAGACCTCATCATTTCAAAAAAAGCTTTGAACCAGCCCAATGATTAAGTTGACTAACTCACCATTTGTCCTTGCTCTATTAATGTTAAAAGGGCTTGATGTGTCACTGCCGCTTATATTTCCACGTTTCACAGTCACACACTGGGAAAATAAACTGTCATTTCAATATGGTGTACTGTCATTTCAATAATTAGGAATATGAGGTCCTCAACTACCTATTTTTCCAGAGGCAATGATATGATAAACCATTAGGTGATGGTGTTAATGATGTAGCCGTAACATCATTCAAGAGACCACTTATCCATGTTCGGCGTTACTATGGTGATGCAAATATAAAGTATCCAACTAGAACCGGCATCACAATGAGTCGTCAAGAATTTGTAGACCTCGTAGACCTCCGAGAGGTCATTCTGAAAGAATTTGATAGAGTGTGTGGTGTTTTTGGCACAAAAACCGATTCAACTGCTCCAGCTGCAAACACAGTTACTAATACAGCCAACAAAATGTCTACACCCACAGAGTAGTATTTTGGTAATCTAGAGATGTATCTCACGACCGACTACGAACCCACATATGTACCTGAGATGCCTGTAGCAACCCACAACCTACCAGAACAGAAAAAGAAGAAGCCAACCAGGAGACGAAAACTACAACCAACTGTGACTCCTATGAACAGTCAATTATACCATGAACCTTTTTTTATTCTTTCTTAATTATTTTGGAAAAAGGTATGCGAATCATAAAATAAATATGTTTTATATCTCTGAACAAATATGTCTGTCACGTTTTTATGGTTCGGGTTTAATCATTGTTATATTTGTATATGTGTATTGTCTGGTTCGTTGTACTATATGCTTTGTCTTGTTACAAAGAAAGCTTCTATAAACTACAGAGGTTCAAGTTATTGACCGGTACAGAACTCAGAAGTTATCCACAGATCATGAAGAACAGAACCTTCGCTCTCTATATATTCGATATAGGTAGACCTGCTGAGCCCAGAACTGATTTATACAAGGGTTATACACAGACCGAGATAACATTAGAAACCCCATCATGGTTTGGGGTCATAAGCTAGTCAAGTTAATTCAAGCACCCAAACCACCCTAAAGGTGTGAGAACCCTTGGCCTTTTCCTCTGTGTTATTTAAAGGTAGGGTAACTATTATGGGTATAGAACTGCTAATTCAGAAAACTGATAAACATGACGTTTGTGGTGTGGGATATATGTTATTATGAGAACTGTTGGCAAAGAAACTAACTTAAAAGAGAGATACCATAATTGAAGCGGGGACTGAAAACATAATTGAAGAACCTACCGAGAATATACTAAGAAAATATTGACCCAAAGTAGACAATGTTAGAAGCTAGCGAGACCATACTGATAATATGGTAGAACATAGTTGAAACTCATACAGAGACCACCCGGCGACCATGGCTAAAGCGTGAAGTGAGAAAATAGTTGCAGAGCCTAGTGAGAACATACTAAGAAAATATTAAACAGGGTAGAATATGATAGAAGCTAGTGTGAATATACTGAGAACATTTTTGTTATATGAGTTATATTAACCACCCAGCACCATAATTTTCAATTTTACAATGTGAGAAGCACTTGAATATAAGCATAAAATAATGAGAACCATTGGCCAAGGCACAGAAGAATGTGTGGAGACCCTTATTCATATTATGATTAATGCGCTCCTTTCTTTAAAATTTAACATTAAAAAGATTGTTTATTAATAACTCCAATTGTGTGGCAACCCCGAACCGTGTTTGATAACAACTTAGAATCACTCAACTGTAAGGGGGGGAGTTTGAGAATGTGCATATATGTCAAATGTTTCTTTTGTAAAGATTTAAACACGCTACAGAGCTTTGAAAATATCTGTAAGTATGTGTGTGTGTGTGTGTGGCCATCTATATATAACATACTTAGATCACATCACCAAAGCAGCAAAAACAACTGAAGAAAACAATATAAGAGATAACTCAACGAATTGCGCTTCGCAGACGACCAATCACTACTACCAGCGTCATAAGAACACATACAAAGATAAACACCCAGATTACATCAAACATACCAAACCTTTAACATGAAGATAAACAAAAGAAAAGGCCGAAGCTAGGAAGAACGGAAAGAAAAACAGCCATATATATATATATATATATATATATATATATATATATATATATATATATATATATATATATATATTGAGGGCCTGTAATAATGAAATTGTATTAATTTGGTACAATTTCTAATTCTTACACCAAGGTATATTTAACTATATATGTACGAAGACTTAGGGAGTTTGAGAACACTCATAACACAGCGCTAAATCGTGTTGTATAGTGAGGTTTACAAATATTCAAAATTATGGTAATAAAGATGCCAGAGACGCTAGTCATAACAGAAGGTGTTAATCTCTACCAGGTGGCCGTATTGTAAGCATTTAACAGACCAGTTTTTAAAAATTTTCATTGTTTAATAGTAAGACTAATTTTTAACAGTTTTCAGTAATTCAAGGAATGTTATGAATGCGACATGTTCACGCTTATGTATGCTTCATGCATATATATATGTTTCTTATAATTACCCCCAATTATTTTGTCAGTGTCTGTGTTACTCTAATACATTTTACACTGTGGTCAAGCCGTCACGCTTGGTGATTATCGATTGACACGCGTACGCCGTCTCGAGCCAGTAATTAAGCCGTTACACTTTACCTGTGGTTTATCACAGGAGTTTATATAGGGATTTATTTTTCCTTTAAACTATTTCATAGAGCTGGAAATATTTTGTAAAATACTGTTTGAAATTCAAACTAATAATTTAAATAGCATTTGTATCAGTATATTAATATCATTAATAATAATATAGCATGATCACAAAACGATATCCCTACATTCGGACACCAACCATGCTTATAGTGATTATATACAGAGACAGCTAAGATAGATAAAGGGTGTTCGCTTTCATATACTGGTTGCGTGATCGGATTATGCTGACATCATTCGTGCTAAGATTCCAGTATCGGTTTCTTTGTGGAAAAGTTCGCTAATGATCATATATTGAAATAGCCCGTGCCCTAACAGATGGCTACTCAACCTTGAAACGTAAAGTTTTATGGTGTTTTGCTGGTCGGAATTTCAATTTTTAACACTAGTGGCACACACGTCAGTGCTATTCCTTCTAATGAATTGACTTAAATTTAAATATGGTAGAGGTATATATGACCCCCACCGTATGATCTGGTTATGCTGACCTCATTCATTGTAAGTTTCCAACCCATTTTCTTTGTGGAAAAGTATGCATCTGTGTTATATCATTGTACAGTTTGAACCAGATCTAAATAGGGTAGTGTTATGGATGACCCCGACAGCGTAACCGGGTTATGCTGACAACATTTGGTGTAAGTTTCCGTGCCCCACCAGATGGCTAATCAACCTTGAAACGTACAGTTTTATGGTGTTTTGCTGGTGGGAATTTGAATTTTAAACACAAGTGGCACACACGTCAGTACTATGCCTTCTAAGGAATTGACCTAGATCTAAATATGGTAGAGGTATATATGACCCCCACCTTTTAACCCGGTTATGCTGACCTCATTCTTTCTAAGTTTCCAGCCCATTTTCTTTGTGGAAAAGTGTGCATCTCTGTTATGTCATCGGACAGTTTGAACCAGATCTAAATAGAGTAGTGTTATGGATGACCCCGACAGCGTAATCGGGTTATGCTGACATCATTCGCTGTAAGTTTCCGTGCACCACCAGATGGCTAATTGACCTTGTATCGTAAAATTTTATGGTGTTTTGCTGGTCAGAATTTGAATTTTAAATACAAGTGGCACACACGTCAGTACTATGCCTTCTAAGGAATTGACCTAGATCTAAATATAGTAGCGGTATATATGACCCCCACCTTTTAACCCGGTTATGCTGACCTCATTCTTTCTAAGTTTCCAGCCCATTTTCTTTGTGGAAATGTATGCGTCTGTGTTATGTCATCGTACAGTTTGAACCAGATCTAAATAGAGTAGTATTATGGATGACCCCGACAGCGTAATCGGGTTATGCTGACAACATTCACTGTAAGTTTCCGTGCCCCACCAGATGGTTAATTGCCCTTGTATCGTAAAGTTTTATGGTGTTTTGCTGGTCAGAATTTGAATTTTAAACACAAGTGGCACACATGTCAGTACTATGCCTTCTAAGGAATTGACCTAGATCTACATATGGTAGAGGTATATATGACCCTCCACCATATGACCTGGTTATAATGACCTCATTCATTGTAACTTTCCATAGCCGTTTTCTTTATCACGAAAACTAAAGGGAAAATCCCACCCACCCCTTTTCCAGTTTTCAGGGTCGGGGGCCTCGCCGCCCGCCCCCATCCGCCGCGCCGCACCACACCGCCCCGCCGATATCGTGATCCCGGGCACACACACCGCGCGAGTTCCGCCGGTTTTGACCGGTTTTGACCGATTTCAATTGCCACCATATTGGATGTGCGAGCACACTCAGCACATTCGATTGCACACTCAGCACATTCGATTGCACACTCGGCACACTCGGCACACTCGGCACACTCAGCACACTCGGGGCTCGTTCCATCCCTGGTATACTACTAACGTGTCGTCTAGCATGTATTTCAAAAGGGACGCAATATAAGAATATGAACTGTAAGGACTTCATGAAGAAAGTACATACTGATTGACAACTACATTCTTGAAGACATACTTTTGTTTGTGTAGCCCATGACTTTCTGATATCACAAATTACAATATGTATTGTGACGTAATTTGTCCACAAGAGTGTTTCATTTCCATAAACAGTTAAACTGCAATTTATTTTCCACTTAAAGTATACTTATCATAAAGTAAAAGAGATGAAAATAAATAGTTCTAATTACGTTGGACTAATGCCAGCCATCACATCATTGTGTTGTTCAAAAAAATAAGAGCACAACTAAATTGTATTGAAAACATGAATAATATTGTCTAAATTTCGATGTTTATTTTCAGCAATAGTATCACTTGTTTGACATTTTTAAACGTAATGTATTAAAATAAACATAGGCATACTTCAATTTGGAAAACTGCAACGATCTATGCAGCAGATGCAACACGATGACATTCATTAAACTAGCTTTTCTTTTCTCGAATCTCTTTCTCTTTTTCCTTTCTTCTATTCGGCCTCGCACAAATATATGGAATTATTTCCTTCAGATATATTTACACGATTCAATGCATCATTATTTTAGTGATGTCATTCGATGCATTATGTCAGTCATTCAGTGCATCATTATGTCAACGATTATATTTTTGAGACATTATTATTTAGGGTGATAAAGACATTGCTACGAAGGTACACACAACTCTGTCCTATTCAACCATACTAAAATCATTATTACTGATTTGTCTTATTTTATTATTTTAATTCACAATTATAAATTGAAGTTTACCGACTGTCATATATTGTTAAATATCATTCATCCATTGACTCACTGTCACTTAATATTGCCTTTCCTTTGTTGACTTGTTTCTAACAAGCAGCTGTTATTTTCGTAATCATCAGTGTCACAGAGTACATTATGTGTTCCTTGTTGTTTCTATTCTCTATGACACTAGCGTCGGCGCAAATTATATTCGAATGCGATATTTATGATTCCACTTCAGCTAAAGTTAGAGAAATGTGCGAGTGATAATTGAAGAATGAGATCGCATGAAAACTATAGCGAAACTTGTATATATTTCCTCTTATTCTTCATCGTTCATTCTCAAACTCCTGCTGGATCTCTCTTGCAACAGCACAGTATTAACCATTACACTCATGTTGTCAATGATCGTCTGCAAGGAAAGGGTTCCCAAAAAATAGCATGGGTAATTGTGATTATAAACAAATTGGCATACTCTACTTTTTGATCAAATTGTATTGCCACATTAAAAAAAAAAATTGATCGTCGGTGATTTTAAATTCCAGTCCACAGCTGGTCCATTTGACGAAGTTGTTTTACGAAAATTATGATTAACTGGAAACCCTAGTAAAATTATTACAAATATAAAATAATGGTGTATTGCTAATATAAAATTGGCGATAAAACATGTCAGTCACCAAAATGTATACTTTTAAGTTAAAATAAATGCAATGAATCTAGTATCAGTCATAAGACATTAAAACAATGTTAATAAGGTAAAGGTATTTATATGTTTATGACCTTACATTGCAACCTTACATTCCTAATACATTGTTCATATATCGTATTATTATAGAGAATGAAACAGGGTTTTCAGTCATGGTTAGTTTCAATCGCATACGCATTGAACGCACGATTATATGAACCGCTGTATCAATTAGGTTATATGACATTGAAATATCGTCTCCGGTTGAAGGAAGGTCTAAAACCAAACCGTATACATAGCGTTTATAAAAGCATACCAGAGGCCGTGTATAATATTGTGTAATGATATGTTGTTCCATATATCTATAATACTGTGTACTGATATGTGGTTTAAGAAATAAAATAAATGCGTGATTCTTGATTAGCAATCAGCATCACCGAACAAAGGATATTTCCAATGAATTCTCTGCTTGATATTCTGTCAGTCATCTGAAGGTATATGAGTTTAGTGCCCTAAGTCAGTTGGTGGTTGTAGGTTCTTCTGTTTTTCACCATCTTCCTTGGTTTCTGCTATTTCTATCATTATATAAAGGTGTACACTTTTTTTCAGCAAACTCTTCATTATTGTATAGTGTATCGATGATCTCACTAATTAATTCAGTCTGGACTCTCTTCATCATTTAGCCATTCGCTATAGCTTTACTCGCCATTGTGTCGGCTGGATCGTTGCCTCTAACTCCCGCATAACCATGACAGAAGATCTGTGTAATACTCTCTGAAATATTGAGATTAGTGTCAGAGACTGTTCGTATATTACATGTTCCTATCTTTCACTACATATGTAATACATTTATCGACAATTGTGTGTTCGTCCATCACAAGTAATGGTAACAATTTGTTACATCCACTTCTGAATATTCAGTTAGAATTATGTCCTTGATTATGAGATTTATAGCTCGTTTATAGAGTATAGCTTTATCCCGAATAGGTATTTCGTCACGATCCAAAACTAGCTTCATTTGATTATCCAAGGTTTGTATAGAAGTTGTTAAAACATCGGGTTGTTTATATGTAGGTTTATGGGTTAACGTTTCTAACAACTGTAGTTCAATTAGCATCAGGGTTTTGGATGTTGTTACAGCATCGAGATAGCGATCATATGGTTAAAATCTGCGGTTGTTGTTGTCGTCGATGAGACAGCACGCATTGACGTTATAAACTTCATTGATGGGCTGTGTCTAATACCCATAACACTGTTCTCACAATGGCTCTGCCGTAGGTGATGTCTTAATGTTGAGACGTCTGTATACATACAGGTACAAAGACCGCAGGTATGGTTTTTGTGTGTGCACATCTGTCATATGTGTTGTTAACAAAGAGTGCCTAGTAAAACATAAATCATAATTTGGCATACATGTGGTGTTGTACCGGGAAGACAATCAATTAAGACAAACGCACATACGACTTGCACTATATACTACAATTTATAGACAGGACAGTTGTACGTTTTTCTGCTTCTCTAAGACTTCGTGTCATATCACCGTACTTTTCACTATACATCACTTAGCACCCCACACCAACACGAATTCAAATAGGACACTATTATTAGTGTCCCCGGCTTAACCTGGCTCTGACCCACGCTTAACTTTGTGCGTTCTAGAAAATCTAGAACACTTTGGCGATGCTGTAATCACACCAAAAAACCCTGATGTTAACTGAACCCCAGTTGTTAGAACCACTGATCCATAGACCTACATATAAACAACCCGATGTTTTAACAACTTCTATACAAACCTTGGATAATCAAATGAACCTAGTTTTGGATCGTGATGAAATAGATATTCGGGATAAAGCAATACTCTATAAACGAGTTATAAATCTCATAATCAAGGACATAATTCTTACTGAATATTCAGAAGTGGATGTAACAAATTGTCACCATTACTTGTGATTAGACACTTGTGGATAATTTTGAACCTCTGTGTTCTGAAGTTTAGCTAGTTTTCCTGACATGTTGATAACTCTATGTTATGGGATTAAGCTGGTATTCTTGACCTGTGGTTCACTTTGTATACCTGTGGATAACCAGGTGCCTCTGTAGTTTACAGAAGTGGTCTTTGTAACAAACAAAAACATATAACACAACGACACAGACAATTTGCATATACAAATATAACAATGCTTACACGAGAACCAGAAAAAACGTGACCGACATAATTTTTCCGATATATAAAACAGGTTTTATTTATGATTCATTTATTATTCTACACCACATGTATGCCAAACATGGTAGGTGTTTTAACAGGCAATTACGTTAAGAACCCATATGGCGTATGCCACAAAAAAGACACCATTCCTGTGGTCTGTGTATCTATAGAGATGCATCAATATTAAGACATCACCTACGCGAGAGCCACGGTGAGAGCAACCCCTCTATTGTTATGGTGATTAGAAACAACCCATCAATGAAGGTTATCGCGCAAATGCATGTTGTCTCATCAGCATCAACAACCATTCCGGCGTATAACCATTATTGTCGCTATATCGATGATCTAACCACATCCACAAACCTGATGCTAATCGAACCACAGTTGTTAGAAACGCGGACCGATAAACCTTAATATAAACAACCCGATGTTTTAACAACTTCTATACAAACCTTGGATCATCACATCAAACTAGTTTTGGGTCGTGATGATATACCTTAGAGGATAAAGTTAGAATCTATCAGGGAGCCTTACACCAGTAAATGTCGCGCCTCGAACAATATCATACCAGACCTATTATTAGATACCTCTTATATTAGATACCCACTAATTGCCTTTAGAAGCTGCAAAACCCGCACATAAATGTGTTGAACCTATTGATCAACCGAAAGAGAATGTCGAAGTACTCACTGAGGCAACAGAAAAAAAAACAGACATACGCAGATGAAAAAGAACGGAAGCTAAAACAAAAATTAAAATTCCACTTCTACCCTCACATGCGATAAATGGTAGACCGATTGATATACTAGTATTATAGTAGGCAGGCAATGGTTAAACCAAGAACTTGTCCAATGAGGCCGATATCACGTTACCGCAACAGTAATTTGTAGTTTCAATTGAATTTCGATCAGTTGTTTTTACTGTATTCTATAGCTTGACTACTGCTGCACCAACAACCCAACTGGCAATACATATTTTCGTCTTGTACACCCGACCACATACTCTTATGCTGAACGTGCTGCGGACTTCTTATACCGTGTTTATACTGGAGCTGTATCAACGTATGTAGCTGCAGCTATTATATTCTCTGATTTACCAGCTGTTGACGAACTCATAGGCACGATAAAGAACCAGAAAACGCAGAATTTCATTACTCCAAACTTTCATCAATAGAAAGCCTGACAAATCCTCTGTTAAGAACTAAAGATGAGTGAAGTCATTTGACGATGAATATTTTTCCATCTCTTATTGTAGTCAAAAATAAAATATGTAAGTGTTGTATTATATTTCAACTTGTACATGTATTTAGAAATACAGTATGTATTATATAGCAGAATAATATGGGTGTCAGGTTGTTTTCTGATCCGTGTCTGTGTTGTGTTAAACTATGTTGTATTAATTTGTTTTTGTGTTAAGTGTATTGTATACGCCTGAAGAAATTGTTTTTCCAATTTCAGCCGAGTAGGTGATATCACCACGGACTATTGGAGAGTGATATCAACAGGGGATATCAGCACAGGCTATTAAAAAGGGATCTTCACAGGGCATATCAGCACGTGATTCTTGACAGGTGATTCCAGAAATGAATTTTGAAGGGGATATAAGCAGGAGATCTTGACAAGGTATATCAGCAGGGGATCTTGACAGGGTCTATGTATCACAAGCATTGATATTGTTGTTCACGTGAATGGCGATAAACGACGACGATTGATGAAAAGAAGCTTGTAACATGATGTATAAAGTTAGTGAGAAGTGTTGGAATGTACTTTTGTATGGCATAAAACTTTAGAAAACTGATAAAACAAGAAGTTTGTCATATGGGAATATGGTCATTGGAGCCCTGTTGTGTGGATAAATGTCGTGAAATGCGCAACTATAAGTATTGAAAAGAGACAAATAGTACCTTTACCATAGCGATGAGTGCTAACAGGAATTTTCATAATTGTGAAAAAGTTATAAATGATGAAGTCACACAAATAAAAATATGTTAGTCATAAAGTGTTAAATTGTGATTTCATATAGGCTAATAATATAGAGAAGTGGTGAAACATGAAGTTAGCTATATGGAAATATGGTGATATGAACGCTGTTGATACATACAAGTAGTGAAATGCAAGCCTATAAGTATTAAAAATAGAAAAATAATGCTTTTTACTATATCGAAAAGCATTAACAGCAAGTTGCCTAGTTGTGAAAAGATGATACATATGTGAAGTCCCACAAATAAAAATAACTCAGAATGTGTTATGATGTTAGTGTAAAAGCATTTAAATGCGGCTTCGTATGATCTGATAATTTTGAAAGTTAATAAAACGTAACAGAAATCACTAAAAGTGGATTCCCTAGTTAAGAAACGTGCTTAATGCTGAAGTCCCACACAAAAAACATAGCAACTGTGTTATGGTGCTAGTGTAAAAGTACTGAAATGTGATTTCGCTTGACATGCTAATGTAGAAAAAAGCTAGAAACATGAAATTTACGATATATTAATATGGTTATAATACATTTATTGCTAGAGAAAAATAGCTGAAAAACATAGATCAAGCATAACTGAAGCGGAGACTGAGACAGCAGTTGAAGAACCTAACGAGAACATACTACGAATGTATTGAAACATTATAGAACATGATAGAAGTCAGTTTGACCATACTGAGAACATGTTTGAGCATCGTCATTAAGGACCATACTGAGAAAATAGTTCGACCATAGTTGAAGCGGGGACCGAGAACAACATTGAATAACCTTGTGCGAACATACCACGAATATATTAAAATATGGTAGAAAAATTATAGAAGTTAGTGAGAAAATACTGATAATATGTTAGAATATATTTGCAGAATATACAGAGATCATATTGCGATCATGAATGAGGCAGCGACTGAGAACATAGTTGAAGAACCTAGCGATAATATACTAAGAATATATTAAACATGGTAGAAATATGAATATATTAAACATTTATGTTATATGAGGTGTATTAGCCGATCAAACGTATCCACTCCTCTACGTTTTTGCTGGCCTGGAACTACTTATTTGGTGGATAACAAGCACCATTTCCATGTGTTAAAATTGTATTTTCTCCCATTGAGAACAGCGTTATTTCCCCTGGATGAAATGGTAGACCAGGTTGGTGCCAATTAATCATCTCCTTATCAGTTGCTAATGGGTGCAAAATGTCAATGGTGGTCTGGAAATATATCTGTTTAGAATGGGTAGATTTTTCTTCTGTGAAAAAAAGTATAGGGGTTAGTGGAATAAAATGGTTGATCGCTAGAGTCAGTGGTGTGCGTGTTTGAATTCTTGTTGTTATATATATATATATATATATATATATATGGTTCTGTTTAGCGTACAATAACGCATTTATCACACTCAATAAATATAAACCGCTGCGCACTAAGGTGAGATTGCCTACTTATCTGGAGTGGAACATCTTACTACTGGAAAGTCGATTTTTACCGACACATAGGATGTATGTAGGGTATATTGACCTCATTCCCTGGTGGTGGTAGTGGAAAATGCATTTATCAGTGCCCCTTTTATTGGTTCAACCTATCCACCAAAATGGAAACTTCCGCTAACACCCATCCCACATACAACTGGGGACCTACCAGTGGATACAAATTATCAATCTGACCTTTGTCAGGTCATTGGGTCATTTGAATTGTTAACTTTTAACACAAGTTTCACATGTGTTGGCAGGTTCTTCTATGAAGACACATCCCGTAGTAACGCTATTTTACGTGAATTTATGGCACCGATTTTATATGTATGATATTTCTGGGTGAGAATTTGAACTTTTAACACAATCTTCATGATGGAAGTGCACACCCCTTCCACGAACCTATTCATTCACTAAGCGCTCTCTGTACCACCTGTTCAATCCATGTAGACCTCCACGACCTTTCCACGACCTCTCCACAACCAGTATTTTGTAATATGAGCTTACTAATCAACAGCCATTAACAGTCACACACATCTACAGCCAGTATTTGGTTACATGAGCTTAGTAATCGTTATGCTGAACTACTTTGAACTTTTAACACAAGCTTCATGGCAGTTTCGATTGATGGCGACACAGTACGTGGAACTATTTTTTGGGATATCGCAGCTATTGTACCGGATTCGATGACCAGATTCATCCTAGTCGGTCCGGTTCAGGAGACCTAGCCGCCCGGCGCCATATTCATGATAAATCACAACAATATTGGTGAAAATTGTTTTTATATGGGCTATATATTACCCGGATAATAGTGATTATCACACGTGGTTCGAGTTAAACAATGCTACTTGTTACATGTATATTTGTCAGATCGGCTGCACATTGATAAACTCCTCGTTGACAGTGATACTAAAATAATCATAATTTGGGGCTATCTCATCAAGATTTTGTACAGTCCCAACGTTTTGTACAAAACTCTCAACTTCTACTCGAAAAAATAAATTACTCAGACGAAATTGGTGATGTCACAATTAGTACCACAAATTTCTATATATTTGTCGGAAACATTAGGTCAATCTAACAAGGAATGTCACTGCAGCTTTCTACGTCATATGTGATACGCAAATTTCGCAAATGGTGCACATTTCCATCGTAACTACGGCTATCATCATCGGTGTAAACACGAACAATATCCTACATGGCGGAGAAATCGTGTCAAAACTCCGCACGTTTTAAAATTCGTCAAAAATCAGTCCGAAATAATATTTCCACTATGTAAATACCCAGAGAAATCGTAAACTGTGACCTATGCAAAGAACACGGCCAGGTATTAACCTGGCGAAAACTAAAATGTACGACAAAACAAGCAAAGAAAAGCGCCTGTCTGAAACTGTAAGGGGTAAACAATAGAAGCTTCGCTCATCGACTATAATTTGGATATGGTCAATATTGTAAACAAATGTGTAGTTATTTATTAAAATCATGAATGAATATGTAAATATAAATATACAGATTCACTGATTTAAAACCAAAAAAAATATTAAACAGCGACGCTTCTAGTCATATATGGGTATAATGCGAAAATATGGACGAAAGAAAGATTAAACTGATTACGAAAAGATAAGCACACGTTTTTGTGTTTCGTTTTCAAGAAGTTATCTGTTTTTGATGTCAATTTGACGTCAAAACATTATAACATAGACATGACCGTCAGCAGTTTGTAATTATTCCATTATAATCTGCAACTTTCATTGGATGCAGGATCCATTTCTTTTGTTCTATTAACAGTACTTCTATCAGATGCTGGTTTCGGACAAATCGTACGCTTATTAATAAGTTATGATGAACTATATTACTCATATGCAATAATACAATTCCCCACTATCATGGAATCTTTAATCTGCGCACTAGTCATATGCTGTTATATTTTCATGCATATAATTATCATATGAGATAAATATGAAAGTAAATATTAGTATATTTTATACTACAGCGAATAATTTCTCTAGAATATATGGAATAGTTTAACAAAACATTACCCATTCTTTGATAGCAACCTAATAGATACTGAACTTTAAATTGTATATGCAGATGTGACAAAACATTTACCTCCTGAAGAACTTCTGTCATATTATGTTGTAAAAGACCTAGACTCAATCTATCAGGAAGTAACACACTATTTCTTTTAGCTTTGAGTATACCTACCACTGCAGCCAGCTTTTAAAGAAATATGAGCACCCTGAAGAGAATGGAAAGATATATCATTAATTCCATGAACAGCAATTGTCTGTAATGTTTGAATTCATTGGTAATTGAGACGAAATTTCACTTTTAGCAATATCAACATTCATTGAAACAGTACCGAACATTTTCGCAGAAAAGAAGATCATCTGTCTGCATCTGCAATGCACGATTATATAAAGATTATTTTATTTAATTAGTTAATATATTTAAAATTAAAATAATAAATTACAATTTAAAATTCAAGATGTAAATTATTTTTCTATTGGAAAAGAAAAGATGTCTGCAGATATACTAAAAATGGTCACTCCGCGTCCCCACTCTAAATTCTTACTCTACGCCACTGCATACCACAACTAACATGATTTATTGTTAAGCAGTTTAGTAATATCGAAAGCAAGGACACAGTTTGTGAAGTTGTGAAAGTAACAGAAATAACTGATAAGCTGCGACACTACAGTGAAAGTTGAACTAATTAGCAAAATGAGGGAAGAATATTGCTTTTTTTAAAAATTGTCATTAAAAGTATCACATGATTAGCATCTGATAGAACGAGAAACATACTGTATCAAGACATCTTTTTGTTTTATAAAATAATCAATTGACGCTTAATTTTTCATACACAGGAATATCTCGCAAACATCACGAATATTAAAAATGGGGAAACTGCCAGAGACGAGATAGATTTAAAAGAACATTTTAGGTTATGAGATAACATGTTAAGAAGAACATGTTAAGAACCAGTTAGATTTTAAAAAAAGCATCCACGGTAGGACGTGTTAGAAAAGAAACTTGAGAAGATAATGTAAAGATTCAAGGTCAGATGTACCAAAGACATGCAACGTATTGATGAGTGATGGTAAGTTGGCAAACAGAACAGATATGATTAGAAGCTAGTATCATTAAGTGGACAATATTGTCTCGCAGAATTAAGCGTAAACATGCGTGCATGCATATAAACTGCAGGTCTTTCACTCTGAAACGTTGACGTCTTAATCACCATTCAGCTAGAGGTGCTTATAATCCAAACGTGCTGTAATTTGTTATCGTTGTATATATCACTGTTGTTAGCCATTGATTCACCAATAAATTGCGAGTTAGATCATACCTTACTATATTATTGATAATTACGATGGACTTGGCACGTCTAAATGATAACATTAAAACAAATACATGATACTTAGAATATTTAAATATCTTCATAGAACGCTTTTAATTTCGTCTGTTCAGTGTCAATATAGGAATTTACTCGGAATAACATGTCACTTGAAAACTAGAGTATGGATAATTACGACAAAGCAAACACAAACACACATATACGTAATTTACATACACATATTCGGAACCACACATATTACGGCAAAGAACATTAAAGTGTAATGTAAGTCTGTATAACAAAGAGCGATAATAGTGTAGTACCATGAGATGTCATAACATTTTATGTAATAGAGAAAACATGTATTAAAAACACTTTAACGACATTGAAAATTCTAGGAAATAAATGTTTTTGTGTGGAAACACTTATATTAAAAATATATTACAAATTGAAATATATATCATGATTATGTGTGTATTTAGTAAATTTAATTGGGGATATATTTTCACATATGAAACATGAAACCAAATAGTCCATCCTGTAAGTATTAATATATACAGGAAGTACACTACAAAATAAAGAGCGTGCAGAAACAAAAATATGCATACATTAGTTAATAATAATTCATATACCAACTCGTAAGATATCTGTTGATTAGTAGTGTATACTCTTTAGTGTGTAGCCATCAAGCCATCATTTGTTTGGTGTATTGATTTTCTAGACAATATAAATGAGTTGAGTAGTTTTCTGTTGCTTTATGAACGGTTCACGGAACCCAGGGGCGGAATTTGAGCCGGGCACACTGTCCGTCACAGACACACTTCATAACTCACTGCCAAGTACATTTAAGTAGGAAGCCAGAGGACAATTTTAAAAAATTCTTGAGAGATGCGGAGATGCGGTTAGTCAAGTACTGAAAAACGCGTTGTGCAATTGTTGCTAGGCGATTTGGTACCGTAGAACGGACTGGTTCAATTCCCGTTAGTCTCAAGAACGCACTGCCACAGTGCTGACCTATATTTTATATTGCGACATGAAAAGCTGGACTTTGAGAAAGAATATAAGCAACTGAAACAATAAATGAAACAATTTCAGAATATCCACAAATGCCCGTACAAAAATTATATGTTGCTAAAACACAAAAGTGAAATATCTTGGCACCCTGTTAACATCAGAAGGTAGATGCTCATGTGAGATAGAGAGCAGACCAGCGTAAGCCGAATCAGCATTACAAAAAATGAGAACCAATGCAGACCAGAATCCGAGTGTTGAGAAGTTATATCGAATCACTTTTTTAAATTGATGTAAAATTGACTGTAAACAAAAAAAAAATTCAAATCGAATTAGAAGCTACAGAAATGTGGTTTCTGAGAAGAATGATGAAAATACCATGGACAGATAAGAAAACTAATGCAGAAGTTCACTCATAGGGGATGATATAGAGACAAGTTGCTAGATGGACTAGTATTATGGCACGGTAGAAGTTCACCCACCGAGCGTATTGAAAACACAAGAGACTGGTAGTCGCGGAGAAACATGGTTGCTTACGCCATTCGGCATGTCACTTGATTGATTGAAAACACACATGAACATGAATAAGTACGCCAATCATACAGAATTGTTATATCTTTCTTCTTTTTCTGCGTTCGTTCTCAAACTTCTGCAGATTAGTAGTATGTAGTCCGGAGAACGGAATGCGTTGTGTCATGGTTTACAGCATTGCTACGATGTATGCGCCTTTCGTCCTGACACATCCGACTTCAGCATGAGTATTATGATACAAATGTTAGCGGTTCCGTTTGTCCGATTGGTTCGAGCATCTTGTAATTTTGTAATATAAGGGTACAGTTGTTTGATCCCACGTCTGTGCAAAGTGAACATTTAATATAATTATTTGGCAAGTGTATGTCATCTTAGTTTTCAGAAACAAGTTAGATCCAAGATAGAAAAGTATCATTCTAAAATATAACAACAGGCAAGGAGATTATATTATCTGAGGAAAGAAAATATATTGTTCACACACGTTTAAAGACCACTTTTTGTAAGTCATATGGAAAAAAAATATATCATTGAACAGTATTGCAAAATATAACAAGACACATTTAACTGTTATAATCAAGACTATATTTCATGACCCTAACATGAGGATTAACCCGTGTAAAAGTACATCAATTGATTTATGTGTACCTAGTAAATCAACACAACAATAATTTTAAAATTAATGCGAATAATAACAAAGGCCAACATTGACAGTACTCTGTGTGTCTTTTATTAGTTCCGATGCCATCATTGTTGCATGGAAATAACGAGCTTTTGATTGAAACATTTGGACACTGTCTGCCTTTGATGCTCAAGTACCAGACGCAGTTAATGCAGTTCCTTAACTTGTCGCTCAAGTTCGTCCTCAAGTCTTTTCATGGGATGTATGTCAATACCATTTGCAGACCAACACATTTTTATTAACACTGGCTTATGGCAAGAAACCATTAACTGCACACTACTATTCTGTTCTTGCATTATCATCTTGAAGGACTGTATGTGTCCAAGAACCCCCAGTGCTAGAATGGAAAGAGGCAATATAATCTCATCAACATTCTGATTCCATAGAACACAATAAACGGTGGTTCTATGAAGTAAAATCATGCTTCCGCACATCATAAATATCCATCACCATATCGGATACGTTCGATGACAGCACAATCTCAAATGCAGTGAGTACGACGACTCCCTATACTCATTCTTCATGTCTGAAGGCTGCAAGGAAAATCTGAATTTATCTGTGAACCCTCCTGTGTACGTCGCCAATACACGACTGCATATATAATGCTATTGTATCTGCTCTCCTGTCGAAGACGGATGCGTCGGGCCATTGGCGCAAATAAAACAACGTCACAACGAATTTCCATTCTCTGGACTGCATCCTGCTGGAGATCTAGTAGTAATGCTACAGTAGAGATCCAGCAGGAGTTTTGAGAATGAACGATGAAGAAGACGAAGAAGTATCTGCTCTGTGGAGGGCGGTCACATTCGTCGAATGGCATGAGGACACACATGAAGGATAGCATGGTGAATCTAGGATGATCTTCTAGAAGTTAAGTGACTCTAGGATGATCTTCTAGAAGTGTAGTGACTCTAGGATGATCTTCTAGATGTGTAGTGGCTCTAGGATGGTCTTCTAGAAGTGTATTGACTCTAGGATGATCTTCTAGAAGTGTAGTGACTCTAGGATGATCTTCTAGAACTGTAGTGACTCTAGGATGATCTTCTAGAAGTTTAGTGACTCTAGAATGAACTTCTAGAAGTGTAGTGACTCTAGGATGATCTTCTAGAAGTGTAGTGACTCTAGGATGATCTTCTAGAAGTGTAGTGACTCTAGGATGATCTTCTAGATGTGTAGTGACTCTTCTAGAAGTCTTCTAGATCGTCTTCTAGAAGTGTATTGACTCTTGGACGATCTTCTAGAATTGTAGTGACTCTCGGATGTTCTTCGCGACATCACTCCTCTACGATCCCAGCCTGGGAAATGCTTTGCTGCGGATTTTAATACATATCCTTTAAATCATCGGCTCCCCAAATAATTTACCAAAAATATCATTACAAATAAGAAAAAAAAGTGAAGCGACATAATATGTATATTAGATATTACCCCTTTCATATTTAAGATAGTCGTTATGTTTTTCATCTTTTGGGAATTGAACACTCCTTACTGCGAGACAGTCACCACAATTCGTGGACTAGTATTAGTTCAATTTGCGTATATTAGTGTATGTGAAAGAATTTGTTTTTAAATATATAGATCCCTAACAAGCTAATTCTGGGATAGCAACATCCCAATCAATTTATATATGTTTGTGTAGATCGGACAAGCCATTTGTAATCGTTAGAATTCTTTCTAATGCCAACTTGTTCAGTTATCTTAGACCGTCTATATAGTGCGAAACAATATGTAACATCGCATACATATTTTTAACCATACAATATTCAGGTTGAAACTGTAACCAATGAAGATGTTGTTGATACACTAGATTAAATGAAACGATGGCTACATTCGGACTAGATCAGGCGTACATTACGAATGCTACAAACAATTCCAGCCCTGAACCAATTAGGAAACCGTCAATAGGTGTTCTGGTCAGTGACTACGACTGTGAAATTTTTCAATGGATTGTTGGGACCTGCTTGTGTCAAGGAATAGTTATATTTGGAATTGTCACAAATATAATCAACATTGTCTGTTTTAAAAGCCAGGGTTTTAAAGACCCGGTCAATGTCAGTCTTACAGGTATTCAACTATTAAATATTAATGTAATACATGTCATTATAAGTTGTAATTACCTTGTTAGAAAGCGTATCATTGAATTATCATTATAACTCCATAATTTTTATAAACATGCAATCTAAACGTGAATAGTGCAGTTCTTACTCTTTGTATTATATTGTGGATGAATTCTTGAAAATAGCCTTTATAACAAAACGTCCATTTTATGTTTTTCCATTTTAATTTTATGTGTGTTTCCACTGATGTGCAAAAGTTCTTTACCATATTTAAATGTGTACCTGTTGGATTACATTTTTTTCTGCAATCATTACCTATATAGATATTAATTATATGGTGTACAATACATGTATAACATATATCTTTATTTAATGAAATGATCCTTTCATAATGTTACTTTGTTAGCAAATACTTGCACATAACATTAACAAATGTGTTAGGTGTCTGGTATGTAATGAATTTTACTAATTGATATATCATTCATTGTCGTGCAGACATAGATACCGTGAGATATGCTGAATATCGACATCTCACTTATTTATCATATATATTAACTGAACTATCATATAACACCTTGTACAAAGCAGAATTTCTCATTCCTTAAAATTGTTTTCTACCCATATAGGAGTCTTCAGACCGTATAGGGCTCCTAGTGGTCAGTGAATTGATGATTTACCCATTTTTTTATGATTAGCGTTGGTTTGCATAACTTGTTTATTGTATCCCGTTTATTTCGTCTTGTCCGACTGTTCCTTCAACTGTTCTCTTAATTGTCATATTCTAATTCGTAGCTGTACACTTGTAACTATTATTTAGTCATTTAACTTGACTGGTCATCTTTTTCATAGGATAGGCACAGTTAATAATTCGCATAAGTCTAGATTTTTAAAAATGCTGAGAAAAAGGCAACGCAACCGACACTAACAAACATTTTGGCGAAATAGAAAACATTTAAATTGGAACCATTTGACATTTCCTGTGATTTTCATTGGTCATTGTGATAAATATTTATTTTGGACAGCGAATGACAATCATGGGACAAGTATGAGTCTGTTTAGAAGGATGTTGTCCAAAGAGCAACAACATCTTCTGTGCGGTTATCGACAGTAAAGGCCTACGAACAGATTTTAAAAAATCCCTTCACACGTTGTTAAGGCTTACGTTCGTGCATTCCATTAGTAGGCGTTGGCAGGCTACATTAAGCATATAGTGAGCAACGAAAATACGTGAAAATATATGAATCCCCAGATAGGAAGTATTATTTAGATTCTCATCACGGTCGTTTGGTGATACTAATATCTGCAATTGATGACGTTCAGTGGCCATAGTACATGCCCTATATATGGAGCAAGAGTCTTCATTTGTTTGTATGCTTGGTATCGTATTATTTCGTTCATATTTTGTACCGGTACCCATTATTCAACATTTATTTTTCACTACTTTATACACTATATACATGTTGTTCGTTCATCACAAGTGATGATGACCATTTGTTACATCCACTTTTGAAAATTCAATTTTAGTTATGTCCTTGATAATGAGTTCGTAGATGGCTAATGAGCCATATTCGAGCTGTAAATGTCCTTGGACAGTTCTGACATGGAATGACGACTGTAGACGGATCTTGGTCTATGCGTTACTTTCTAGCTGCTCTCCGCTGTTGAGCTGATCCATGTCTTTTCTTTTCACATGATGATGCGCTCTTCTTTATTTTAGAACGCCATATTTTGTGCAAGTTCTTCCCATGTATCGTGGTCTATTTCAAAGGCTTTCAGTGCGTTCTTTAACGAGTCCATGTAACTCTTCCTTTGGCCACCTTGAGATCGTATACCCTTCTCTAGCTCACCATAGAGAAGTATTTTTGGCAGACGATGGTCTGGCATACGCCCCAAATGACCTGCCCAACGAATCTGTGTCTGCATCAGGATCGTATCAATGCTTGGGATACCAGATCATTCAAGAACAGTGGTATACGGAATCTTGTCGTGCCATCTGATGTTCATACCTTTTCTGAGACAATATGTATGAAAATGATTGAGTTTTTTCACATGACGTCTATACACAGTCCATGTTTCACTAGCATATAACAGCACTGAACGTACCACTGCTCTGTAAACTTTCAGCTTAGTCTGTAGGTTAATGCTATTTCTACGCCAAACATTTGCGTACAATCTGCCGAAAGTACTGCTTGCTTTGGCAATCATTGTATACACTTCATCATCAACGTTGGCATTTTGTGATATCGTACTGCCTAGATATTGTAATCTATTCACAACTTTCAGTACTACACCATTTACCTTTATGCAGGGCTCGAGATATATTTTTCCAAGTGCTGGTTGTAACATGACTTCTGTTTTCTCTGTGTTAATAGTAAGCCCAAAGTTGGTACATGCTTTTCAAAATCTGTCTATAATACATTGTAGATCAGTCTCAGTGTTGATACATATGGAAACATGTACATACATAACGAAATTGATCGTTATTGAAATTAAATAAATCATAGATTAATTTAAACACAACATCTATCAAATTAGATAACTTAAATATTAATGTACCCTGATTTTGAATTTGGGAAATATTGTAGCATTGAGTATATCCTTCACATTTAAAAAAAAGAATTATTCATTACATGAACATTAAATTATCCCTTTAGACGTGAATAAGTAGGGTTTAACATTTCGTAGCCTTTCTCATAAAAGACTCAGCTCCTCCACCGGTGAGACACCGGGGTGATATCAGATACGAATATTTTTTTCTCAAAGACTTGTTCGTATTAGGCAGTTTAGGGATGTTTAGTTCCTTGAGGGAGTATTCCAGTGTGGCAATATCCCATGATCTTTATGTCATGCCAAGATAGCAGCACACACTTCTGGGCCAACTAATTAACCATTTCTCTGTCATGTGTATGAATCCATCTACAGTGATAGCATATCCAGCACTGCACTCCTAAAATTTACAAAGATGTAATGTTCGCTGACTTACATCTCTTAGTCAGCCATTGAGATTATTTGATAGGAGACACATGTAAGAAATTTCTATACGACATGTAATGTTAATGGTGATTTTTATCAGATAAAAGGATGTCAGCATATCACCAATTTCCCTTAATCGACATAACTGGAAATAAGTCAGCGGTGTTACTATTTGCAATCTAAACTCGAAATCCATGTCCCAGTTTCCACACTTGAGCTGATCATTAAATTCCTAGCCGTCGGAATCCACCAGAAGGTATGTTCATTAACTTCAGATTTGCAGGACCATAGCACACTGACTCACCAATGTATATATATATATATATATATATATAATGTATATATATTCATATATAAATATATATATGAAATGTGCGTTGCTCTATAGATAGTTTTTACTTATCTTTATCATACAGGGCATTTTTTTGTGTGACGTTCACTTTTCAGAGAGTGTTGTCACTACTCGTTACTGTGCAGATAGTCCTGCTTCATGGAGTGTCACAATCATAATGATCAATAATATATGTGTGGCTGATCGCCTTTAGTATCCTCTTGCCGCTTTTTCTAGAAAATGGCCTCAATATGATACATATTCAGAACATATTGTTTCTTTATATATGCTCCCAGTATGTTAGCGTGTGTTTATTAATGGTTTAAGCAATGCATTTTCCTCTATGTTCAGATCTACACGACATCAATATTTGATTAACTGTCTGTCCACATAATGTTAGGAAATGTCTATGTATAATTTTTATTTCAATAATAATAGACTCTTTTTCGTTACAGATGTCGTTTTTGAAATCTATAACAGCAAAATGTTCTCACTGAGAAAAATATATTTTCAGACTAATTGTAAACGTGTGGTTTGTTTTTTTTGGTGCCATTTGCCTATAATTATCAGTGATTTTTCTTTTTCTTTGGTCAGTGATAATCCATATTCAAGCTCTGCAGTACACAATATTATATGTTCTTAACCGTCAATCTGAGATGACGACACACTCAAACAATATTAAAATACGTGGACATTGTATATGTGCTCCTTATAAATGGTAGATGTGCGTTACCGTTTATGTTGATTTCCTCCTTTGTCTAGATTTCATTAGTGTTACATGCAGTTTGCTAAACACAAACAGTGATATACGGTGTCGTTTCTAAGTGGTGATATGCTATTTTAAAATTAAACAATATTCCACTGCAATTAATAGAGAACATTATAAAATGTTGGCTGCATTATAAGTATTCTGAAAAGCATGTAGATTTGACTTCATGACCCTGATACAACGAAACTGAGCTTAGTCCAATAAGTAACTGCACGATAATAGTTACGCTCTTTTTGCTATTTGCAAAAATTCACTAATTAAAACGAAACTGTAACGTATAAAACTCTCAACCTAACTTGAAATTTGACATGGTGTATATAACCATTCGTCATAGAATATGCCAATAATGTGTGATTCCAATTACCAACTTTACATACATGTTATGTTATACATTATACAAAAATGGACGAACATTGGTCAATACATTTGGTCCCTCATTGACCAATAATGTTCACAAGCATATAGATATTGGCAATGATGTTGGCTTATTACAATTACTCAACATACATTTTTTGTGATGTCACAAATGTCACATATATGTGCTGACACGAACGTTTGTGGATAGCGTACCACTCATTAGTAATTGTTGATGTTCTTCAAACGTAATGCTATAAAATGTGCATTCTGTCTAGTATACAATATCAAGAGAGGCAGTGTATTATATCACATGCTGTTAGCTGATTTATTAACATATGAAGTATTACTTTGTTCGAAATAATTATGATGAAAATGATCCACTTTCACATTTCTTGCAATAAATAAATGTCTAGGAAAGTAGACAGTGTCATATTTTAATCTGTTTGAAAATTATGTTCGTTAGCCAGAACGTCGGGGATCTCCCTGGCATAGTGGTTAAGCTGTTCGCCTTGTGTTAGAGAGGTCACGGGTTTGAATCGCTCGTCTCATCTTGTTTATAAGGTTGACTTTTTTCGGAGATCCATGTGGTTTATCACTTGAAGCTACGGAGTTAGGTGCTATGAGTGGTACTCGCGGCAAGCGGAGTGCAGCTTCGTTGAGAGTGACGGATTACATATGGAAAACCGTGTACAGTGAAGTCAATCTTCTACGGCTTTTACACCTTTTAAAACAAGATTTTAAACCATTTTTTTAGCCAGAACGTTTACATAAACTAATTAATCGCAAGGATTCCGCATTAAAGATGCAAATCTTATAGTGTATTTTTTGCTAATACAGACACCCGAATCAACATTGTATCCGCTGCAAACGTGAATCAACTCCACGGGGAATAGTCCTAAGTGGAATTGCATTAATCCAGAGTTTTATCCAGGAGAATGCGATGTCCTTGGTAAAGACACTCAAAGTATAACGTAGAATTACATATTTAAAGATATAGACATTGCTATTCGTATTTTGTGATTATGCTTCTATTGCCAGTAAACATATTAACGCATAGTATCGTAAATAAAATATACACACACATACTGACGACTAACCGACACATACTCGCCATACAACATATTTGCATAAGCTGTATATATATATATATATATAAATATCACTTTAGATAGATAGATAGACAGACATACAGACAGACATACAGACAGACAGACAGACAGACAGACAGACAAATAGACAGATAGATGTATATATAGATCGATAGATAGATAGATAGATAGATAGATAGATAGATAGATAGATAGATAGATAGATAGATAGATAGATAGATAGATAGATAGATAGATAGATATATAGATAGATAGATAGATAGATAGATAGATAGATAGATAGATAGATAGATAGATAGATAGATAGATAGATAGATAGATAGATAGATAGATAGATAGATAGATAGATAGATAGATAGATAGATAGATAGATAGATAGATAGATAGATAGATAGATAGATAGATAGATAGATAGATAGATAGATAGATAGATAGATAGATAGATAGATAGATAGATAGATAGATAGATAGATAGATTAGATATATAGATAGATTAGATATATAGGTATGTAGGTAGGTAGGTAGATAGATAGGTAGATAGATAGATAGATATATAGATAGATAGATAGATAGATAGATATATAGATAGATAGATATATAGATAGATAGATAGATAGATAGATAGATAGATAGATAGATAGATAGATAGATAGATAGATAGATAGATAGATAGATAGATAGATAGATAGATAGATAGATAGATAGATAGATAGATAGATAGATAGATAGATAGATAGATAGATAGATAGATAGATAGATAGATAGATAGATAGATAGATAGATAGATAGATAGATAGATATATAGATAGATATATAGATAGATAGATAGATATATAGATAGATAGATAGATAGATAGATCCATAGATAGATATATCCATAGATAGATAATAAAAACATTGTGTGCAATTTAATCATCAGGTTTGGCGATATCCGACATGTGCTCAATGGTAACGTTATTTTGGTCAAACATATGCTTAACCCCATCATTCAGCTCTGCAGATCTTCCTTTCGTTCCATTTGAAACCCAGTATCTCATCAGTGGAGTGCCACATTCAACGCTTTCTCGTATTACTGGATGGATTACTGCATTAATCACTTTTGAGAGATGTTTATGTATCACAGTACCTTTAAAAGTTTGTATCACAATACATAAATTGTATGAATGTTCATGTAGTTAATGATGTGTATTTCATTGGATAGATATTTCAATAACATTGAAAGCTTAGATTAATACATGTGTTTCTTAAATGTATAATAAAACGTTGCACTAGCCAGAAAAAGAGCACACCCCAGTACAAGAGTACTAAATACGTGAGGCTGCAATATTAATTGGAAAAGTACCTTGTCATGTGACATATTTTTCCAGAACATTGTCTTCCTAATAAACTCCCTGAACCCTTCATTATCTTGGGCCATGCGACCTGTATTTTTCAACGTATTCACAGTATCTTTAATACCATCAGTTCATAGTATTCTTAGTCTGTCATTCCTAGTGCGTTTTCCTCTATTATTTGCTATCTATCTATCTATCTATCCATCTATCCATCCATCCATCCATCCATCCATCCATCTATCTATATATCTTTTCTATATATCTATCTAGTGCGTTTCCCTCCATTATACACAATTGAATGCGTGTAAATATGAATAAAATGTATCAATATGACGTCTGAAAAATAAGAAACGCAACAGAGACATCTTCAATCCAGATCTGAGTGACTACATATACTTGCAGTAGAACATTATTTTTGTACGCAAAAATGAGTGGAAATCTGTAAAATCGCAACGCAAATTTAACCATACGCATTTACATATAATGACATATGACACGCAACACTTAGGGAATTTTTCCTTCGGAGTCGCATTTGTGGCAACAGGGTCTATACTTCTAGTTCTCAGTGCAAGACTACGGCCACTGTCTTTTTTCCAGAGATGTGTAGTGGACCAAAAATGAGAGTTTGGGGTTAGGCTGTAAACCTGTATCCAGTGGAAAAAAAGGATGTCAATGAATCAATTTCGTGCTTTTGACATATAAAATGCTCTCCATGAAAAGCCAAGATATGTGGACCAACAGACTTTAAGCTTTTGTTCTTCTGAGACATACGCCTAGGCGACGGGGGATTCTAGGTGTACCATAACTTCGGATGTTTCAACACATCTGACAGAGGAATGTTGAGATAGATGGCAGAGTGGTGTGTTTTGTGCTCCTGGCAGGATGTGGAAATCCTGGGTTACTGCCTTACCTCAAGCATTACGTATGTGTAATTCGAGTTTATATAACAATAAACACCTAATCTTCCCTGCACATTCATGCATTTGAGGCCTTGTGTGTTAGTATACCGCCTCGGTTGTACAACTGTTAATAACATGTGTGTTTGTTAGAAAGGTTATGCGATGTTGAAATCTACCAATTCACAGCTAAATATACTATTTTATAATTACCTTCATCATCTTGAGTAGTAATCGACAGCAACGGAACACACTGTTCACAGAAAATTAAGAATGCCAAAATAAAAATAGTGACAGCAGAAATGAAATGACATGTCTATGAATAATACTCGGAGTGTCATTAATAGATAGAATTAGAAATGGTACCATCAGACAGATAACCAAAATAATACCAATATTGAAACACATCAAAAGACAACGAATCAAGTGGTTCAGACTACCAACAGATAGCATGTCACAAATGACCATAAGACATAGACATATCGGCTATAAAGCCAGAGGTAAACCATGTAAAGGATGGATCACAGAAATAGAAGAAGCCACAGGAACAAACTTACAAACAGCACACACGAAGGCCATCTCCTGAGAACTCTTCCATCCCTAACTCCACAAGACAAAAAGGACCACAGCGTATAGATAGATAGGTCATTAGTAGTTTTGAAGCAATTTTCACATATAATTAAAAATGTGAACGTTTTACAGGATTTCATTTCCGCACTGATATCCTATAACGTGACGTCTCTTTTTATATACGAATTAAGTCCGTTTTTTTCATAATCTTGCAACACACAGTACATGAACAGACACATACGTAATGTTGCATCAGCCAAGATAAGTGACGCAGCAAGAATATAATCATGCACACATGATCTATGTAATTATTAGCTAAATAATGTTCGTGAAAAGCCAAATGAAATCGTGCTTTGTTTTATATATCTATATATCCACAATTTAGCAAGAATCATATAAACAGAATATGCATGCTTTTTGAAGCAGCAAATAACATAGATGAATATTGTAAACACATTTAGAGTTAATTTTGATTAACGAATGAATTTCACAATTCTTGCATAAGTCCCGTAAGTAAGGTTGCTATTTCAGTCCTTCTGACCATTGCATGACCAGATTAGTGTATCACTAAGAATATTGACAATAGCTGTGTAACTGGTGGTCATACAATATGATCTACTTGTGTACTCTCTCCAAATATCTATAGTCTTTTTCAACATCAGTTCAAATATATTGCTTTGCAATTTTAATACTCTGAGTCTTGTAATTACATTTGGATCATTAATGTATATATATATATATATATATATATATATATATATATGCATATATATATATATATATACATACATAATGTCTCTGTTGACTCATATTCTATAATAAATTTATCCGGTATTTATGTGACAAGCTTACTATATTCTGACTGTCATGTATGTAGGAAATAAATAGGGTTAGCGATATTTTAGAACATTCCCCGCTATGAGATATTTTAGCTTATTTGAAAAATTATTGAGCGTATTTTCTTTTCAGAACGCAACGTATTTAACCTGTCAACTGTTGCTGTTCTAGTTACCACAGTCTGACGATATGTATGTGTGCATAAATGCTACAGGATAACGTCGACATATTTCAATTCATTAACCTATAGTTTGTTCAACTGTGCAAACTCTAAGCACGCTGGTGCCCTTGACAAGCTCTGACTGCGATACTGTCGTGTATGTTAATGATTAGAATAAATCTCGCTAATTACGTTATGAAATAACGAATAATGAATAATGAAAATTCCAAGAAAGCCAAAAAAATTAATGTAGACTTCCTCGGAGATGCTGGAGTAAAACGGCAAATTATAGTTACAATTAGAAACAGATAATAACGATTTATATGGTTTGTTATGAGAACAGTAAAACTTGGGCATTTAGTAAACACCGGGAAAAGTATGTGGGTTGGGAGGGGGAGACAGAGTAAGGCAAAGAAAGAAATTTCGGTATTAGTTGTCAATATGACACAAAATATAATCACACACTGAACTTATTGACACCACAAGAGACAAAGAGTTGTCGAGAAGCATGATCGCCCACTCCACTAGGTATTTCACACGATTGATTGATTGTGTGGCATGAGGACAAACGTGTTTTAGTCATGTCAAGTTTTAAATGGCATCACATTACATATACGCTACAAAAGGCATACCTTGTATTTCATACTAGAAATAAATGCAACCAAATATTGAGTGCCTGCAAAGTTTACTGTTAATTTATATCCTGCAGGTCAAAGATATTGTAACACCACGAAGAGTCACAGTCTGCATTGTACTCATTTTCATCACTCAGATTATCAGCGTGGTTCCTCTATACGTCGCTTCTGGACTAGAGATGATATGGTCACCAGAAAGAAACAGAACTGTATATCGTCTTGTTTCCAGGGAAAATCGCGAAAATGTAGAGAGAGTTACTTTCCTTGTCAACGGTGTTTTTATTCCGTTTGCTTCATTTTTTATCATTATTATTTGTACGGGAATACTTGTGTTCAAGTTACGCAACAAAACAAAATGGCGAAAAGAAGCAATGGGGACTACCGATGTGGATAATGTCTCTAAACGTAATCAGAAGGTAGCCAAAATGGTTGTCATCATTTCAATATTATTTATTGTATGTTTCATACCTCTTTGCATAACATTACTGGCAATGGCCATGGTACCTGGCCTTACAGTTGATGGTAAACACAAGCATCTGTTTATAATATCTGTGTGGATAGGTCTTGTCTTAGAGTCCATTAACTCGTCAGTTAATATTTGTGTGTATTACACCATGAGCACTAAATATAAAGAATCTCTCCATAAATTTTTGCAACTGTGCTCAATAGATAAGACGACAATATCACTTGAATAAACTATATAAATAGTTATCTTAGAGTTAGAGAGACGTTTTGAAACTTGTGATTCCATGATCTCAATGCATAATTGCTGGTTATTGTTTCTTGTCACTGTAAATAAACTGTGTTGGTGATATCTTGAGGAGAGACGCCACAAAATATACTCCGAGACTTGGTTGCTTACTGTTAACGAGTTTATACCCTTAGCATGAGAGATATGATTGGCCGTGGTTGTTCACAAGTCAACAAAAGGTACTAAGCTGCGCACGGCATCAATATTCCAGCAAGGTTCCTACGAGACGCATAGTTGTTTCCCAGCAACTCGCTGACGCATCAACGTTCACGGCCAAACTCACAAAAGTTACGATACTGGCATTGTAGCGTGTGTGTGTTTACTGATCAAACAGCTTTTGTTTACTGTCACACTATATTGTGATGTGAAGGTAACAACTTCATTTTGTTCACTATCACACTTTATTGTGACATCACACTATATTGTGACGTAAGTGTAGAGCTTTTACCCTCTGACCATCTAGTCTGTCAATGACAGACAATCAAGCAGCTTAATGTACCCTCTGTCACACTGGTCAATGCGACCAGTGATCACAAGATCTGCGGCTCACAACGAAGTACTAACCACTCGACCACTCAGCCACGCCAAGTAAAAGAAACGGAAAAGGAGAAATTCAGAAAATCTTCACGGGTCTTGTGTTAGTCAAGTGTGTTAAATTAAATTGTGCATGTGTAGAATAAGTAATAAATTCTGAAAGGACCAGAGAAAGACAACTGGGAGTATGCACAATTTACTAAATCACGAAGAGTCAGAAGTGAACAATTATTTATCATTTCTTCATGAACCACTAGTCATTGTTGTGAGAAGAAACGAATAAGGTAGGTAGACAATTTACCACAAACAAGAATGATTATCCGTTCTTGTTAGAAGAGGAACGATTAATTATTCCTGAGAATAAGAGAAACAATTTAAAGACGCTAACGTTTAGTGTTAAGAACATTTTAACTGTATATAAGTATTACATACAATTTCTACCACAAGGTAGAATAAAATTGAACACGTATGTTAAAGTATAATTTATGCCTAGCCAAAACTAAACATAAGAATTACAGCTGTATGTATTTTCCTCCACAGTGATAAGAGTTTAATTGTGAATACATATACTTATATGCCCCCCCCCCACAGGGTGGATTAGAATTAGCTGCAGACGTAATATATGTAAGGTGTGCACCTCCTAGGAAATTGTGAGATAGAGTAGATGTTGAGTTATGCTGATTTTTATATGTAGCCACATGATAATTTCAGAATAGATAGATATATATTCACTGGTGAAAGTATCCAAAGGAAGTACAATTTTTATATTGAGGTCACCCCACGTGATTGTGTCGAGATCATTTACGAATTACATAGAAGATGTTCACTTGTGAATTTAGTCACTGGAGATAGCTACCTTTTCGGGTGAGAAAAATAATTTGTTACAATTTAGAGATAATCCTAAGTGTAGTGTAGAGATGACAAGGAAAGAGATAATGATATGGGAACAAAAAATGGAACAGAGGAAGGAAGTACATGTAGAAGATAGAAATATAATAATGTATAAGACAGTTAAAACGTCACCGCTGAAAAATATAAGTTTAGCACTGTTACTCGTTGTGACTTACCTGTTTCAGAGGGACAATTAATTGTTTTGCCTCTTAGATCTTGAGAAAAATTTGTGTAATTTAAAGAAAATTAATATAGGAAAGAAATACTGTATTAGTAGAATACAGACTAAAACGGACGTCATGTCGAAACAGCAGGATGTACTCAAAAACTAGCCTGCTTGGTGTGACATACTTGGTGGCGAAATTTTCAGATAGAACTGCAGAAGCAGAGACAGAACGAAGTAAATAATTACATTAGAGCAGACATAGGAGCAGAGGGTAGCGCTAGAGGAGAGGGTGTTGGATAGAAGAACCAGAACGAACGTATATCAAATAAACAGTTAGATGCCCAAGCACACGCAGTAGAAATATTTACAAATACAAGAATCAGGAGAATGTTAAGCATATTAATTGTTTCAGCTGTCATCATAAAGGACATTATGCTAGGGATTGTGAGAAGTCTCAAGGCAAATTAGGATATAGGCAGACATGTTCCAATGATGATAAGCGAGTATTCATAGGGGGATTAAACCCCGCTGTGACTAGAGAGAGAAGGAGGGAATATTTTAGTTTTTTTGATCATTTGACACACACATTTTTACCACGAGATAAAAATGGTGGGAGGAGACGCTTCGCGTTTGTAGCGTTTAGTACTAGAGCAGGGAGAGATAGGTGTTTAGACAATGCTAAACTTATTAAAGTGCAGAAAGGAGTTACTATCGACGATATAAAGAAAAGGGCACATTTAGCAGACAGAGGGTAGAGAAATATAAGTAGAATGCACGTCCTCGAGGCAAATAGGAGAATCAGAATAGAAAGCAAGAATGTTGCAGTTGATACATGCTGCGACTACAGGGGAGCAAAAGCTGACACAGAGTATAGAGACGTTGGAATAGGGACGATCCCTAAGGACAGTAAGGAGATAGGTATGATGACCGAGCCAGTAAGGAAGATACAGAGTAGGGAGGTCGCTGTCATGACAGAAGTCAGCAGAAACGTAGAAGCGACAGAGAAACGGTCCAAACAACTAAGACAGATACTAAAAGTCAGTGAAGAGAAAGTCGAAAAACTTCAGGCAGAGTTAGTCCAGCGTCAGGCCAACTCCGTGAAGATAGAGAGAAAGACAAAGAAATAGTAGAGATTAGACGACAAATAGTGTCAATACGGGAGCAGCTAATTCAGACGATGGAACAGAGAGACATAGAGGTGGAGAAACGCCTTACAGTGGGGCAGGAACTGTTGAAGAAAGAGAAGAATTACGGGAAACCATGTTAGGGTTCGACCAAATGACGAAATATTATAGACACATGATCGAACAAGTGAAGGCAATGCGAACTGTAATAAGGGAAATGAGAGACAAACTAACAGACAAGAATAAGAAAATAAAGCGTTAGAAGGAAGAGGTCCGTAGCCATGAGAAGTCGGCACAGGATGAGAAGTCGAGAGAGAGAGAGAGAGAGAGAGAAGAAGCGGTAGCACTCGTTCCAAAATCCCGGCAGACCAACGCTTGTCTCAGAGTCGAGCATAGCGACGATATAGCACGAGAAAACAAAGGTGCCGATACCGAAAGACAAAACCTCAAGCCTACCAACTCAAAAGATGACGCTAGGCAATGTTGGTAGAGAATATGATTTCACTTGTGAGGTGGTAAGTACAAAAGGTGGAGGAGAGACATATACCTACACTAGCGCCAACTAACCACTGAGCAGAAGAAAATGTTTGTCAGGAGATAAACAGGAAATGAGTTTGAATGATAGAGAATATGACGAAGCCTGGAAGAAATGTTGGGACTTTAATAGAGGACAGTTTGGGGATGGCACGCTGACTTCCGTCCTTGTGGAGATGTCGTGCAGAGACGCGCAAGACAGTGACACCGTCGCCAGTAACATAATCAGACCTTCAGGGGGGAACCCCATACATAAGGATGCTGCACACATATGTGCACTGAGAGCAAAACATGATGGAGTCGATGTATTAGAAGTACATCCGAGGGTTCTAGCAAGAGCGAGAATTAACTAGTTCATGAAATATTATTATATGTATATATTTTTCTCTTAGCGTCATACATTATCGTGATTGTAACTAAGACACGTCTATAATAATTGTTGCAAGATTTTCTTTCCCACTCAGGATTGTGTAATATAAATGTGTTAATGTTATTTTTGATTTCTGTAAGAAATGTTGTTTGCTTTTCCCTACACGTGGGGAGGAGAAGGAGCCTGTATAGGGAAGATAATCACAGATAAACAGATATTTCACACATATGATAGCAAGAATGATTCTCGCGAAGCAAGCACTAAGTCAGCCGCAAATATGGAATCTTCTTCTTCTTCTTCTGCGTTCATTCTCAAACTCCAACTGGATCTAGCTGGATCATGGTCCTGCTAGATTTCCAGCAGGATGTAGTCCAGAAAATGGAAATGCGTTGTGTCGCCGTTTTATTTGCGCCAATGGCCCGACACATCCGTCTTCGGCGGGAAATATGGAATCAGAATCAAATTGTATTGTGTGGGGGCTTATGAGAAGCGAATATTGTATATTGTGTTGCAAAGCATTAACATTATATTTTGATCCTTGGTGTCATGCATTGACATGATTGTACCGAAGGACTCTAGAGAAAATTAGCTAGCTCTAGGAAGACTCTGTATATATATATATATATATATATATATATATATATATATATATATATATATATATATATATATATATATATATATATATATATAGTTTACTTGTGTAATGATTTTTTTTTAATTTTGTGGGGGGGGGGGGGGGGGGGTTAGAGTACATAAGCTATTTTGTTAGTTTCTCTACACGTGGGGAGGATAGAGAGCCTCTGTAATGAAGATTTTACGGTGTAAAATCTTGAAAAAGTGTTGAGGGAGGAATTGTAACAGCGTGAGAACCCCGCTGTTCCATGAGAGCATACCGTTTGTGGAGATATGTGAGTATGAATTGCGGTCCCTATCTAACCTTCGAAGTTTCGCTAATATACACCTGAAGGAAGCAATTAAGCGTCAAAGCTTTCGTTGAAAATACTACCCAGAGGAATGTTGCGCAACCAATAAGAACTGTCTATATATAACTGTCTATACATCGGAAAGAAATGGGAATTGTCAATTATTTTAACGACATGGCGTTTCATCACCTGAATGCGACGTCCAGTCTGAAGGCCAGACTACAAGTCACAACGATACGAATATTAGATACATTACCAAGAGCACGGTACGTAAGGATGCGAATTAATCTGCGGGTCTCATGAAAAAGATACCTTGAGGACAGGTAACTATCCGTAATCGAGACTTCATTGAGCCGGAAAGCGACGGCCAGGCTTTACAGAAGGGAAGAAATGAAAAACGTATGAATAGGTACATCTCTGAAGTCTAGTGTAGATATAAAGGATATAATAGATTTAAAGGGTCTAGACAGTAGTATGAAATTGAAAAGAAACAGTGGTCATTCCTGACCTTCGATGTTAAGTTACGGTCATATTAAATTGGAGTTGACCTAGAGATCTCACGATACAATCAGGGGCGTAATTGACAGTTTGGCATTTTTTGTATCAAGGATTTTAACCGATACGCTGAAAACAGACGGATGAGAGACTGTGTTTCAAGTACATAGTGGCGAATCTATCTATCTATTATGGGAGTGGGAGGATTTATATTTCCCAGAAAAATTGGATGTATTTGTATGAGACCTGAGTAGAGACTGGACACTGAGAGACGGAGAGGATTCTCACTAGGAGACACTAGAATGTACTCGATTTCACCAACGAGTCGAGGGGGGTTATTCAGTTCCCAAGTGGACTAGTCGGTCAGGAGGTTCAAGTTTCGAGTCCCCAGGACGACTAGATAGATAGTCAGTTTTAGGAGTCAGTTTCTAGGACTCAGTTTAGAATCCAGGAAACCGAAAGAAACCACAGGGTTTGTGTATCGAGTCGCAAGTCAGATGCAAGATAAGTTAGCTAGAATACAGTAGCTATAATTCAGTGTTCGCTAGTTAGCGTAGTCTTAGAGAGATAGTTGACGTCTCTGTGATTTCAAGTGTAAGGTGTATAATTACTCGATCAGGTTGTGAGGAGCCAAGATAAGTTAGAACTCAGCCAGTTCACAAGTTATCTTAGAGTTAGACGTTTTGAAAGCTGTGATTCCATGATTTCAATGCGTATAATTGCTGTTAATTGTTTCTTGTCGTTGTAAATAAACTGTGTTGGCGATATCTCGAGGAGGGACGCCACAAAATATACTCTGAGACTTGGTTGTTTAATGTTAACGAGTTTATACGCATAACATGATATAATTCATTGGCCGTGGTAGTTCACAAGTCAACCACAGTACTAAGCTGCGCACGGCTATAGTATTCCAGCACGTTTCCTACGAGACGCATAGTGTTTCCCAGAAACTCGATGACGTATCAACGTTCACGGTCACACGCACTAAGTGACGATACTGGCATTGTCGTGTGTGTGTTTCCTGATTAAGACGCTTTTGTGTTCTGTCACACTATATTGTGACGTAACGGTAACAACCTCATTTTGTTTACTGCCACACTTCATTGTGACATCACACTATATTGTGACGTACGTGCAGAGCTTTTACAGTATGTCACTCTAGTCTGTCAAGGACAGACAATCAAGCAGCTAATTTATCCTCTGTCACGCAATGTCGTGTTGTATCATAGTACAAACGATCAGAATGTAGAGGAATGGGTATTGCAAATGAGTCATTTAAACCAGATATACATACGTGATTGAAGGATAATATGCGTTTTATATGGATCATTTTGTATGTATTTCGATCCAATGAAAACATATTATGAACATCAATAGACAATATATATGAGGCAGTTACATATAATATGGAGATACTTACGCTACACTGTTTGCTGAAATAGACGTCTCCAAAGAAAAGTATCGCATTACATAATTAAGCAAAAATACGAGGTTACATATTTACGTTTAGCTGAACTGAGATTATTGAATCACGGAACAGATAGATAATATAACTGGCGATCTCAACGTCATTCCAGATAACATATAATGAAGATTATTCAATATTTACCTTTTATTGTTTTTTAAAGTTTTTTAGTTAATGCGAACATCTTATAAAATGATTCTTTAAATTTACTGCTCATGTGATAATATACAAAAATATTGACAGATAAATTGATTGATTCTAATACACGGCTAATCCATGCAGTCATGATAAGTATGTTTTTGTGTTTTCCGTCATTGGAAAGATGAGGTTCCAAAGACATGACAAGAAATGATATACATACAGGAACAACGCATACGATAAATAATATTGAAATTATAACGACCATTCTATCAACTTTAAGATTGCGTTTGGACATTATGTCAGTCTCTCCCCTTGCTGTTGATTGTTTCCTCCATTCTGTCGTGTAGTGTAACTTAAAAACCAGTATACCAGTACAGAAGATTATGATCGGAAACGAACTGAAAGAAAAGATGACGTTGTTTACAATAAAAGAAGCTTTTTCAACAATTTCTCGGTTTTCTTGAAAAACAATTCCAACAATACTTCTGTTCATTGACGGAAACCATTTGTTTTCCAATCTACATACGACGAAAACTGAAGCAACACTAGCAAATTGAAGTATGAACACACAAGTGACGACGACGAAGACTCGGCGAGATGTTACATTGTCTTTGATATTTGTGGAAAAAATTAATATTAATTATAAGACGATTTTTTTTTTGATGATTACATAATTGTGTGGCTTGAAGACTTTAGAAAAATTCAAAGGGTTTAACACAATAGTACAACATAGTATGTGTATGTGGCTTTTAATTACTATGTAGCATACCCACAGCTATATTATAGCCTAGTCCGCTTTTATCTTAACGCAAAACATTTGCATGGAATAATATTGTTCTGCTAAGGGACTGTCTCTAAAGTATGTCAACGGTGATTTTGGATCCCTGTCCCCCACTCATTTGTGAACAGAATATCGACAATTCAGGAATCTTCCCTCTTAATTATGCTAAGCATTAATATAATCTCCTAAATATTTCCTTCATAAAAAGTACATTATTTCTTGAGATACTTACCAGTGGATAAAAATTTTCCGATATGACCTTTTTCAGGTCAATGGGCCAATGGGATTTTTAATTTTTAACACAAGTTTCGCATGTGTTGGCAAATCGGATGTGCTAGGCCTACAAGGCGCATAACGATGGCACAACGTAATCACGCTCCCGGCGGAAACCGCATGGATATCCATGTTGGTTACAATGGAGTGAATGCAAAACAAACAAACAAATATGTGTTGGCTTGTTTTTTATGAAGACGCATCGCGAAGGAACGCTATTTTACGTGAATGTAAAGCACCGATTGTATACGTATATTATTGGGAGGGACTTTGCATTTTTAACACAATCTTCATGGCAGAAATGCACGCCCCTTCTACGAACCCATGCGTTCACTGAACCATCTCTGTACCACCTGCTCGATCTACGTACGACCTCCACGACCTTTCCACGACCTCTCCACAGCCATTATTTTGTTATTTGAGCTTATTAATGTACAGCCAATAATAGTCACCCACAGCTACTGCCAGTATTTTGTTATATCAGCTTAGTAATCAACAGTCATCCACAGCCACGCACAGTTATGCTGAACCAATTTGAACTTTTAACACAAGTTTAATTGCAGTTGTGATTGATGGGGACACCGTTTGTGGGTCTATTTTTTGGAGTATCGCAGCTATTGTACCGGATTCGATGACCAGATTCATCCTAGTTAGCCCGGTCCAGGAGTCTTAGCCGACCGGCTCCTTATTGATTATAAATCACCACCATATTGGTGAGATTTTGTTTTTATATGAGCTATATAAATTCCGGATAATATGGATTATCACACGTGGCTCGAGTTACTCAATCAATGCTACTTGTTACATGCATATTTGTCAGATCGGCTGCACATTGATAAACTCCTCGTTGACAGTGATGCTAAAATAATCATAACTTGGGGCTATATCATCCAAATTATGTACAGTCCCTCCATTTTGTATGAAACTCTCAGCTTCTACTCGAAAAACTACATCACTCAGGCGAAATTGGTGATGTCACAATTAGTACCACCAATGCCAATCTATTTGTCGGAAACATTAGGTCAATCTAATGAGGACATTTGCTAGCACATTTGCTAAATTAATTAATATCTGGAAATCAAAGAATCTAAGGACAAAACCAAACTAAAGCTATTTAACTCATGTATTGTATCAATGCTAACGTATGGTAGTGAAAGCAACTCAAGCAACATACAACAAACGAAACAGCTCCGAAAACAAATGTATACGCAAACTGATGAACATAAAATGGAGCGATTTCATCCCAATAGTGATCTAAGAGACAAACCATACCAAGAGTATGTTTCAAACATCATATGAAAACGAAGATGGAAATACCTTGGTCACGTTTTACGACTACTTGCAAATAGAATAAACCAACAAGCCCTTATATGGTCACCTGAGGGTAAAAAAACAAAAGAAAGATCTAAAACAACTCTTAAAAACACCATTCTTAAAGAAAGGGAATTAATAGACTGTAAGACCATCCAGGAACTTAAGCTGCAAGCATCGAACCGCATCATATGGAGAACCAAAACCTCTGCCCTATGTGTCGCTTGCGGCACGAAAGGAACAAACTAACTAATTAATAAGGAATGTCACTGTAGCTTTCCACGTCATATGTGATACGAAAATTACGTAAATCGTGCACATGTTCATCGTAACTACGGTTATCAGCACCAGTGTAAATACGAACAATATCCAACATGGCAGAGAAATCGTGTCAAAACTTTTGAAATTTCATCACAAATCAGTCCTAAATAATATTTCCACTATGTAAATACCCAAAAAATCGTGAAAAGTGACCTATGCAAAGATCACGGTCATGTATTAAACTGGCACAAACTAAAAATGTAATATATATCACAGCAAAACAAGCAAACAAAAGCACCTACCGGCAACTATATAGGGTAAACTATAGCAGCGTTGCGCTGCGACTCTAATTTGGATATGTTCAATATTGCAAACAAATGTGTAGTTATTTACTAAAATCATGAATGGATATGTAAATTTAAAATTATAGATTTAGTCGATTTAAAACCAACAAATTAAACAGCGACTCTTCTAGTCATATGTGGAAATAATGCGAAAATAATGAAGGACGAAAAACTATACTGATTACGGTAAGATAAGCACACGTTTTTGTGTTTCGTTTTCAAGAAGTTATCTGTTTTTGACGTCAATTTGACGTCAAAACATTAAAACATATGCATGGGCGTCAGCAATTTGTAATTTTTTTCATTCAAATATGCAACTTTTAATGGCTGCAGCATCCATTTCTTTTGATCTATTAACAGCTATTTAGTACTTCTATCAGGTGCTAGTTTCGGACAAATCTTACGCTTATTAATAATTTATTATGAACTATGTTTCTCATATTTAATAATACAAATCCCCATTATCGTGGAATCTTTAATCTGCGCACTAGTCATATGCTATTACATTTTTATATGAGATTAATATGAAAGTAAATATTAGTATATTTTATACTACAGCGAATAATTTCTCTAGAATATATGGAATAGTTTAATAAAACATTACCCATTCTTTGATAGCAACCTAATAGATACTGAACTTTAAATCGTATATGCAGATGTGACAAAACATTTACCTCCTGAAGAACTTCTGGCATAATATGTAGTAAAATGCCTAGACTCAATCTATCAGAAAGTAACACAACTACTTCTTTTAGTTTTGACTATACCTACACTACAGCAGGGAGTGTACGAAATGAGCACCCTGAAGAGAATCAAAACAAATCTCAGAAATTCAATGAACAGCAATCGTTTGTCATGTTTGAATTCATTGGTAGCTGAGAAGAAACTATCAAATGCACTTTTAGCAGTGTCAACTTTCACAGAGAGAGTGCTGATCATTTTAGCAGGAAAAAAATACTTTCACCTGGATCTGCAATATACGATTATATAAAGTATTTTTTAAAAATAGTAAACATTTTAAAATTAAGTTTAAATTTTTATAATATATTTAAATTTAAGTTCATGTGGTAAATACTTTTTATGGTGGAAAAGAAAAGATGTCTGCCGATCCACCAAATATGATCATTCGACGTCCTCAATCTAAAATCTCACTCTACGCCATTGCAAACTACTACAAACATTATTGGTTTTTAAGCAAGTTAGTAATATCGAAAGCAAGGACACCGTTTTTGAGGTGAAAATAACAGTAATAACTGACCAGCTGCGATACTACAATGAAAGTTGAACTACTTTTATCAGACACGAGTTTGGGACAAATCATACGCTTATAAATAATTTATTATAACCTATATTTCTCATATCGCACTACACTAATTAGCAACATGAGTGATGGATATTTTATTTTAAATTTTCAGAGTGTTGTAAGATTAAAAGCATCATATGATTAACAAATGATATGATAACAAACATACTGTAGGATGAAGGCGGTAGCTTGTTGTTTTATAAAATAATCAATCGACGCTTAATTAATCATACAAATGAATATGTCGTAAAGATCACGAATATTAAAAATGGGGAAACTGCCAGAGAGTTAGGGTTATATTTAAAAGAACATGTTAGGTTATGAGAGAACATGTTAAGAACGAGTTAGATTTAAAAGAGCATCCACGGTAGGGCGTGTTAGAAAAGAAACTTGAGAAGATAATGTAAAGATTTACGGCCAGATGTACCAAAGACATGCAAAGTATTGATGAATGATGGTAAGTTGGCAAACAGAACAGATATGATTAGAAGCTAATATCATTAAGTGGACAATATTGTCTCGCAGAACTAAGTGTAAACGTGCGTGCATGAATCGAAACTGCAGATCTATCCCTCTGAAACGATGACGTCTTAATCACCATTCAGCTAGATGTGCTTATAATCACTATGGTCTATTGTCTTTCCCCAGGTGAATTATTGTTGATCGCATTCACACTTGCCGTTAAGCGTAGGGGTGGGAGCTTAAGCTGTTCTTTCAAGGCCAGATGCGTCGTCGAGGTTGCATTTAGTCCATGTTTGTTCAAGATTATCTTGATGCTTTCTATCCACCGTTTTCGTTGTCTACCTTTGGCTTTATGCCCGGATATGCTTGTATTATATACTCTTATTGGAATTTGGTTTGTCTTCATTCTCATAAGGTGACCGAACCATTTTACTTGCTGTCTCTCAATATGTTCGATACATGATATTATACCAACTATTTTCCTAATTTCTTCTTTTCTTATTTTATCTAGTTTGGCAACCACTGCAGCTTTTCTCAGACACTTCATTTCACATGGTACGATTTTTCTTTGTTGCGAAGCTGTTAAGGACCATGTTTGACATGGTAGCACAGTGTAGAAATTGTAGATATTATTTGTTTTTTAATTTCCATCTTGATCTGTGGATGAAGTGTACCAGAGTGTCTTGGTATCTAGTTCTGCTTTTAGAAAGGCATAGAGAGTTTGTGAGGAGATAGATATGGTGCGCAGAAAAGGATGACGTGAGGAACGACGTCAGAAGGGGATAGCAGGAAGACAAAGCAAGATGGCAGCCGGGAAACACGAAAGGCCGTTATATTGATGCACGATGGGAATGGCAAAGCTGGGTCACTCTTTGATCCTCTTCGTTATGTGAGGAAACCACAGGTCACCCTTTGATTCTCTTCGTTATGTGAAGAATCCACAGGTCATCCTACGATTAATTAGTTTGATTTTTGCAATTGATGTGTTTGATTGCATCTCATCAGTCATGGCATGATCATAAGTGCATCATGAACAATGATATCAATGCATGTGGCTATAGCACAGGCATTGGAGTTCTAGCATTTCTCATCTGTCTGGAGTTTCTAATTATTGATGCAATATTGTTTGAGAAATTGAGCGGCTGCAATATTTTATGATTAAATATGGTGTGAAATGTTACACGGCGTTATGGTATCATTTACAAGTAGATTATTATTGTTACAAGGCGATATGGTATCACTTACAAGATTGGTATAATTATTAACAGTTTCTTTATTACTATTACACACTAAGTAATGGTGAAAGTTGGTAAGTCCCTGTGTTTGCTTTCTGGCACCTTATTTCTATTTCTCTGTCTAGTCGTCCATCTTAGGAAAAAATGCTACCTAGATATTTAAATTTTTTGGCTTGTTTCACTTTGATGTTATCTATTGTTATATTCATTGGTGTTGAAGAATTGCTAATTTTCATAACTTCTGTTTTTTTGCATTAGTTTTCATGTTGTACTTGTGAGATGCTAACAGCAATGCATTGAAAAGTGTCCTCTAGTTTGTATATTAAACTTTGATCATCAGCAAATAAATGTCCATTGATTTCATTATTAAGTTCTTCTTCAGGTTTATTTGCAATGTTTTCCAATTTGTTTGTATGAGTTTCTTTTATTATTCTGTCCATGTATATGTTGAAAAGTAGGGTGAAAGTACGCATGCTTGTGTTACTCTAGATCTTGTTTCAAAAGGTTCAGTCATGCCATCTGTTGTTCTTACTGAGATTTGGCATTTTCGATATATCACTTTTATGTTATCTAACTTTTGTCCTCTGATGTTATACATTTCTAAGGTTTCTATCTACTCTGTCGAATGCCTTTTACTGGTCTACAAATACTGTGTTTAAATCTTGATTGTATTCGATTGATTTTTCACTCAGTTGTCTCAGTGTGAAAAGTGCGTTTGTACAGCATGCTCCCCTTCTGAAGCCAAACTGAGAGGGGCTCAACTGTGGTTCTGCAATGTATCACATTCTTTGTTCTATTATTTTTGCGTAGATTTTACCTGTGTTACTTAACAAAGAGATGCCTCTATATGATTCGCACTCTCTCGTATTACCTTTGTTTTTCGATAGTGGTACAATTACTGATTTTTGCCAGTCATCTGGTACTTTTCTTTCTAACCAGGCTATTGTGAATAGTCTGGCTAACCATTGGACTCCTGTATTTCTACAAGCTTTTATTGCTTCGCTTGGTATACCGTCCTGTCCTGGTGATTTATTACTTTGGTTATGTTTTAAGGCTTCTTCTATTTCTTGATTTAGTATAATTAGTTCTGTGGCTTGTATATCTTTTGAGCGTTGGTGGGTCCATATTATGTTGTTATTGTTGGGTTCTATAATTCCTGGAAGTATTCTCTCCATCTTGCTTTCCTATTCATGCTTTTCACTAATGGCGTGCCATTTTTATCATTGATGATTGTTATGGGATTATAGCTCTCTTCTCTTACTCGCATAGATTTAATACTTTTGAAAAATTCTCTTGGGTTTGTTTTACATATATCAGTTAAATGTTCTCCATATTTGTTCCATGAATGAACTTTTGTTTTTTTTATTGCAATCTTGACATTCTTTCTAGCAAGTCGATATTGTTGATAGTCGTCACGACGTTTGGATTTCAACCATCTCTGGAAACATTTTTTATTTCTGTTTTATAAAGTTTTTGCATCTCTACACTCCACCATGATGTTTTCTTGTCTTTCTTGGGATGTCTTGCGCCGAATATGTTTTGTAGTTGTTTTAACATTGCATTTTTGAAAATGTCCCATTCTTGTTGGATGTTATCAGTTTCTTTTAGTAGGCTATGAAAAATGTGAGTTATTTCTTTGCACAGTTCATCACTTTTTTCGGTGTCCTACAGTGCTTTCAAGTTTAGAACTTGTTCCTGCCATTGTCTTGTTTCTTTTCTTTGTGTTGTTCTTGATTGTTCTTTTCTCTGTGAGTATAACATGTCTGTGATCTGTATTAATGTCTATATTTGGGAAAGCTCTTGCATCAGTGATGTTTCTCTTTTGTCTTTGGCTAACGAGAATGAAATTCATTTGTGATGATTGTTGTAAGTTGTCCCATTTATACCATGTTTGTATGTGGCTTCGTCTGTGTTGGTAAAAAGAATTTGTTATTATAAGTCGTTGTTCTAGGCATATATTGACTACTTCGTCTCCGCTATTATTTCGTTCTCTTGTTATGTTCCCAAAATTGCCTAAACAGTGTTCACGGCAAGCTCTTTTCTTCCCTATTCTCCCATTGAAATCACCCATGATTTATAACTCATCTTTATTGTTAATCTTGTTTAGGACATCTGATAGGCTTTCTAAAAATGCAACATTTTCTTCTATTTTGTCGTTGCACAGTGCTTATACGTGGATCAGTGTAGTTGTTCTTTCTTCTTCTATTAGTTGTATCCGTATTATCCTTTCTGAAATATACTCTATGTCTGTGATGTATTTCGCTTTGTTTAGGTTGACTAGGAAACCTACACCATATTTTGCCTTCAGTGTATTGTCTACCCCGCTCCGCATTAATATGTTGTTTTGTATCTTTTGTATATTACCTCCTTTCTTTTTCGTATCTGCAATGCTTAAGATGTCTATATGTTTCTTGGTCATAAATTCTATAAGCTCTGATGATTTGTCGCCGAGACCGCATACATTTGATGTTGCTATTCTGGTTGTCTTCATTTCTTATCTCCTATATTAGATTAAGTACGGTAACAATAACAGTAGTGCTGGTACTATGAAAAATTGTAGACTCGTCCTCGAATGATTTACACACAAAATATCCTTTGAGTAGCACTCCTCTTTTTTATGCATAGAATATCACAAAATGTAGCTTATTGTATGAATATCAGCACACAGATTCTCATATCGACTTGCTAGGTCTGTCATAGAAGCTGACGCGGCAGGAGCGCGAAAGTTTACACCATCACGCTTGCCATGTTGGCCAGGTTATAATCACTACGTGCTGTAAATTGTTATCGTATATAATTGTTGCTGGCCATTAATTCACCAAACGATTGCGAGATATGTCATACATTACTATATTATTGATACTTACGATGGAAATTACATCAAAATGATAACATTAAAACAAATAAATGATACTTAGAATATTTAAATATCATCTTAGAGCGCTTTTAATTTCGTCTGTTTAATGTCAGTATAGGAATTTACGCGGAATAACATATCACTTGAAAACTAGAGTATGGATAATTACCAACAACGCAGACACAAACACACATATACGTAATTTACATACACATATTCGGAACCATACATAACATTAGTCGTGGTACGGCTAAGACAATTAAATAGTAATGTATGTCTGTATAACAAAGAGTGATAATAGTGTAGTACGATAAGATGTCAAAACATATTATGGAGTAGAAAACACATGCATTAAAAACACTTAATGACAATGAAGATTCTAGGAAATAAAAATTTTTTGTGGAAACACTGATATTAAAAATATATTACAAATTGAAATGCATATCATGATTATGTGTGTATTTAGTAAATGTAATTGGGGATATATTTTCACATATGAAATGTGAACCCAAATAGTCTATCCTGTAAGTATTAATATAAAAAGGAAGTACACTACGAATTAAAGAGCGTGCAGAAAAGACATATGCGTACATTAGTTACTATTAATTCATATACAAACTCGTATAATATATATTTATTAGTATTGTATACTATTAAGTGTGTATCCATCATTTGTTTGCTGTATTGATTTTCTAGACAATATAAATGAGTTGAGTAGTTTTCTGTTGCTTTATGAACGATTCAGATTCACGGAACCCAGGAGAGGAATTTGAACCGAGTACACTGTCCGTTACAGACGCACTTCCTACCTCGCCGCCACAGAGCTGACATTTATTTTTATATTGCTAAAACGAAAAGTTGGGCGTTGAGAAAGAATATAAGCAAATGAAACAATAATGACAACATTTCAGAATATCCACAAATGTCCATACACAAATTATTTTTCTAAAACACACAAAAGTGAAATATCTTGGCACCCTTTTAACATCAGAAGGTAGATGCTCATGTGAGATAGAGAGCAGAAAAGCACTAGCAAAATCAGCATTCCAAAAAATGAGAACCATTTTGTGCAAGGAACATTATCGATGCAGACCATAATTCGAGTGTTGAGATGTTATATCGACTCACGTTTTTTAAATTGACGTGAAGCATGGACTGTAAACCCCAAAAAATCAAATCGAATTAGAAGCTACACAAATGTGGTTTCTGAGAAGAATGAAGAAAATATCATGGTCAGATAATAAAACTAATGCAGAAGTTCACTCATAGGGGATGATATAGAGACAAGTTGCTTGATGAACTAGTATTGTGGCACGGATGAAGTTCACCAACCGAGCTTATTGACAACACAAGAGACTGGGAGTCGTGGAGAAATATGGTCGCTTATGCCATTCGGCATGTCACTTGATTGATTGAAAACAAACATGAACATGAATAATTGCGCCAATCATACTGTAGTATTATATTCTTTTTCTGCGTTCAATCTCAAACTTCTGCAGATTAGTAGGATGTAGTCCGTAGAATGGAATGCGTTGTGTCTTGGTTTACATCATAGCTGCGATATATGCGCCTTTCGGCCTGACACATCCGACTTCAGCATGGGTATTATGATACATATATTAGCGGTTCCGTTTGTCCGATTGGTTCGATCATCTTATAGTAATGTAATATAAGGGTACAGTTGTTTGATCCCACGTCTGTGCAAAGTGAACATTTAATATAATTTTTTGGCATGTGTATGTCAACTTAATTTTTAGCAAATAGTTAGATCCATTATAGAACAGTATCACCCTAAAACATAACATCATGCAAGGAGATTATATTATCTGAGGATAGAAAATATATTGTTCACACACGTTTAAAGACCACTTTTTGAAAGGACCCTAAGTCAAATGAAAAAATAAATATATATCATTAAACAGTATTGCACAATTTAACATGACACATTTAACTGTTATAATGAACACTATATTTCATGACCCTAGCATGAGAATTAACGCGTGTAAAAGTACAGCAATTGATGTATGTGTATGAGACCTTATAAATAAACACAACAATAATTTTCAAAATTAATGCGAATAATAACAAAGGCCAACATTGGCAGTACTCTGTGTGTCTTTTATTAGTTCCGATGCCATCACTGTTGCATGAAAATAACGAGCTTACGATTGAGGCATTTGGACACTGTCTGCCTTTGATGCTCACGTACGAGACGCAGTCAATGCAGTTCCTTAACTTGTCGCTCAAGTTAATCCTCAAGTCTTTTCATGGCATGTATGTCTGTAACATTTGTAGATCAACACATTTTTATTAACACTCGCTTATTGCAGGAAATCATTAACTGCACGATACTATTCTGTTCTTGCATTATCATCTTAAAGGACTGTATGTGTCCAAGAACGTGCAGTGCTAGAATGGAAAGAGGCAGTATAATCTCATCACCATTCTGATTCCATAGAACATAATAGAGGGTGGTTCTATGAAGGAAAACATAAATGATCCATCACCATATCGGATAAGTTGGATGACAGCACCATTTCAAATGCAATGACTGTGACAACTCCCTATACTCATTCTTCATGTATGTAGGCTGCAAGACAAATCTGAATTTATCTGTAAACCCCCCTGTGTACGTCGCCAATACACGACTGCATATATAATGCTATTGTATCTTCTCTGTGGAGGGCAGTCACTGTCATATAATGGCTTGACGACACACATGAAGGCACGGTGAAGGCAATTTCCGAATAGCCTGATCACTGACTACAATGTGGACAACAACTCTGAGAAACTGCTCGATTACATTTGCAGTTTTCTATTTTGCAATAGTCCTTACCTCTGAAGTAAATATCTTCTAGAATTGTAGTGACTCTAGGACGATCTTCTAGAAGTGTAGTGACTCTAGTAAGATCTTCTAGAAGTATAGTGACTCTAAGACGATCTTCTAGAAGTGTAGTGACTCTAGGACGATCTTCTAGAAGTGTAGTGACTCTAGGACGATCGTCTAGAAGTGTAGTGACTCTAGGATGATCTTCTAGAAGTGTATTGGCTCTAGAACGATCTTCTAGAAGTGTAGTGACTCTAGGATGTTCTTTGCGACATCACTCCTCTACGATCCCAGCCTAGGAAACGCTTTGCTGATGATTTTAATACATATCCCTTAAATCCTTTGTTCCCCAAATAATTTACCAAAAACGATCATTACAAATCCGACAAAACGTGAAGCGACATAATATGTATATTAAATAATTCATTCATTCATTTTATTTTGCGCTGAAGTTAGCGCATTGGGCAGAGGTCAGATCTCTCCAATTATGTCTGTTCAAAGCTATTCTATACAGTTCTTGAATAGTATGAATATTGATTGTTTTACTTTCTCTAAGTATTGTTCTTCTGAGTGTTTCTTTTGGTCTACCCCTGGCACTTTTGCGTGTAGGTAAACCATTCAAGAGACTGGTGATGTATCCTGTTGATGTCTGAGCGAAGGATATGCCCGATGTAGGACCAACATTTAGTGTTAGATATTTAAGATAGTGGTTATGTATTTCATCTTTTGAGAATTGAATTCTCTTTATTGCGAGACATTCACCACAATTCGTGGACTAGTATTAGTCCAATTTGCGATTATTAGTGTATGTGAAATACATTTTTTTTTAAATATATAGATCCTGAACAAGCTAATCCCGGGACAGCAACATCCCAGTCAATTTATATATGTGTGTTGATCGGACAAGCCATTTGTAATCGTTAGAATCCTTTATATGGCAAACTTGTACAGTTATCTTAGACCGTCTATATAGTGCGAAACAATCTGTAACATCGCATACATATTTCTAACCATACAACATACAGGTTCAAACTGTAACCAATGAAGATGTTGCTGATACACTAGATTAAATGAAACGATGGCTACATTCGGACTAGATCAGGCGTACATTACGATTACTCCTAACACTTCCAGCGATGAACCAATTAGGAAACCGTCAACAGCTGTTCTGGTTAGTGACTACGACTGTGAAATTTTCCAATGGATTGTTGGGACCTGCTTGTGTCAAGGAATAGTTATATTTGGAATTGTCACGAATATTATCAACATTGTCTGTTTCACTTTCCAGGGTTTTAAAGACCCGGGTAATGTCAGTCTTACAGGTATTCAAATAATAAAAAATAATGTAATGGAATTTCATTATAAGTTGTCATATAACTTGTTATATAGCGTAAAATTTAGTTATCATTATAACTTAATAATTATTTAAATATACCATGTGAATGTGATTAGTGCATTTGTTACTCTTCGTATTATATTGTGGATACATTCTTGAAAGTAGCCTTTATAACGAAACGTACATTTTTATGTTATTTCCATATTACTTTTCTGTCTGTTTCCATTGATGTGCAAAGATTCTTTACCATATTTCAAGTTATACCTGTTGGATTACAGTTTTACTGCAATTAGTACATATTATAAAGTTTCATTATATGGTGTACATTACATGTATATCATTAATATTAATTTAATGAAATTATCCTTTCGTAATGATACTTTGTTAGCAAATACTTGCACATGACATTAGCAAATGTGTTAGGTGTCTAGCGTGTGATGCATTTTACTAATCGACATATCATTCATTGTCGTGCAGACATAGATATCGTGAGATGCCCTGAATATCATATATATTAAATGAACTATATATAACGCCTTGCCCACAGCAGAATTTCTCATTCCTTAAAATTGTTTTCTCCTCTTATAGGAGTCTTCAGACCGTGTAGGACTCCTCGTATTCAGTGAATTGATGATTGCCCCCTTTTTCGTGATTAACGTTGGTTTGCATAGTATGTTTATTGTATCCCGTATATTTCGTCTTGTTCGACTGTTCCTTCAACTGTTCTCATAATCGTCATTATTCTAATTCTTAGCTGTACACTTGTGACTATTATTTAGTCATTTAACTTGACTGGTCATCTTTTTCATGAGATAGTGACACAAAAGATAGGTACAGTGAATAATTCGCATCAGTCTAAATTTCAGAAAATGCCTGTGAAAAAGGCAACGCAAAACGACACTAACAAACTTTTCGGCGAATTAGAAAACATTCTTGATTCTTGATTAGAAACTGGCTTCCCAGAACGCGGGATATTCCCATAAGTGCTCCGCCCTCCGCTCCAGCAGCCATCCCAGTGTATGTAGACTCATAGTTCCGGTCAGGTGTGGATTGTGTGATCTTCGGGACTTTCCAAAATTTACTTTTCCTCCCCTCACCTCTGAATACTCCCATTTCTAAAATTCTCTGTATGTGTACGTTCTCAACCTCATTGACATCATCTGCATCTTGAAATGAATTTATTACTGCCTTTATAAATCTGCATTATCTCTTCTCAGCAATGTGCCGTCTATCGCCGCATTGCCTGCCAGTAAGTCGGCTCTCTCGATTCCTCTGACCCCAGCATGACCAGGGCAGTATATCCATGTAATGCTCTGGACAACTGAGTTGTTCAATAAGTCCCACCATTCTTTTCTAAGGATGAACTTTTCAATCTTGTGCAACATGCTTTGAGAGTCTCTGAGTATTACCGCGTGTGTTGATGTATCAGTTATCAACCAATTAAGTGCTGCTGTAACTCAATCTATCTCCATCCTCATGCTCGATGTGACAGTAGAATATGCTGAAGATTTTTCAACCAACTTCACGCCATTTCTGTAGGCAACAAAACCCCAACCGCTTTTATTTGTGTTTCTGCTAACAGAGCCATCTGTGTATATATTTATTTCTTGTGGTTTCGAGTGTAGATGGGCAAGTTCTTGCACTATGTCCTGAGCTCTGACTGCCGTCCATTTTCGACACGCTTTATTTAGTTGTATTATTACTTTAGTCAGTGATTTCTTCTCAGTGTCTACTTCCACCCATTCACTGCCCTTTCCTATTTCTTCCAATTCACATACTATTCGCAATGTGTCTTCAGACTCTGCCATCCATGTTCTGCGACGCTTGATTAGTTTTCCCTTTGACTTATCTAGACGATGGTGTAATGAGTCTTCGTTGTATTCTGTCACTTTAAGGAACGACTTAACTTGTGCTACCTGATGTCGCACTGTAATGTTAGGGAGATCAAGCAGAAATCTCATAGCAGAGAATTAGAAAACATAAAAAATTGAACCATTTGACATTTTCGGTGATTTTCATTGGTCATTGTCCTAAATATTTATTTTGTACAGCCACTGACAATCACGGGGCTAGTATGAGTCTGTTTAGAAGGTTGGTGCCCAAAGAGCAACAACGTCTTCTGTGCGGCTATCGACAGTAAAGGCCTACGAACAGAATCAAAAAATCCCTTTACACGTCATGTTTTTACTTACGTTCGTGCATTCCATTAGTAGGCGTTGGCAGGCTGCACAAAATATATATTGAGCAACGAAAATACGAGAAAAATATGTTAGTCACTAGAAAAGAAGTATCATTTAGATTCTCATCACGATCGTTTGCTGATACCAATATCTGCAATTGATGACGTTCAGTGGTCATAGTACATGTGAGTAGTGTATGGTGCATGGAACGATACGTGGATATGCCAAGCGTGCCACCGAATGTGCTGAGTGTGCAATCGAATGTGCTGAGTGTGCTCGCACATCCAATATGGTGGCAGTCGAAACCGACCGAACCTGCGCGGTGTGTGTGCACGGAGCAGGATACTGATAACATAAATGAAGCAACAAGCCGGTCAGCTGATGCAATAGCCACAACATCTGTTATGTTCCATATAATAGCAAGCTGAATTTTTCCATTTAGTTTTCGTGATAAAAAAAGTCCATAGAAAGTTACAATGAATGAGGTCACGATAAACAGATCATACGGTGGTGGGGCGTCATATATACCTCTACCATATTTAGACATGGTTTAAATAGTTCGAAAAAATAATACTGATGCGTGTGAGAATTGTGTTTAAAATTCAGATTCTGACCAGGAAAAAAAAACCATAAAACTTTTCGTTACAAGGTCAATTAGCCATCTGTTGGCGCACAGAAACTTACACCGAATGATGTCAGCATAACCCGGTCACGGTGTCAGGGTCATCCATAACACTACCCTATTTAGATCTGGTTGAAAATGTACGATGACATAACACAGACGCATACTTTTCCACAAATAAAATGGGCTGGAAACTTAGAAAGAATGATGTCAGCATAACCCGATCACGCGATCAGTGTCAGCAATATCAATGACCTATTTAGCGCTTTTTCGTTGTGTTGAATCTCAAATTATATTCTGAAAAACATTGTAAATCATGAGGCTACACGAACAATTAGCCATCTGTTAGCTCACGGGCTATTTCAATATATTAACATTAGCGTACTTCTCCACAAAGAGAATGACACTGGAATCTTAGCACGAATGATGTCAACATAATCGATCACGCAACCCGTATATGAAGGCGAATATCCTTTATCAATCATAGCTGTCTCTGTCTGTATATAATCACTATAAACATGGTTGGTGTCCGAATGTAGGAATTTCGTTTTGTGATCATGCTATATTATTATTAATGATATTAATATACTGATACAAATGCTACTTAAATTTTAAGTTTAAATTTCAAACAGTAATTTACAAAATTTTTCTGAATCTACGAAATAGTTTAAACAAGAAAAATCAATCCCTAAATACACTCTAGTGATGAACTACAGGTAGGGCGTAACGGCTTAGTGAAGGGGGATGCGCCCGTGACGCGTATCAATCGATAATCACTAAGCGTGACGGCTTGACCACGGCGTAAAATGTATTAGAGCAACACAGACAATTGCAAAATTTTTGCGGCTAATTATAAGAACCATATATATATATATATATATATATATATGCATGAAGCATAAAAAAAGTCCTTGCATGAAGCATATATAAGCGTGAACATGTCGCATTCATAACATTCCTAGAATTACTGGAAACGATTAAAAATTAGTCTTTCTATTAAACAATGAATTTTTTTTTAAACTGGTCTGTTAAATGCTTACAATACGGCCATATCAGACTACCTTGTAGAGATTAAGCACCTTCTGTTCTGACACGTGCATTACTGCAATTTTGAATATTTGTAAATCTGATTCTGCAACACGATTTAGCACTGTGTAATGAGTGTTCTTAAACTTCCTAAGTCTTGGTAAATATATAACTAAATATACCTTGGTGTAAGAGTTAGAAATCGTAATAAATTAATACAATTTCATTATTACAGTTCATCATATATATATATAGGTGTTTCTTTCCATCCTTCGTAGCTTATAAATTTAACTATATTATGTAACTCGTACAGAGATCCGTATAATTTTTCTTCCATTGGTGTTTCTCTGGGCCAGTATTTTGTTTGTTCCAGGGTTGCCACACAATTCGCTATTTTATTAAACAATATTTTTAAAGACTATTATTTTTTATTTAAAGTGACACACTAGGCTTATGCGTAATATTTATATATTATACACACAAACAGGCTTATTTTGTGTTTATATTCAAGTGGTTCTCACAGGGTAACAACCAACCTGCTCTGATAATGGCCCTTAAAACTTAATAATCAACTAAGCTGGTTATGGGATAACAACCCTTTATAGTGATTTGGGTGCTTGAATTAACTTGGCTAGCTTATGATCACAACCATGATAGGTCTCTAGTGTTATCTTGGCCTGTTTATAACCCTTGTACAAACTGATTCTGGTCTCAACTGGTTCGACCTACATATCTGGTCTACTTGATCTGTGGATAATCGCTGAGCGCTGGAACGGGCGATAACCTTGGAACTCTGGGTTTTACACCGGTTATATATAACAATGAAACAAAAATAACTAAACAGACAATATACATATACAACACTTAAACTAGAGCCAGAAAATAATTGACAGACATTTTTTTCAGAGATATATAACATACTTTATTTATGGATCGCGTACATTTTCCAAAATAAATAAGAAAAAATAATGTTCATGGTATAATTGTCTTTTGACAAAAAGACACTACAGGGGTGTCTTCTTTGGTTCTTTGTTGGTTTGTGTTTGGGGGTTTTCTGTTCTGGTTGGGTGTGAGTTGGTGTTGATACTGGAGGATCAGGTGCGTAGTCAGGTTCGTAGTTGGGCGTGAAATACAGCACTATGTTATCAAAATACGGGTCGTTGGTTGTATTCATTTCGTTGTTTGTATTAACAACTGTATTTGAAGCTCCATAGGTGTTTGAAAATGGAGCAGTTGACTTCGATTTTGTAGCAAAAACACGACAAACTCTATCAAATTTGTGCAGAATGACATCTCGTAGGTCTACGAGGTCTTAAAAGTCTTGCCGACTCATTTTTATTCCAGTTCTATTTGGATACTTTGTATTTGTATCACCACAGTGGCGACGAACCTGGATAAGCGGTGTCTTAAATGATGTTACGGCTACAGCGTTAACACCAACACCTAATGGTTTTATCATATCGTTGGATCTGGAAAAATAGGTAGCTGAGGAAGTCTTCTTGATGCTTTAAACAACAGTACTTGTACTTGACTGGTAGTGTATTGTGAGGTTTTAGATAGTGAGAGTCTTATTTATACAGTGAGAGTCTTCTTTATACACAGGAGTACACACAACGCGACGCTTGGATCATGGGGTGAAGTGCCTGGTGGTTGGTGAAGCTCTTATTGGTTACATGCCTCATGGTTGACCCCACGGCAGTATGCCCTTCTTGGCAATCTGCTTGGTCACAGCTGGTACATGACTCATAATTGAATCCACGCCGGCTGATAGACTTGATTTACGATGACACATGGCGTGAGAACGCTGACCCCAACACTTTATGTTTGGTATCTCGGGCACAGATGGTGTACGCGTGACTTTCGGTTGTCTTGTTCCAGATGATTTTATATACAAGGATAAACCATTTTAGCATTTATTTTATCATTTCTCCAGTGTTTGACTGCGAAATACCCCAATACAAGCGGTATGGAAGTACCAAGCACTTTTAACATTAATAAATAGAGCAAGGAAAAATGGGCAAGTAATCAGCTTAGTCATTGCGCTGACTCAAAAGTGTTTTTTTTTTTAAATGCCGGTCCCTGTATAAAGTGTATCATGTTTATTATTTCTCGCCTGTTCGTATCGATCTACGATCTTATTCTATGGTTGCTACCAAGCACAGGTGAAATAACTCGCTCAAGCACCCGAAGACGCCTTTGAAAACATTCGCGGTCTAACGTAAAGTAACCACATACACCAAAGTGCTCTTCAGAGACAACAATATATATAGTTACCAATTTACCATCTGGCGCAAGATGAACCTTTAGAGAAAATACGAGGAATATCGATTTGTAGGAATTGTTACAGTTACCTATAGGTTATCACACTTACGAAAAAAAATGTTCTCATTAGTGATATAAAGAGACACTATATTGTCACCTAGGAAGAACGGAAAGAAACACCATTATATATATATATTGTTCTTATAATTATAATTAGCCGCAATTATTTTGCCATTGTGTGTTGCTCTAATACATTTTACACCGTGGTCAAGCCGTCACGCTTGGTGATTATCGATTGACACGCGTCACGGGCTCATCCCCCGTCACTAAGCCGTTAAGCTCTACCTGTGGTTCATCACTAGAGTGTATACAGGGATTGATTTTTCTTGTTTAAACTATTTAGTAGATTCAGAAATATTTTGTAAAATACTGTTTGAAATTTAAACTTAAAATTTAAATAGCATTTGTATCAGTATATTAATATCATTAATATTAATATAGCATGATCACAAAACGAAATCCCTACAATCGGACACCAACAATGTTTATAGTGATTATATACAGACAGAGACAGCTAAGATAGATAAAGTATGTTAGCCTTCATATACGGGTTGCGTGATCGGATTATGTTGACATCATTCATGCTAAGATTCCAGTGTCGTTTTCTTTGTGGAGAAGTACGCTAATGATACTATATTGAAATAGCCCGTGAGCTAACAGATTGCTAATTGACCTTGTAGCCTCATGATTTACAATGTTTTTCGGAAGATAATTTGACATTCAACACAATGAAACAGACCTAAATAGGCCATTCATATTGCAGACACTGATCGCGTGATCGGGTTATGCTGACCTCATTCTTTCCAAGTTTTCATTGTCATTTTCTCTGTGGAAAAGTACGCGTCTGTGTTATGTCATCACACAGTTTGAATCAGATCTAAATAGGGTAGTATTATGGATGACCCTGACACCGTGACTGGGTTATGCTGTCATCATTCGGTGTAAGTTTCCGTGCCCCAACAGATGGCTAATTGACCTTGTAACGTAAAGATTTCTGGGTTTTTTTTCTGGTCAGCATTGAATTTTTAACACAATGCTCACACGCATCAGTATTATGTCTTCGAACTATTTAAACCAGATCTAAATATGGTAGAGGTATATATGACGCTCCACCACAGTAGATAGCTAGATAGATAGATAGACAGACAGACGGACGGACAGACAGACAAACAGATAGATAGATAGATAGATAGATAGATAGATAGATAGATAGATAGATAGATAGATAGATAGACAGACATATAGCTAGACAGATAGCTAGATAGACAGATAGCTAGATGGTTAGATAGATAGAGGGACAGACAGATAGATGTTAGATTGAGATAATTAGTGGCAATAATACAAACATTTTGTGCATTTTAATCTCCAGGTTTGGCGATATCCGACATGTTCTCAATGGTAACGTTATGTTGGTCAAACATATGCGTAACACCATCATTTAGCTCTGCAGATCTTCCTTTCGTTCCATTTGAAACCCAGTATCTCATCAGTGGAGTACCACATGCAACGCTCTCTCGTATTACTGGATGGATTACTGCATTAATCACTTTCGAGAGATGCTTATGTATCACCGTACCTTTAAAAGTTTGTATCACAATACATAAATTGTATGAATCCTTATGTAGTTAATTATGTGTATTTCATTGGATAGATATTTCATAACATTGAAAGCTGTTTCTTAAATGTATAATAAAACGTTGCACTAGTCAGAAAAAGAGCACACCCCAGTACTAGAGTACTAAATACGTGGAGCAGCAATGTTAATTGGAAAAAGTAGTGTGTCATGTGCTGTATTTCTCCAGAAATTTGTATTCCCAATAAACACCCTGAAACCTTCATTGTCGTGGGTCATGCTACCTGTATTTTTCAACATATTCACGGTATCTTTAATACCATCAGTGCATAGTCTTCTTAGTCTGTCATTCCTGATGCTTTTCCCTCAATTATTTACCTTTATAAACAATTGAATGCGTGTTAGATATGAATAAATGTATCAATGTGCCGTCTGAAAAATGAGAAACGGAACAGTGACATCTTCAATCCAGATCTGACAGACTACATGTACGTGCAGCAGAACATTATATTTTGTACGCAAAAATTGGGCGGAAGTCTGTAAAATTGCAACGCAAATTTAACCATAGGCATTTACATAAAAGGACATATAACACGCCACACTTAGGGAATTGTTCCTTCGGAGTCACATTTGTGGCAACCAGGGTCTAGACTTTAGTTCTCAGTACAATGACTACGGCCACTGTCTGTTTTTTCAGACATGTGTAGGGGACTAACAATGAGTGTTTGGGGTTAAGCTGAAAACCTGTCCACTGTGAAAAATGCATCATCTTGTATTAATTTATTGTATTTGATTTCTATCAAATGCTCTCCATGGATGGCAAAGATATGTGGACCAACGGACTTTGAGCTTTTGTTCTTCTGTGGCATACGCCTAGGTGACGGGGGATGCTAGGTGTGCCATTACTTCGGATGTTTCAACACATCTGACAGAGGAATGTTGAGATAGATGGCACAGTGATGTGCTCTGTGCTCCTGTCATGATGTGGTAATCCTGGGATACTGCTTTACCTCGAGCATTACGTATGTGTAATTCGAGTTTATATATCCATAAACATCTACTCTTCCCTGCACATTCATGCATTAGAGACTTACCGCCTCGGTTGTACAACTGTTAATAACATGTGCGTTTGTTAGAAAGGTTATGCGATGTTGAAAGCTACCAATTCACAGCTAAATATACTATTTTATCATTACCTTCATCATCTTGAGTAGTAATCGACAGCAACGGAACACACTGCTCACAGAAAATGAAGAATGCCAAAATAAAAATAGTGACAGCAGAATTGAAATGACATGTCAATGAATAATATTCGGAGTGTCATTAATAGATATAATTAGAAATGGTAACATCATACAGATAACCAAAACAATATCAATATTGAAACATATCAAAAGACAACAGATCAAATGGTTTACATACGCTTTCAGACTACCAAGATATAGCATGCCACAAATGGTCATAAGACATAGACATAACGGCTATAGAGCCAGAGGCAGACCATGTAAAGGATGGATCACATAAATCAAAGAAGCCACAGGAACAAACTTACAAACAACACACAAGATGTCAACCTCCAGAGAACTCTTCCATCCCTGACGCCACAAGACAAAAAGGGCCACAGCGTATAGATAGATAGATCCTTAGTAGTTTTGAAGCACTTTTCACATATAATTAAAATCGTGAAAGTTTTACATGATTTCTTATCCGCACTGATATCCTATAACGTGACTTCCATTTTTATATACGAGTTTTCCGTTTTTTAATAATCTTGCGACACACAGTATATAAACAGACATATACGTAATGTTGCATCAGCCAAGATAAATGACGCAGAAGAATATAATCACGCACACTTAATATCTGTATTGATTAGCTAAATAATGTTCGTGAAAAGCCAACTAGGTAGCAATTATCCTTTTTATGAAATCGTGCTTTGTTTTATGTATCTATATATCCACAATTTAGCACGAATCATATAAACACAATATGCATGCTTTTAAAGCAGCAAATAACATAGATGGATATTGTTAGCACATTTAGAAAGTCAATTTTGATTAACGAATGAATTTCACAATTCTTGCATAAATCCCGTTATTAAAGTTGCTATTTCAATCCTTCTGACCATTGCATGACAAGTTTAGTATATCCCTAAGAATGTTGACAATAGCTGTATAACTGGTTATACATTACGATCTACTCGTGTACATTTTCTTATTATCACTAGTCTTTTTCAACATCAGTTCCACAATGTTGTTATGCAATTCTAATACTCTGAGTCATGAAATTGTATTTGGATCATTTTATATATATATATATATAATGTCTCTGTTGACTCATATTTTATAATGAATTAATCCGGTATTTATGTGATAAGATTACAAAATTCTGACTGTCACATATGTAGTAAATAAATAGGAAGTAACCTCTTGGGAGTACGTTGGCAGGATCGTGTACCAGATACGGAAATTCTTCAGAAGTCCCGTATGCAAAGCATCCATGCAATGCTGACTAGGTCCCAACTCCGCTGGACTGGCCACATCGTCCGTATGCCAGACAAACGCCTTCCAAAGTGATTATTCTATGGGGAATTGTGCGAAGGTAAACGTTCAAGTGAGGGCAGAAAAAGCGCTTCAGGGATCACCTAAAAAGCTCTCTGAAGAACTGCAGCATCGATCCTAGCTCCTGGGAGACTACAGCACTTGATCGCTCAGCCTGGCACACTTAGATCACTGCTGGCATCGCTAAATTTGAAAAGAAATAACACTGCGGGAAATCCACAAAACGCAAGAAGCGGAAGGACAAATCCGTAAATTCTCCTACCCAGAACTTTCAGCGCTCCTGCATGCAATTCAATAGAACTTTCCGTGCAGGAATCGGACCCAACGGAAATCTACGAACTCACAAACTAAATTAGTTAATTACTAATTTTCATTATTATATATATATATATATATATTCATCGCATTTAATAGGGGTTTTTTCATGTCATGCTCATCTTCTCTTGCGAAGGAGGAACACCATCATCATCAAAATAAGAGGATTAGCGATTTTTTAGAACATCCCCAGCTATGTGATATTTTAGCTTATTTGAAAAATTATTGAGATAATTTTTTTTTCAGATCGCATCGTATTTAACGTTTCAACTGTTGCTGTTTCTCGTTACCGCAGTCTGACGATATGTATGTGTGAATAAATGATACTGGAAAAAGGCCACATATTTCAATGCATCAACCTATAGTTTGTTCAACCGTGCAAAATCTAGTCACGCTGGTGCCCTTGACAAGCTCTGAATGCAATAATGTCGTTTATGTTTAAGATTAGATTAAATCGCGTTATCACGTTATGAAATAAAGAATAATGAATAATGAAAATTCCAAGAAAAGTTAAAATAATTAATGAAGACTTCTGGAGTAAAACGACAAATTATAGTTAAAATTAGAAACAGGTAATAACGATTTGTATGGCCTGTTATGAGAACAGTAAAACCTGAGTATTTAGTAATCACCGGGAAAATTATGTGGGTGGGAGTGGGGAGACAGAGTAAAGCAAAGAAAGAAATGTCGGTATTAGTTGTCAATATGACACAACAAGTACTCAGAAACTGAACTTATTAACAGTACACGAGACAAAGAGTTGTCGAGAAGCATGATCGCCCACTCCACTCGGTATGCCACTCGATTTATTGATTGTGTGGGGTGCAAAGGGAACGCATTGCTCTAGGCGGACCCAGGGTAAGCAGATAACCAAGATCCCAAATGTACCTCTACGCGGTGCACCCTGGAAACAGAAATACAGCAACTCGTGCTGATTCTGGCCAAATCATTTGGGGATCGTGTCCGAAAATGTGGAGGTAGCAGATGGAAAGAGATTTGACTGCACAAGAGACAGACAATATCTCCGACACCACCAGCAGCACCACATATAGCGACACTGTCGACATACAGTGAAGCTAGTCAGTCCAGTCCGAACATTGGAGGGGCGGCCAATGTAAAATGCACGTAAAGGTAGATGCATGGCGAGAGATAAATATATTTCATACAGAGTACAATGAAACAATGAAAGGGCAGAACAGCGCTAGAGGGCAGCGCGAACTGCAAACAGAAAATGAAAAGTTCCTAGGAAAGGGGAAGTACAAGCTCCGTCAGCTTGAGACGAGCTTCTAGCTACCCGTGTTCCTTACAGGCAGAGACCCAGACCCATCCATTGGCGTTTGGTAAAGCAAGAAGACCTAATCCAACTCTAATGTCGAGCCTTTCTAAACCGGAAATATGCTCGCGAAGAGAAAGGGTTCCGTGCTCGATGCGCTCAGGCACAAAAGGGACAACGATTTAGCCCTGACCCAACTTTACCGTCAGGTTTTCCTACACCGGAAATACACTTGAAGAGAGAAAGGGTTCAGTACTTGATGGGCACAGGCGCTATTGGGACAAGGACGCTCAGCTCGAGAACGCCTTGCTCTCAAACGCGTGGTGTGAGACTCGAACTTGGACAAGGGGTACACGATGTCAGTGAATGACACCTCGGCTAAGAGGGCGAAAGAGACAGGGTCCAACTCCTCTGTTGAGTTCTTCCCCTTAAGGAACCAGGCTCACGGATGAGAAACGGTTCAGTACCCAATGGGCACAGGCACAGCACGTCCAATTACACGAGGCGAGTTCATAGACAGTGGAACACCTCGTTCGAGTCAGACGAGAGCACAAAATCGCCTGGGCGAAGAGTCTCCACTACGCGTGCCTGGAGACAGATATAGAGGCTGTCACAGGCTAAGGGTAGCCTACCCGAATTGTCAAGGCATGCCGAAATCGGATGTGCTAGGCCTACAAGGCGCATAACGGTGGCACAACGTAATTACGCTCCCGGCGGAAATCGCACGGATATCCGTGATGGTTACAATGGAGCGAACGAAAAACAAACAAACAAACATTGATTGTGTGACATGAGGTTAAACGTGTTTTTGTCATGTCAAGTTTTAAATGGCATCACATTATATATACGCTACAAAAGGCATATCTTGTATTTTATACTAGAAATAAATGCAACCAAATATTGAGTGCCTGCAAAGTTTACTGTTAATTTATATCAATCAGGTCAAAGACATTGTAACACCACGAAGAGTCACAGTCTGCATTGTACTCATTTTCATCACTCAGATTATCAGCGTGGTTCCTCTATACGTCGTTTCTGGACTAGAGATGATATGGTCACCAGAAAGAAACAGAACTGTATATCGTCTTGTTTCCAGGGAAAATCGCGAAAATGTTGAGAGAGTTACTTTCCTTGTCAACGGTGTTTTTATTCCGTTTGCTTCATTTTTTATCATTATTATTTGTACGGGAATACTTGTGTTCAAGTTACGCAACAAAACAAAATGGCGAAAAGAAGCAATGGGATCTACAGATGTGGATACTGTCTCTAAACGTAATCAGAAAGTAGCCAAAATGGTAGTCATCATTTCAATGTTATTTATTGTATGCTTCATACCTCTATGCATAACATTACTGGCAATGGCCATAGTACCTGGTATTACAGTTGATGGTAAACACAAGCATCTGTTTATAATTTCTGTGTGGATAGGTCTTGTCTTAGAGTCCATTAACTCATCAGTTAATATTTTTGTGTATTACACCATGAGCACTAAATATAAAGAATCTCTTCATAAATTGTTGGGACTGTGCTCAAAAGATATGACGACAATATCACTTGAATAAACTGTAACATGGTTAGACCAAGAAAACACGAACATGGACAATAACATACTGTATTGCGTTTTGTACCATCTACGTCCTTGCAGGCTGTGGGCATCATATGGTTGATCGGTAGCTTATCTAACGATTCATGGGCTTATCTCCTATGCTCCAATGCTACTGTGTGATATAAATATGTGTTAGTGAAGGTTGTTTTTTTCATTTATGCTGTTCAATTTTCCAGGCAATAAGGAAAACGCCATTTCTGAGATCATCCCGCACTGGACATTGTGGTCAACATATTACATATAGTTTGTTAAATACGGACACTGTTTAAAAGCACATGATGTGCACAGTTCTCACCTGACAGCTGTTAACCTTTTGCTTATATTATAAATATAGGACAATTATCTACGTCATATGGAACCTGGTATTGTCTGAAAGTGGTCATTATCCTTAACTATTCGCCGTTAAAGCTCATATGCGAGTAGAAGTGTTACTGTTATCCAATTAAAATAGTATCATCAAATGAAATTGAATTATTCGTCCCTCTTGAAACCTTTCTTGAGGCCTGGTCCTCTAGGCCTGAGTGCAAACAATGTTTACTCTTTTTTCCATATATGCCACATGAGACAAGAATTGTAACTTTGTATTTTCCTAGCAGTATGCTAGGTGGCGAGGATTTATATGTTTACTTTCCATTCTCGGTGAAGTTTCTTCTGAACTACTACTTTACTATTTCTTTTGATAGTATGCATATATTATTGTGTATTCATGACCCTAATTAAACATTATTTACCTTCATAAGGTTGCGTAATCCATTACTTAGGCTGCTGTTACAACATATCATCACAATTATAATCAATTGTGTAGCAGTACATGTTTGAGGTGTACGAGATATAAATGGTATTGCTATTGAAATAGGCTATGTTTGGATATAATCTTGATATTCCTAGGCATTGTGCTTGACTACTATCGAAACTGGAAACATTAATACTTTATTAGACGAATTAAAGTTTAGCAGTCATTGGGTATTATTGAATGAGCTTGTAGTAATTACAGCATTGCGTTTGTTTCTGACAACACATTACATACATAATGAGTTTGAAAGTACACATTTATAACTATGACACATACTTCATGAAAGACGTACATACACTTCTGCTGGTAGTCAACCTGATGCCGTTTATAACATGACATCGATAACCAGAAAGTGGAATCTATATTGTAAGTGCAGTAGTTAGAACTTCGTTTTCTCGATGTTTATAGCTTGATATTGAAATTACACATGTTAGATAAGGAAGAAACAAAAGGTGATGAATTTACCAAGTAGTTATTAAGCGTGAAGATATTGAAAAGTTTAGCATTAAATAAAGTTGTAACTCTCCGCAAACTGAATGTAAAACATGTAAAGGATTGTAACCTTACTATGCCAAAAGGAAATATTTTAAACATTGTAAGGTGCGCTGGTTTTACTTTCTGCAACTTTTTGTGTGCAGAAATGTAGTCTGAAAAACGGCGTTCGTTTGCTGCAAAGTAAATCTGTTAGGCATATACTAAGCCCATGAATGGAAGTAAAACATATAGTATCTTTCCGATGCCTTGAATACAAGGTTTATTTTTAAGTAATATATGGGGATTATCGCTTGAGGATGCCGAGTTACTTTAGTACATGATTGTTATAAGGGGTACTGTCAAACGTCGAAGAAACCTCCCAAACCACATATTCATGATTTGTACTCACACTCATACTGATCCATACTCGTGTTTCTAAAAATCATCTGATCGTGCGAAATACGAGTAGCTAGTAGCACTGAACGCCGAGTCTCTTCGGTCCAGCTACACTTGAAACCACTAGACACAATTATATACACAGATGACTCCGTTAACACAATCGCAATATTAAATTTGTTTTGGGTTTTGTTGCCTACAGAAACAGCTTGTAGTTGGTTGAGAAATATTCAGCATATTCCACTGTCATATCAAGCATGAGGATGGAAATAGAGGGAGTTACAGCAGCTCTAATTGGTTGATAATTTATACATCAACACACTCGGTAATACTCACAGGGTCTCAGAGCATGCTCGCAAGATATAAAAGTTCATGCTAATAAAAGAATGGTTGGACTTATTGAACAACTAAGTTTTCCAGAGCATTACATGGATATACTGCCCTGGTCATGCTGGGGTCAGAGGAAACGTGAGAGCTGACTTAATAGCAGGCACTGCGACGTAAGACGACACATTTCTAAGAAGAGATAAAGCTGACCTAATGAAGGCAGTAGTAAATTCATTTCAATGTGAAGATGATGTCAATGAGGGTGAGAACGTACACATTCAGAGAATGTTAGAAATTGCAGTATCTAGAGGTGAGGGTAGAAGAAATATTTTTTTTGGAAAGTCCCTATGATCACAAATAAACATCTGAACGGGACTCTGGGTCTATATATATTAACATGGCTGCTGGAACGGAGGGTGGAACACTTATGGAAATGTCCCTCGTGCTAATAGCCAGTTTATAATAACAAATCATGAAGAATCGTCTCGATCCATAGACTGACCGTATTCTATGGTGGCGAGTCTAGCTAATTTGTTGGCCTGTTCGTTTTCTCAACATTCACGTATCCGGTGACACATATAGAAGTGATATTTGGAGACAGGCCCAGATTTTAGCTCTCTCCAATGACTCCAGCCATCGCCTATGCACATAACATGTCTTGACTTTCTGTATCATATTCATTATGTCACGTAGTATGCACATATGACAATAAGCTTACGATTCCAGTCAGTTTAGTGCATGTGAGAGGTCACACTTTTCCATAGCCTGACAGATTGTTATTGTGGTAAAGGCAACACTGGCTTCGTGCACCTTTTTTCCGTTAGATCTGATAGTAAAGGCCCATGCATACAGATGATGGTCGATGACCGACTTATCGATGTAAATCCAAATATCTATATAATTTGCATGTTCGCAGATACATGTCTTTCCTTAGCACACACGCCCTCACGCCGTTTCCTGCACTCTCTAGTGAATGTAAGGACTGCCTTGATAGCCTACTGAAAGACCATAGTAACATGTTTCCATTCCACACATGATTAATAATTTCTGGATCGCAAATCTTGTTAACCGTATCTTCGGCGTGTACAATAAACGATTTTTCTCATATAAATAAAGTTTCTTCCCCACACGAGGAAGTTATCTCACTGTGCTGTGTGTTCTGTATAGGAACTTACTCTGAGATAAGAACTGGCATGCGACATAGCAATTCTGTGTGATATGCTCGAAAAACCACGGACGAACATCATAACCACAAAGGGTGTGCCTCTGATTAACCAAGGATGATACACTTGACTTTGTTCTGAATTATCACCTGTGATAAATAAAGATGTGCAGTAAGAACAAATGCAGGTGTGTCCAATAAGTTCCAAATTCAATCATGAGTTCGCCAGGGGTAACATAAAAGACAAATTGAACGAACTACTCTTTGCAGACGACCAAGTACTAATAGCGACATCAGAAGAACAATTGCAAGACCATATGAAAAAACTCCACACAACATGTAAAAAATTCAACGTGAAGATTAATATTGAAAAGACTAAAATAATGGCAATAGCAAAGAAAGAAGGAAATATCACTATCTCCATCGATGATAAACACCTTAAACAAGTAAATGAGTTCACTTACTTAGGAAGCATTATATCGAGTGAAGGGAAAACAAGTAAAGAGATACAACATATATGCAACAAAACATACCAGATCCTTGGACAAATGACACGCATTTTCAAGAACAAAAATGTAAACATAGACACTAAAGTTGCATTATACAAGACTATTAATATTCCATCACTATGCTACCAGTGCCAAACCTGGACAATGACAGCACAAGACAAAAGAAAAATAGTGACAACAGAAATGACATACAAAGAATACTCGGAGTGTCATTAAGAGATAGAATTAGAAACGATAACATCAGACATATAACCAAAACAATACCAGTATTGGAACACATCAAAAGACAGCAGATCAAGTGGTTTTCACACGCTTCCAGACTACCGACATATAGCATGCCACAAATGGCCATGACGCATAGACATAACGGTTATAAAGCCAGAGGCAGACGATGTAAAAGGTAGATCACAGGAAACAAAGAAGCCGCAGGAACAAGCTTACAAACAGCGCACAAGAAGGCCATCTCCAGAGAACTCTTCCACCTCTGACGCTGCAAGGCAAACAAGGGACACAGCGTATAGATAGATAGATAGATAGATAGATAGATAGATAGATAGATAGATAGATAGATAGATAGATAGATAGATAGATAGATAGATAGATAGATAGATAGATAGATAGATAGATAGATAGATAGATCGATAGATAGATAGATAGATAGATAGATAGATAGATAGATAGATAGATAGATAGATAGATAGATAGATAGATAGATAGATAGATAGATAGATAGATAGATATATAGATAGTTATATAGATAGATAGATAGATAGATAGATAGATAGATAGATAGATAGATAGATAGATAGATAGATAGATAGATAGATAGATAGATAGATAGATAGATAGATAGATAGATAGATAGATAGATAGATAGATAGATAGATAGATAGATAGATAGATAGATAGATAGATAAATAAATAAAGAGTTGTATTACCTATTGGGTGACCATGCAGGTGAAAACAGATATCACGAAACATGTTTCTGTTTTCATTATGTCTGTTATTGTGGAATACAAATTCAATAAAGGTCACTTCGACAGCTCGCCTTAAATAGTAGCTGATAAAAACCCATCCACTCATAATGTTTATTAGTGTTGCAGTGCCATTAGACAGCATAAGGTTGGACAGATTAAATAAATAAAATATGTCAAATGTATAGTTATTAAATATAATCATTAGTAAGTTGTAAATAAAAGAATCATTTCGTCGACTTAAAAAAACAGTAATACGTAATGACCCTGCTAAGAATACATGGGTATACAGTGAATAGAAAGAAGTAAGAAAGCCTACAATCATTACATAAACATAATTGCATGTTTATTATTCTGATGGAAGGTATCTTCCATCAGAATAATTATTATCGACCATCGAAAAATTTTCCGGAGACCGGTCACGGATGTTTCTATTCAGAGTTGCAGCTTTCCTTGACTGCAGAAGACGTGGCCTGTGAATGCGAGGTAGTGATTGATCTGTTATGTAGACAGTGGTTTCAGACAAATAATTATAGATAATAACTGATGACGTGTAGTTGTCAGAACTGTAAATTCATTATTTATTACCATATCATCACATCTACATGGTGCTTTAAAAAAAAAATGTGTGTAGGGAACATAATTTTGTTTCGTTAGTCAAAATGCGATAGTGTTTTGGAGAATATATTGAATGTTTTCTGTGAACTACTTCACAGATAACACCAATTGAATGTAATACTCAAGAATATACGCCATTATAATGAATTGTAAGATTCTTACCTTTTGTGAGAGTACTAAACATTTTCGCAGAAAAAAAGAACAGATGCCCCGAGCTGCACTTCAACATTATATACGCTATGTCTTTTGAAATAAATAATATTGTATATATGATCGTAAATATGTGTCTCTGGTGAGAAAACAGCGGATGTAGGCGACAGCTACCTAACTACTTGAAAAAAGGGTAATACCCAATATAAAAATTTCCACTACACCGTAGTTGTTTATTCTTTAATTGCTGTAAATGTGTGTCCTTATGGCGGTGATTAAATTTGTAGAGTGATTGTAGCGTTAGTTCTGTTCTGGTGACTTCTGCACGGTACACTCCAACCTTTGGAAGTTTCACTGTGTGTTAAGGATTAGCTAACTTAACTTTATCTTCATCATAATATTTTCTATTCTTCTCATTAATTCCATCAAATATCAGTTTCCAAGAGTATTTTTGAGTCTTCCTGTATGTTATTCCTCCTTTTAAGAGCACTCATTTTTCTGTGGTCTAGAGACGATGCAATTCATCGTGTTATTGAGTGATTCTATGTAAGTTCGTATAGTACCATCATGTTGATGTAATGAATTTACTCATTGTAGTTCGTCCCGTTAAAGGTTTTTATAAGACCATTCGAAACGATCAATCAATCAATAAACTCGTAACCCTTCAGGGTCGTAGAGCCCCATATTGGATACTTAAGCACACATATTCCTCCAGCAATTTTATCCTCTGCGATGCGGATTAGTGTGAACATATCTTGTCCTGCCCTTTCCTTGATGGTATCTTTCCACGCCTCAATTTGCGCTCCACTACATCTTCCGCTATCGAAAGTCCCCTGCAGTATTATTTTTGACAAGAAATCACGTCTACATATATGTCCAAACCATACTAGTCTTAACTAAACGATATTAAACTATAAATACATGTAATTCGATGCATAGTCACATGGATATTCACCATGATATACACCATGTATATTGGAGCCCTGTAGCGCAGTTAGCGCATTGACTTCGCTTATGAGTGCTCCTGGGTTCATTCCCCAGTTGAGGAGGAAATGTTTTTTAAATCGAAGCGGCTTCCGGGTAAACCCAGCCTTAATTGATTAATCCGAGAAGTAAAGACTGCAAGGGAGAGGACATGGCTACCACCCTCATTTGCAGAGCCTCTAAAATGTGAGATCGCTAACATCTGACACCCATACGGCATTAATAAATGCTATGGGTTACTTTACTTTACTACACCATGCATATTAAACTGGACAAACTTATCACACATAATGCGATATATCTGACTTATGATAATGATCTTGGTTATTTATTCCTTCGCATCATCACTACGTTATGCCACTTCTACTATTGACATTTGTTTCATTGATAATTTATTTATACTTTGTAATGCATACCTTTCAACAGCAAATGAAAAAAGTGCAGCCATATTTAGATTGCCCTTACACATTGACACAAAATGGGTTATCACTCATCAGGGATGTAAGGTGATTCAACAATGTCTATGGCTGCGGTGTCAAAATTAAATTGTCGCAGTATGTGTCCCACACCACCATGCTAAACACGGTCAAATAATTTTGTATAATCAATGAAATTGTGATATAGATTACGTTATTTCTCAAGGTGTTTTTCATTTAATATTGTTATGTTAAATATTTCTTCAACAGTGACACGTTTTATCTAGTTGTATTATTACATTAGTCAGTAATTTCTTCTCAGTGTCTATCTCCACCCATTCATTGCCCTTTACTATTTCTTAAAATTCACATACTCTTCGCAGTGTGTCTTCAGCCTCTGCCGTCCATGATCTGCCACGCTTGATTCGTTTTCTCTTCATGCAGACGTTTGTGTAATGGGGTGTGGTTGTATTATGTCACTTTAAGATACGAAGTTGTGCTTCCTGATGTCGCACTCTAATGCTGGGGAGATCAAGCAGAAATCGCATAGCTGAGATGGGTAAATCAAATAAAACGCTAATTAATGTTCGTACCATGTGGTTGTAAGACTCGCATATGAAAAATGAGCCGACATTCCAAAGACTGATGTTGCTGGTCACCGGAATAACAACATAATAGACCAGTTACAGAAACATCAGTGATGCCATGATGTGAAGGGCTATTGAAATGAATGGCCACTGTGGAGTAACGGTGATTCGTGATATCTCTTAAATGTTTAGCGAATTTATCCGCTACACGTCTACCTTTTTGGCCAATATACTTTATACCATAACGAGTATATATAATAGAGTATATTACGTTATGAGACAAACATGAGAAAGTTTTGAATCTCGAAATTCGACTTAGAGAACTGGAGAAGGGAAGTTAGAATAACAAAAGGGCAAGTCAAACAATTCCCGGGTCAAGGACCAGTTTCTAATTGACCTACAAAGGTGCGCCTCCGTGATTTATCTGCATCAATGGAATCACCCCGTCTTCCTCTATTATCTCTCAAATCGGACTGTGTCCCAGTTTACCTTCTCGTACGCTATAGTATCCATTGCCAACATTCAGCTAAACAGTTTTCTTAACTCATTCCATTCTCGTAAATTCTCATCCCTCTTTTCTCTATCCTTTGTTCCCATGTATTCCTCCACCTATCCATCCACCAAGTTGCATTCATTTTCTACTTCTCTGCCTCATATTCCACATCCTACCAATCTTCCCATCACCACAGAACCATATCCTTAGATACACCCACTAATCACTACCCACTTGTTCGTTGCATACCGCCTGATCTCCCCTTATCCGCTGATAAATACCAACGCTCAGCAAAGGTATTACCTTCATTCCACTCCGCCTCAGCTCTGATCGTTACTCCTTGTTACGTGATGTCAATCGTTCTCACCGTATTCTTTGTTTACAGCAACACTTTTTTGTACAAGCCTTCGTCCACTTAACTAGTATCACTTGTTGATCCTTTCGCATCTTACAATCATCATAAACATGATTGAACTCCCCATTCTTACAATCATCATACACATGATTGAACTCCCCATTCTTACAATCATCATAAACATGATTGGACTCCCCATTCTTACAATCATCGCATACATGATTGAACTCCCCTTCTTACAATCATCGCATACATGATTGAACTCCCCTTCTTACAATCATCATAAACATGATTGAACTCCCCTTCTTACAATCATCATAAACATGATTGGACTCCCCATTCTTACAATCATCGCATACACGATAGACTCCCCCTTCTTACAATCATCACAAACATGATTGGACTCCCCATTCTTACAATCATCGCATACATGATATGACCCCCCCTTCATACAATCATCCAATACATGATAGGACTCCCCCTTCTTACAATCATCACACACATGATTGGATTCCCCCTTCTTACAATCATCACAAACATGATTGGACTCCACCTTCATCTCATCAAACCAAAACACTTGATGAATACATTGACTTCACCCTTCAAGCTATACAACAACTACGTCTTCCAGGACGACGACACTCTAACCTCATTACATGAGTCGCAGGCACTCTCTAGATTTCGTTCACAATATGTCATTGTGATTAAAGCCAGCTGACATGGATAGCACTGTTGTTGTTTGGCAGAAAGATGTATATATTAAAGAATCTGCAGGCCAGTTATAGGACCCGACTTTTTATCTCTTTTTGTCATCACAAGATGTAAGTAAAATTGAAAATAAATATCTCTTTTGCATGGGTTACTGCTGTACGCGACTTCATGAATCAAGAATGTTAATAGCTCTTCAAATTATTATAGTGTGCCAGTAGAATTACAAGTAGAAATTAACGTCTCTGTCACTCATTACCGACTTCAAAAGAGACTGGTATCGTATGAATAGATATCATATATATATATATATATATATATATATATATATATATATATATATATATATATATATATATATATATATATATATATATCTATATATATATATATATATATATAATGCTAGTCTCCCGGGTTTCGTGTATATTTATATTTTGAGCTGTAGTTAGAGTTATAGTGGACTGGTTGGTCTTCCATCAAATGCGAGTATAACCTGGGTGTACAAGATACTTATCAGGAATGATTTCAAGGTGATATTTATAAAAGTTGTGGTCTGTGAAGCATCTTTGATGCAATTGAAGAAATCACATATTCACAATTTCGTGTTGTAGCATAGTACAAACGATTCAGAATGTAGAGGAATGGGTATTGCATATGAGCCATTTAAACCGGAGTATACATACGTGATGAAGGATAATCTGTTTTACATGGATCATTGGGGTGCAAAGGGAACGCATTGCCTCTAGGCGGACCCAGGGTTAGCAGATAACCAAGATCCCAAATATACCTCCACGCGGTGCACCCCGGAAACAGAAATACAGCAGCTCGAGCTGATTCTGGCCAAATCATTTGGGGATCGTGTCCGAAAATGTGGAGGTAGCAGATGGAAAGAGATTTTCCTGCACACGGACAGACATATCTCCGACACCACCAGCATCACCACATATAGCGACACTGTCGACATACAGTGAAGCTAGTCAGTCCAGTCCGAACATTGGAGGGGCGGCCAATGTAAAATGCACGTAAAGGTAGATACATGGCGAGAGACATATATTTCATACCGAGTACAATGAAACAATGAAAGGGCAGAACAGCGCTAGAGGGCAGCGCGAACTGCAAATAGAAAGTGAAAAGTCCCTAGGAAAGGGAGAGCTACAAGCTCCGTCAGCTCGAGACGGGCTTCTAGTTACCAGAGTTCCTTACAGGCAGAGACCCAGACCCATCCACTGGCGTTTGGTAAAGCAAGAAGACCTAACCCAACTCTAATGTCGAGCCTTCCTAAACCGGAAATATGCTCGCGAAGAGAAAGGGTTCTGTACCCAATGGGCTTAGGCAAGAAAGGGACATCGATGGTAGTCCTGGCCCAACTCTACTGTCAATGTTTCCTATACCGGAAGTACACTTGCAGAGAGAAAGGGCTCCGTACTCGATTCGCTCACAAAAGGGACAACGATTTAGCCCTGGCCCAACTCTACTGTCAAGTTTTCCTACACCGGAAATACACTTGAAGAGAGAAAGGGTTCAGTACCTGATGGGCCCAGGCGCTATTGGGACAAGGACGCTCAGCTCGAGAACGCCTTGCTCTCAAACGCGTGGTGTGAGACTCGAACTTGGACAAGGGGTACACGATGTCGGTGAATGACACCTCGGCTAAGAGGGCGAAAGAGCCAGGGTCCAACTCCTCTGTTGAGTTCTTCCCCTTAAGGAACCAGGCTCACGGATGAGAAACGGTTCAGTACCCAATGGGCACAGGCACAGCACGTCCAATTACACGAGGCAAGTTCATAGACAGTGGAACACCTCGTTTGAGTCAGACTAAGAGCAAGAAAATCGTCTGGGCGAAGAGTCTCCACTACGCGTGCCTGGAGACAGATATAGAGGTTGTCACAGGCTAAGGGTAGCCCACCCGAATTGTCAAGGCATGCCGAAATCGGATGTGCTAGGCCTACAAGGCGCATAACGGTGGCACAACGTAATCACGCTCCCGGCGGAAATCGCACGGATATCCGTGATGGTTACAATGGAGCGAACGAAAAACAAACAAACAAACATGGATCATTTCGATCGAATGGGAACATATTTATGAACATTAATAGACAAAATATATGAGGCAGTTACATATAATGCAGAGATACATACGCTATACTGTTTGCTGAAATAGACGTCTCCTTAGAAAAGTACCACATTACATAATTAAGCAACAATACAAAGTTACATATTTACGTTTAGCTGAACTGAGATTATTCAAACACGAACAGATAAATAATATAATCTAGCGATCTCAACGTCATGAATCCCGATACCATATAATGAAGATGATTAAATATTTACCTTTTAATTATTTTTTTAGTTAATGTGAACATCTTATAAAATGATTCTTTAAATTTACTGCTCATGTGATAATATACAAAAATATTGACAGATGAATTGATTGATTCTAATACAAGGCCAATCCATGCAGTCATGATAAGTATGTTTTTGTGTTTCCCGTCAATGGAAAGACCAGGTACCAAGGACATGGCAAGAAAGGATATACATACAGGTACAAAACATATGATAAATAATATTGAAATTATAACGACCATTCTTGCAACTTTAAGATTACGTTTGGACATTATGTCAGTCTCTCCACTTGCTGTTGATTGTTTCCTCCATTCTGTCGTGTAGTGTAACTTAAAAACCAGTATACCAGTACATATGATTATGATCAGAAACGAACTGAAAGAAAAGATGACGTTGTTTACAATAAAAGAAGCTTTTTCTACAATTTCTCGGTTTTCTTGAAAAACAATTCCAACAATAGTTCTGTTCTTTGACGGATACCATTTGTTTTCCAATCTACATACGACGAAAACTGGAGCAACACTGGCAAATTGAAGTATGAACACACAAGTGACGACGAAAAAGACTCGGCGAGATGTTACAATGTCTTTGACCTTTGTGGAAAAAATAAACATTAATTATAAGACGATTTATTTTATTTGATGATTACATAATTGTGTGGCTTGAAGACTTCAAAAGGGTTTAACAAAATAGGTACGACATAGTATGTGTATGTGGCTTTTAATTACTATGTAGCATACCACAGTTAAGTTATAGCCTGGTCCGCTTTTATCTTAAAGTAAAACAAATACATGCAATAATTAATATTCATTCTCCTGCTTCGGGACTGTCCCTAAAGTATGTCAACGGTTATTTTGGATCCCTGTCCCCACTCACTTGTGAACAGAATATCAACAATTCAGGGATCTTCCCTCATAATTATGCTAATCATTAATATAAATCCCCTAAATATTTCTTCAGTCAGTACGAAAAAAAAACGATATTATTTCTTGAGATATTCAGAAAAAAAAATTTGCAAATGGAACCATGTCAATTGATGTATAAATTGTGTGCTAATAGTTAATGTAGGTTATGGACAAATGGATCTGTTCATATATTTATACATATATTGATATAGAAATGTTCTCTTAATATGGTACTTATTCCTCCCCTTATATTCGTGTGGCTCTAGGGTAAGTTTGTTTTAAATATTACAATTATCATGTATTTTTAGTTTTAGATTTTACACTTTCAGCATAGTGGAACATCATACACCACAGTCATGCAAATGCATCTACCTCCGTGAAGCTTGTATAGCATGTCAATGGATATCCGTTTCTTCTTTTACGAACTCCATTACAGATTATTACACGGTCAACCCATAGAGCGTCATGGAAGTCAAGAGACATATAATAAACATTACGTTTATGTCAACACGTTTCTATCTATGTCATGCACGGTCACTGACAGCAACCCAGCTAAGAGAACTTACAACGTGAGATAAATCGGCTGAGAAAAGCAACAAGAGTCACTCATCATCATAATTTTCCTCTTATGCCGAGCTTGGATTATAGGGAATATGTCATAGCTCTCCATGCTTGTCGAACAACATCCAATTGTTCCAGATCGTCCATTTTCATATCAACTGTTGTGATTTCTTTTTCGATAGTTCTTTTCAGTGATGGTTTTGGTCTTCGCCGTGTTTACGTGCCACTCAGTGACCATGTAAAGACTTGACGAAGTATTGTCTTCATTCATTCTGGGTGCGTGCCCCGATGTATGTCCAACTCATTTTTTAATAACGTCTGTGATGTATTCTTGTTTTGTCTTTTCTCGTAGTGTCTCGCAAACTAAGTCAAAATAAGAAATAACGAAGTCAGGATAAGAATCGGTATAAGACCATGGACATAATACATTGAGAAAGAACACATGAAATGCTTTGGATACCTTATGAGAATGAACGCTAATAAACAATCGACACGTTCATATAACATAAGAAGATCCGGATACAATGTCAGAGAAAGACTTAGAAAAAAGATGGATAGCTACTATCCAGGCAACCATGAACACATATGTATTCAACACAGCCAAAGCGACACATCTCATCTTCGATAGACAACTAAAGCTCCCATTCACTAGGCATACGCTTAACGGCAAGTGTGGATATTTTTCCCCACCATCCACCTAGGAACAGACAATAGATGAACTCTATTTCATAAAATCAGTGTTATGAATATTATAAAACATGTGCGTATTATAAATATTTGCCTCGTTTAATATACGTCATTCATTCTGTCAAAAGATGGTTGTTAGTCATTACAAAAATATACGTGTTATATATTTGATAAGTGGATTTTAGAAGAAAGTATACAACACGGTTATATAATAGTTTAATGTGCGCTAATACACAGCAGCGACGTTTCGTTCAAAACGTCTGTATCAAGATATGGGAAATACAACTACAGGATGTAACCATGAAATCAAGCAAGCATGTCGACCATGTGGTAACTGCTGTTAATGAATACAACAGGAAAAATACGATGGGTGGAAGCGAAAATGTGATTCGATGTACAAATAAGGTACATAGTTTTACTGCAGTCACCAGTTCACTTTATATTTGCAACGTAAGATATGGTCGATGCTTCTGTCTGCAGGAACTTCAAAAGGGTCGGCAACATTTCTGGTGTGTTCACCTGTGAAAGTATAATTATTTTATTCATCACATATGTTTGCTTATTATCAAATCTAGATGTGTTATGTAGATCAAGAGAATTTCGTACACACCTTCAAAGGTAGAGTAATACATAGACATCGCTCCAACGTTATTAACGCTGTAATCCATCCCGTAATACGCGAGAATGTTGAATGTGACATTC
>CM067322.1:39641883-39666790 GCA_034231615.1 Meghimatium bilineatum
GTAACAGTCAGCTCGATACTAAAGTAAAACACTATCATGTTTCAGAGCCATAGAAAGAACACCAAAATTGCGGAAATATAATATCACAGACAGTTAACAAGAATATGTATTCTATGTATGGAGACATTCAAGGTTGGACAGCGAGACATCCCGCCATTAGGCTTGCCGTCAAAGTGTGAATAAGTAGTGTCATATTTTACCAGATGCAAGACAAAAGACCTATCTTAGCTGTTATCAGTGCATCTTTCTGTAAACATTTAGTATAGTCACACATCCCTACGCAGAACCTCAAATGCATAATATTTACATTTACCCATGTCTAACTGTTGCTAACACTAATTTTTCTTCAGATTGCATTATCACACTCCTGGAGATTAGCACGTAGAGCATGTATGCAGAACGGAAACGATATATCATGATTTACAAACGTCACTACAATACATTCAACACATGCTGTTCACACATCCGACTTCGGCATATCTTAATAATTATTTTGATCACCCATGAGAAACAGACATCTCAAAAACTTCCTCCAAAATCCCATCCTCCAAAATATTCTTAGTTACCTCTTACGTCATGCATGGCAATTAACAGTGTCACTATTCTGTAAGCTTTTTTCGGACAAGGAAAACAAATGACGGAGGAAACCTACATATTATAATTAGATCTTCGTGTTTTTATTAAGCAACAGTTGTATACATGCTGTTTCTTTCATAAGTACAAATAACCAAACTGTCAGAAGATGTCCAGAAACTGGAGAGTGCCTCAGTAGAAAAACAATAAAATAAGCGAAAAATGCTATACTGAAGTAATACTGCCACTAAATATTCTAAAAATCAAATACTAAAACAATTAATAACAGTAAACATAGCAATATGGACTATTTTCAGATTGCGGCCAACATTTTTCAAGAAACGAATGCAAACTGAAAACAGAAAAACAAAGTTAATTCATTATGAAAAAAACAACAAATGTTCCCACAACTACCTACGTACATGGAAACGGCAAACATTTAGAAAACAGGAAATTAATTAATTAATTTTTTCCTTGTTCGTACGAAAAAATACACACACTGTTGATAGATCAATGAAAAAGAGGTGAAGAATCAAAAGTGATAAAACATACCAAGAGATATCCTAACGTAAAAGAAGAAACATTTGAACACATACCACACATAAACCAAGTAGTGTGTATGTGGAAAAAAAAATCACACGGATAAAAACAGGATTGGGGATACCAATTAACAAAGTCTAGAATGGGGAGGGTGTTGCGGAGAATTGGTGGTGGGCGTATAGTTGAGGTTATTAAGACCGTAGGTTGAATTAAGCAAATGACCTCGAGAAAAAAGAACGTTCAACGTATATATATATACATACAATCTTCTAACGTACATACACTTACAAAATTAAACATGTTCATACAATAAACATATGCATATGTAAATATATATATATATACATATATATATATGCACATACATACACATACATAAACAATACAAACATACCCATATGTGCACACACAAACGATGTCACATGTATAAACACTCATATATATATATATATATATAAACATATTATCAGTGGTACGTGTACCACAATTGATTTTTCACAACACAAGAGTCGTCCAGCGAGTTATATTTGCAACTCTGCTACTCATTGAGGAAAACACTTGGTACATATTGCCCATTCCATATTTTGATGCGCCAAGTCATTATTTGCCATACACTACTTCTCCCCTTATAGACGGATCCCTGTAGACTTGTTTGCAACAAAGAATAGTGTATACATCCATGTCCAAACAATGCTACTTTTCGTCCTTCCACTTCATATACACACATATATAAATATATAAAAAGAAAGTATATGTATAATCTCAAGCCAATACATACTTGTATAAATGTTACCCACACAGATATGCATAAGCACGTAAATACATACACACACAATTATAGCTTCACATAAGAATAAGTGTAAATCATCGCACAGAAGAGAGATATATGCCTTAACATAAACAATGACCACTATATACATTGTGTTAAAAGTGGGGATTATATTAGATCACCAGTAACTTATATGATCATTGCAAGTGACATTTTAGAAAACTTAGTGATTTTTATCTTTTGTAACTATACAGATATACCCGTTAGGCTGACATTGACAGGATCTCGAAAGCCTTGATTAGTGAAACAAATGATGGTGATGATATTTGTAACAATTCCAAATATATTGATGCCTTGGCATAAACATGTTCCAACTACCCATTGGAATATGACATAATCGTTGTCACTAACAAGAATATCTACTTCATGTTCGATAATTAATACGCCGTCATTGATATGAATAGGAGTAACTGACATTGCGTTTGTACAACCTGGAGTATGTGTGTTTTTGTGTGTCAAGAAACTCGTTTTGTCAACAGTTCAATGCAGTCAGGCACACCTGGTTTGATCTCTCCTCGACAATCTTATTGCACTGCAGCATAACACACAGATCTCTGTGGAAAGATAATACCTTGTATGAAACATAAACTTCATCCACTTTTTAAAAAAACACAACACTCGAGTATTGGAAATCTTCAATAGAAAGATGTAATACATTATAGACAGTAACCATGTCGATCTCTATCTATTGTCTTTTCTCTGCTTATGTTGTGAGGTGTTGCAAGATTGAATGATGATTGGTTTTCGAGATATTGTAAGTCTAGTCGCTTGATATGCAGTAATGATGTGCCTGTCAGAATGTTGGTAACTCCTCTAATCCACCTTGTTTTTAGTTTTCCTCTGCATCTTGTTGTTTCTATTTGCATGCCGTATGATTTTGCCGCTGGCCAGTAATGGTTCCTTCTCGTTAGGTGGCTGAACCATTGCAATCACTGTTTCTACAAAATATTTGACTACTCATATTACTCCAACAGTTCTTGTAATTTCCTCATTTCTCATATGAACTTGTTTTCGTTCTCTTATCTGCTTTTCCTAGATATCACTTTTCACACGTAGTAGGTTTTCTTTCTTTTTCTTGAATTAGAGTCCATGTCTGACATTGAAAACATACTTTTGGGACTTATATCGGATTTATGATTTGCCTTTTGGTTTCCATTGGGAAAGATGTGTGTATCAAAATTGGTTAAGTTCATAATTTACGTAGTTTGCTTTTATAAATGCGTGTCTCGGCTCTGCCTATTCTTCTTTCGACTGTAAAAATTGTTCACTAGATATTTAATTTCCTACACTTGTATTATTAGTTCATCCCTTATTTTTATTTTTATTGCATTTGGTTTTCTGGCTATAGACAATTCTATTTTCTCTGTGTTGATCTTCATGTTGTGATTGATGCAACTTTGGTTGAGTAGGGTTATGTGATCTTGCAGCTCTTCACTTGAATTGTTGGGTATGCACTGATGGTCAGCAAACAGTAAAGTTATGTCATTTGGATGGTATGTTTCGGGTGGCGTTGTGTTTCTACTGTATTGTAATATTATCCATTAAATGATAAACAGTATCGGTGAGAAGACGCACCCATGTCTAACTTCTGATGTTACTGAAAAACCACTTTGTAAGACCTGGATTTGTTCTAACTGCACTTTCACTATCTTTGTATATGTACTACACTATTTTATGTTCATATTAGTTTATATTCTAAACGGACTTCAATTTTGTTAGAGTAGCACACTATTCTTCTATTGTACATATCTTTTCTAAGACAGTTTTCCTAACAAGGAATCATAATCATAGGTTATAGAGCACAATTTATTTGAAATAATGCTTGTTTTACATGTGTCAACAAAAACACTTCTCACTTGTATTTTTTCCTTGTTTTCTTGGTTAGGAAGAAATCCCATAAAAATTTATAAAATATGTATTTTTATCCACATTTTTTTTCATACGAACACAGTGCAGCCTAGTTTCATATAAATGATAAACAGTATTGTTGAGAAGACGCACCCATGTCTAAATTCTGATGTTACTGAGAAAACCACTATATAAGTCCTACATTTGTTCTAACTGTAGTTTCACTATCTTTATATATATATATATATATATATATATATATATATATATATATATATATATATATATATAACTCTTGCACACTCTAATAATGATTAACTAGTGAGTAATATAAAATAGTGATTGACTATGTAACACCTGCAACATTTGTGAGCATTCACATCTTTCCGAAGATGTGTGGTTGTGAGGGAGAGGTGCAGTGTATTATATAACTACCTAACCATATGGCAAATATTACGTGATAATTGCGACTATATAAATCATAAACAGAAATTGTAACCCTCACCCTTCCTCTACCCGCTGCACCTTTGAAATTTCCAACTGGAATATAATTGATGCCGTGAAAATATGTTAGTCTTTATCTAGGGAAAGACTGTTATCTGTTATCAGAATCGTTTCTGCGGCATTGGTACCGATATAAGAATTGTATGCGATGGTTTGATACTAATATGTTACCAGAATTTTATCCGATGGTTTGATACCAATCTGTTAACATAATCTTATCTCAGGACGTGACACGGAAGTGCTATCAGAATCTTATCCCAAGGACGTGATACCGATATGTTACCAGAATCTTATCCCAGGACTTGATACCGATATGTTACCAGAAATCTTATCCCAGGACTTGATACCGACATGTTACCAGAATCTTATCACAAGACTTGATACCGATATGTTACCAGAATCTTATCCCAGGACTTAATACCAATATATTATAAGGATTGTATCCTAGTCCTTGATACCAATATGATAATAGAATGGTACCCGAGACATTGATACTGATATGTTACCAGACATTTATCCGAAGACTTGCTACCGATATGTTATCTTAATCTTCTCCGTAGACTTGCTACCGATATGTTATCTTAATGTTCTCCGAGGACTTGATACCGATATATTATCTTAATCTTCTCCGACGACTTGATACCGATATGTTATCTTAATTTTCTCCGACGACTTGATAGCGATATTTTAACAGAATGGTATCTGCGGTTTTGATACGATATGCAGTTTTAATTAAAAAAATAACTCTTATGGTAAGGCACGTTTCTTTTAACTGCGAATTAGTACAATTAGTAATACATATTTTAACCATAAAAAATATTGGAGATTGTAGTTTTAGTGTACCACTACCGTTGACGTATTCAGTTGTATACGGATTGAAGTAGACAGGGATTAACGTATGCAATATACTTTCTCAGTACTCTCTTTTAGTTAGTGTGTACGTATCTTGCTGCAGGCGGAATATATGGCATATGTTTTGATTCTCCATATGTTACGGTCCGTTGTCTGCAGCTTTAGATCTTGTATGATCATGCAACCTAGTATTTCCCCGTTTTTAAATATGCTATTGTTTGAGTTGCTTTAGGCTTTTCTCGTTTTCTTTTACCCTCATGTGCGCAAATAAGGGCTTGTTTGTTTATTTATACTGCTTTTATCTAGTCTTAAAACGTAACCCTGAATATACTAAATACACAGTGACTTATGATATGAGTATTCTTCAGCAATCGTTCTAACTCCCACCCACAGATAACCAGGATGTAGTCGTGAATACGGAATGCATTGTGCCATGGTTAACAGCTTAATTGCGATATATGTTATTCCATCTGATATATTACTTTTTCATGGATGTCGTGTTACATTTATGTCTATGATTGGGACAATCAAATGCACCCAAAAACCCGTTAGTCGCCGCCACTTACACGTATGTTGTGTCAGCAAGGGGAATCATATAATAAAGATGATGAGTACTTGTTGCTAAGAAGGAATCCACAGGAACAACAACAATACGAGGTAACAGTATACTAAAAAAGAAGTCAAGGACACAAAAGCAATACGAGATACGAGTATACTACGAAGGAAGTCAAGGACACAAAAGCAATACGAGATACGAGTATACTACGAAGGAAGTCAATGACACAAAAGGAATACGAGATACGAGTATACTACGAAGGAAGTCAAGGACACAAAAGCAATACGAGATACGAGTATACTACGAAGGAAATCAGGACACAAAAGCAATACGAGATACGAGTATACTACGAAGGAAGTCAAGGCCACAAAAGCAATACGAGATACGAGTATACTACGAAGGAAGTCAAGTACACAAGAGCAATACGAGATACGAGTATACTACGAAGGAAGTCAAGGACACAAGAGCAATACGAGATACGAGTATACTACGAAGGAAGTCAAGGCCACAAAAGCAATACGAGATACGAGTATACTACGAAGGAAGTCAAGTACACAAGAGCAATACGAGATACGAGTATACTACGAAGGAAGTCAAGTACACAAGAGCAATACGAGATACGAGTATACTACGAAGGAAGTCAAGGCCACAAAAGCAATACGAGATACGAGTATACTACGAAGGAAGTCAAGGACACAAGAGCAATACGAGATACGAGTATACTACGAAGGAAGTCAAGGACACAAAAGCAATACGAGATACGAGTATACTACGAAGGAAGTCAAGGACACAAAAGCAATACGAGATACGAGTATACTACAAAGTAAGTCAAGGACACAGAAGCAATACGAGATACGAGTATACTACGAAGTAAGTCAAGGACACAAAAGCAATACGAGATACGAGTATACTACGAAGGAAGTCAAAATGTACCATGGTGTCATGACCCCTGGTCGCTCGGAGCGACACTGATATGTCTCCGTTGAATTAGCGTAAAATTAGCGTAGACAGTATGTGAGGAGATTAAAATCGTGTGTAGGAAAAATGACATGAGAAACGACGTCAGTCAGTTAGTGAGTCGGGAAGAAAAATGGCAGCGAAGAAACCATGTCGTCCGTTGGGTTTGGGATAGGACGTCATTCTGAAATGGCGTTCACTTTCTGACTCGCCCTGTATTCAGCAGTTACCAGATTAATCTTCGATGTTGTCGTCTGTGTGATCAGTACTATGATTGAGTTTACTTATTTGTCACTTGCTGTTATTTATAACCATAATTTAGATTGTTGTATCCACGATAATTTGTACTTGCAATTGTTCTTAACAATTTTGGTTTGTTTGAGAGTAAATATAAATCCGAACGTTCCTACCTCAAATGTTTAATATGATTTTTAATGAAGTGTGTGGAATTTATGAACTTAATACATTCATGACACATACACCTTGTCACGTTATAGCATATACAACAACGCAACATTGAGAGTTTGACTTTCTTGTCCAGTCTACCCAGTTGAAGAACAGTGTTGAGAAATGTTTATTGAAGATCATCGGCCGCCCTTTGGACACCCTTGATCACCCCTGTGGAAACCCCTTGATCACCCTTTTGACACCCCATTTGAACGCACATCCCCGCCCTATACAAAGCGTAGGAAGAAAATATATATATGTCTCCCTATAACAACCTAATAAGCCACACCACACACGGTCCAACAACCTTGACAAAAGACACACTAGCAGAACATTATTTCAAGCAGATGAAACACTGCGATGTAATATATTTGCATTAGCTATCACAAATTGTTCTTTGCCATCACAACATATTTCTAATATTTTCGCATTGCCTGTCAGTGAAGATAAATATAGTTCGAATGTATACATATATTGATTGATAAATAATTTTCGTTATTTATGCCACTAACAGTATATTAACTGTTAGTTACTGGTTAATTTGGAACGTACAAGTTGTGTAGTTGAATAACATTTCGTTAAATAATTTGTTCATATGTTTTTACTGTGTTATTATTTGGTTTCAATTAATCAAGCATTCTACTTTCATTATTGCACAATGTCTATGTAAATATAATGTGCAACATCCAATAATAACGCATTAACGCAATATTGAATTTGAATTTATTTAATTATCTACTTCAACCGTGTATTATTATCAATGTTGCATTTTCTGGAAGTATGTTTTATTTTTGCCCCATATTCCGACAATTACAGTCATTCTGTTTGTGTGGCAACATGGTGATATATATAATTGCTGTGACGTGGGGAGTCCTGGGGTTAATATAATAACACTTTCCCTCAAAGTTTTCAAATTTAATATATGACATTTTCAAGTCCATATAATGTTGTAATTACATTTTACTTACAATTGAACATTAGTTTTACGAAATAAATGTGGATCATTCAAGATAAGTTTTTCCATATAATACATATGTTAGTAGTAATGCTACTTTTCTGGTGTAAACACCACTTTACCGACTGCAAATATCATAACAAATATTTTTTGTATATTTGATACATTGATAACAATTAGCAAGAAATGCAAATGTATACGTGAAAATAATATCACACTGTGAATGAATAATTATTTACGCTACAAAAGATACCAATTCTATCATTTAAGATATTTATAGTGTGTTGTGTAGTTTTTGACATGTTTGATGGATGTATTTCAATGTGTTTACCAGTTACGATTACGCATTGTTTTATAAAGTTATGTAACAGTAACAAGATCTGCACTTGGTGTGACAGAAACAAACTTCTTACCTAAAACATATAGTTGTCTGTCTGTCCTGGACAGACTAGTGTGACAGAAAGAAGATCAGCAGCGTCACAATAATTTGCGACGGAAGAAATGCCTTTTAGGACTTACTGGAATACTGGTGCTGTGACCAGGAATAAATCTGTGTAATACTGCTCACCATCAATCAATTAACCAAAGCACTCCTTGTCTCACAAGAATGTGAAGTTTATTTACACAAGTTGAAATATATCAATCGATAGCATCATACTCGTAAGAAAGGCAAATGAACACTTCTCTCAATCCCTATTTCTGGATTAACACGTGTTCGGATAGAATCTACTTGACCTGTAGCTCACAAGTCCCAATCTAGTCTTATTCGAGTCCGTCCTCAACTCTGTAGACTAATCCTAAATTGTCTGCAACTGGGCAATAATATAATAATCGCCGATTACAAATTACGCTAACACATCCAGGAATTGTTTCACTCGGGTTATAAGCTAAGTCTTTGAGATTATACACAACTGACTGTTAAGACTCGAATCCTCTTGTCTCTGCTGCGAGAATAAAAACTTGGACATGCTTGTCTCTCCTGGGAGCAAGCACTCTGTCCGACTGACTACCTCTCTCTCTCTCTCTCTCGTCTCACTTGGGAGACCAAAGAACGACTGTCTCTCTGCGAGACTCAAAACTAAGACTTGTCTCTCCTGGGAGACAACTGTCTCTCCTGGGAGACAAGCACTGACTCTCCGAGACAAGCACTGATGGAGACTCCGTGCGGAGACTCACCTCGGAGACTCACCACCTATCATTCTTCACCCTCTTTGTGTGTCCTATGGTGAGGTCCTCAACCCCGCCCTTACTCATACTTTCCACCCATCATCTTCTTTTCTCGGTCCGCATTTCTGCTGTTTCTGACTCCGCCTCCACCGTTGCGACAACATGTAGACACTACTTGGCAATGTCATCTACGTTATCGCCTGTAAAAACTCCTATATGCGTTTATTATACCATGCGTAACGTTAGATGTTCCTAAACTGGTAAGAGGCTATGTCTCTAGCGTTACGTACCTTAATCGTCTTGCCGATTATATTGTCTGGTTGTTGTGCGTAGCAAAACTTTCAGTCGGACTCTGTGTGAGTTTGTAGACACTCGTCTTATCCTAGTCCAAACATCCCATCGTCCTTCCTGAGGTATGGTATAGCAGCGTCACAATAGGTTTTCTGCTTCTGTAGTTTCGTCATGTCTGCCTCCCGTGTCCAAGTGCGTGAAATGCAGAATTGTGATAAATAATATTGCCTTTACCTAAAGCGTACTAGCTTGTGTCAGATCTTTCTGTCTGGCACGTGTACAAACAACACCTATTTCGGTCTTGTTCTCACTGCTTGCTTGTAGCCATATCGTCTGGTGTTATTACAAACAACTCGTCTGCAACTGCCAGTATTAGTACAAACAAACCGTCTGCCATCCAGTATTAGTACAAACAAACCGTCTGCCACCCCCGATACTATTACAGTTATGCAACAAATGAATGATACAATTGCGCAAGAAACACATACGGCGTATAAAGATGTAGAAATATGCTCTTTTGAAAATTTAAGGGCAAGATTTTGTTAAGGCGCGATGTATAAAGAAAAAATAATTGCAGAACTTCACTACAACATATAACATGACAAAGGTATATATTACAACAACACTATAACTCATGAAGCTAGCCTTAATATGCGTAATATGGAAGTCTATAAATCAATACATACATCTCTGTCAAAATTAATGAGAGTAACATCATGGGTCACAACTGTCAATACCGCTTGTCTCATCCATTATTTGTGATACATGCAAAGCATTACTTTCGAATGGAAATGATGAGCTTATAAATAACACATGTAATCACTATCTCAACTAATGCATACTTACCAGGAGTTTTAACGCTGCACCCGATTGCAAATGCTGCTAAGAGCGTTACCAGAGCTCGTTCCAAAGATATTCAATGGGTTTATACATTCGTAAGCCTAAAGGAAATGGAACTAGGTCCATTCTAGCGACATCAAACCGCCAAACAACTCGGTGCTTCTAGAACGAACCTTGTTCAATTCCCGTTAGGGGTAAGAACGTTTTTTTAAATTTATCGTCAGTCTTCCTAATTGAATTTACTTATGGGGGTTATCTTATGACTGTGTGTATATGCCAATACACTATTGACACCTGGTTGTTGAAGAGTAGCGTATACTGCACGATAACAGTATTGTCGTACATTGTGATCTTAAATGACTGTATTATGTCGAATGACTTGCAGTTGTGGAATGGCAAGAAGCAGTTGAATACAGTCAATCTATCAGTCACCATTCACATGATAAATCACATGATAGAGCAGTGATATAAGGATACACTAATTCCTCCCTACATCATCTCTGACGCCCAGTATATCCGATACGTTATACCTCTCTGATACCTACTTGTATCCGTTACGTTGTACCATCATCATCTCTGATACCAAGTATATCGGTTACGTTGTCGAACTATACAATCACTAAATCGTTCACGAAGACGCTTATTTACTATAATACCAGCAGGTTCCAAGAAACATAGTTTACAGCAGTCAAATGTGATTGACAAGCACGAATAGTGGCATTGTGAAGGGCACCCCGAATAGTCTGATCACCGACCAATGTGTTATTATCATTTCGCAGGAAATGCTTGATATCAATTGCAAGTGTAGTTCTACATCAAATCCACGGTAACTGCGTAAAACGTAACAACAATTGTATTTACGTAAAACACATGTTTATATAATCGCTTCAATCAGATACGACATATTATAAATAAAACTAGTTTTACATTGCAGTACTTGTCTCTGAATTAAGCGATTTTCTCGAGGTGTTGTGGCTATAGGAGGACCATAGTAACCAATGTGTTACAATTCTTCAACGATCCAACTTTGGGTAAAGCGCGGTCTGATAATAACTGAGTGAGATACTACAAGCACATGTTTCAAAATTAAATTAAAACACTTTTCTTCAACCACGCTATATATCTTCCTTTATCAACAGCTTACATTTTTTCTGCTGAGGCATGCTAGTGAGTACAGCTCAAGAAAAACAATATATCTATCTATAAACCCGTAACCCTTCAGGGTCGTAGTGGTACCACATTGGATGCTTCAGCACACAGAGTCCTCCCGCGAATTCTATCCCCATCGACTCGGATGAGTGTGGAAAAATGTTCCCTGTCCATTCCTTGATGATGTCTATTAATGCCTTTATTTGTCCTCCTCTGCTTCTTCCAACCTCGACAGTTCCCTGCAGTATTGTTTTTTGACAAGGTATCGTGCCTACATACATGTCCGAACCATGCTAATGTTCGTCGTTTGACTATTGAAAGCAATGGTTTCTGAACACCTGCACACATCTCTACTTTATTTCTTATGTACACATTGTTCTTATGTTCCCTACAGGAAATTCGTAGAATTCGTCTGTAGCATTTGTACTCAAAAGCCTGTAATCTTCTCTCCGTTTCCGCAGTGAGTGTCCAACTCTCACAACCATACAGCACAACAGAAATCACCAGCGACTTATAGAGTTTGCTTTTCACTCCAACACTGATGTTGCTTTTCCAAATCACTGTTAGCCTTGACATGGACGCTAAAACCATCTCCAGCCTTATTTTTAGTTGTGCGTTGCATTTACCATCGCTGCATATACTGGATTCGAGGTATTAGAAGGTATTCACCACCTCAAGCTTATGTCCGTTCATCATGATATTGGTCTTGTTTTCTGTGTCTCTGCTGTTTACCAAGATTTTGCTCTTATCTCTATTGATTTCCATTCCGTACTTGTTGGTAACTTTTTCCAACTAGTAAAGTTGATGTGTGCAGGTGTTCAGAAACCATTGCTTAACAGTAAGCTAACTCTTGCAATGATTATTACAAACAATAGTGTCTCCCAAATAAGCCACGCTTTCTAAAAATATCACATATTGTTGTCCTTGTCAGACATCGTTAAAACGCTCACATTGTGTTGTGGTAGCAGTATGTTTGTAGTATGCTTTCAGAGGTTGATCATGGGCATCAAGACGTAGATGGGGAGCTTAACCAGGATTTTAAAAACTCTACAAAATGAGTTCGATGCTACCTAAGATAGTCATGGTTTCGCATGCATTATTTATAAGTTTTTCTCCAACATATCTCTGCCTGCTGAATACAATAAAGCACCAATAATAATACTCTCCAAAATATATCACATTTTTTGTGAACTAGAACGTTTTGTTTGATGTTCAGACATCATTAAAAACACATATATTACATACTGATCTCAAACAGCGTCACTCATCTTTAGATTTTAGTACAAGGGACGTAGTTTTTTGACATTAGTTTGCTTAGCGAAGACGAAACTAGGAAATACTGTCATCATAATACTGTTGTTCAAGAAACACATCCACATGAGATACCCCACACTTAAATTCTCCTGAGAGATGGCATCACTGAACACTTCAGCTCAATGTATCTTGTATATCATTTACATCCCACGTCATTTTTTCCATGTCATATGTGTAAAGATGTCAATTGCAAATATTAAAGTTCGTCAAAGACACCCCCTTATTAAAGTTCGTACTGGTACTATTGGTTCAAAATTGACCTATTATGAGGTATCAATGTCAGCAGCACAATGCCAGATTATAGCACGTATTCAGAATGAGGATATAGGTACTGTCCCTCCGATTATGAACATCTTTGAACATCATTCATTTTAACTATTTTGATAATGACTTTACTATAAATTACTCTTACATTAATGCTGCGTCCATTATTATTTAAACAATAATCATCACTGGCCATTGAAATTGCATGCATGCCTTAATCTGAAGATGGTCATATATAGACATATCAGGATATTTCTGACAACAGAACCTCCTAACAGATTGCTAGTCAATATATAATGAATTTACTTGTCATACAACGACATATGTAGAAACATCAACGATGTTATTCATGAAAGCTGAAAAAAAACGGGATGATGGTCGCGTCGCATAAAGAATTCCTTTGTGAAATGATGCTTGGGCGTGTGATAACATGCTATTCTGAAAGAACGCATACCCATAATCAAAGATCGTATAATCCAACGATGCAATGTCGTCATCAATATCCCACATCATATTACAATGATCAAATATTGGTATATTTACCAATGAGATCATTTCGATTCGCGTCCAGCTAAGTCAAGCACATACAGGCGAAGACAATTATAGCAATAGAAAGTTTATATCGACTGTGACTATCTTGACCCAAGAAGTGCATTTAGAAAACATGCTAATTCTTTCATTGCAATGACGTGTGTCCTAGTTTCAGTTATCAGATATAACCTTTTTGATATTTGTTGTTCTGTATGCACGAAGTAATATCTAATATACCATTGCACCTACTATGTGCTATTGTTTTTCTGTGCTATTTGCTAGTATAATGTTGGAGTTACATTTGTTGGTCTCTATATACGAATCAAATTCTACTATAACTTTGCATCTACTTTTTGCTTATTGTATTATATCGTATCATCACCGATGTTTAGTATAAATATGTCTTGCGATATTGTAAATGAATCGTATGGTATATCTAAAACTAGATACAATGGCGCTGCTATCACGCTCAAGCCAGAAATCCCTCCCACAATATATTATATCAATCTTAACATATACTGGTAAAAGACATTCATGACAACACAAACACAGTAGAAGATGAAAAATATCGTGATGTAAATTGAGTCATTAAATTTTTATTTTAAAAATTTGTAACGTATATATTGAAATGACATAACATGTTGGTCTGTTTGCATCTGTATTTCATTTAATCAGGCTTATTCACACTAATGAACTGCCAGCTCTTTCACCCCAAAAAAAATCTTAATGATCTTGCAATGTCTGCTTGAACAAACTCCTTACAAAAATAACTTCTGCTAAACCTCTTCTCAGCAATGTGCCGTCTATTGTCAGATTATCTGCCAATAAGTCGGTTCTCTCGTTTCCTCTGACCCAAACATGACCGGGGTAGTTTATCCATGTAATGCTCTGGACAATTGAGTTGTTCAATCAATAAGTCCCACCAATATTTTCTCAGCATGAACTGTTCGATCTTGCGCAGCATGCTTTGAGAGTCTGTGAGTATTACCGAGTGTGTTGATGTATCAGTTATCAACCAATTAAGCGCGGCTGTAACTCCCTCTATCTCCATTCTCAGCTTGATGCCACAGTGGTATATACTGAAGTTTCTCAACCAACTTCACTCCGTTTCTGTAGGCAACAAAACCCCAACCGCTTTTATTTGTGTTTCTCTTAACGGAGCCATTTGTGTAAATAATTATGTCTTGTGGTTTCGAGTGTAGCTGGGTGAGTTCGTTCACTGTTACCGGAACCCTGATACCCGTCCATTTTCGACACGCTTTATCTAGTTGTATTATCACTTTAGTCAATGATTTCTTCTCAGTGTTAATATCTACTCATTCACTGCCCAATCCTATTTCTTTCAGTTCACATACTTTTCGCAGCGAGTCTTGAGCCTCTGTCATCCATGATCTGCCAATCTAGATTCGTTTTCCCTTTGACTCATCTAGACGTTGGTGTTATGGGTGGTGGTGGTATTCAGTCACTTTAAGGTACGACTTAACTTGTGCTACCAGATGTCGCATTCTAATGCTGGGGAGATTAAGCAGAAAGTGTATAGCAGAGATGGGTGTATCTCTAGTACACCACAGTACCGATCTCATCGCCTCAATTTGGATCCCGTAATCCAATACAGAAAGAACCATCTCTTGCAGGAACAGAAATATTACCAATGTCCTCATGTCGTATGTCGCCATAACCTTGATAACACTGATCCTTCTTCTAGCCTTCTGAATCATATTTGTGATGTGTTTGTTGAATGAGAGACTTGAGTAATAGATATTGATACCTTCTCTCTCCCTCTTTCTTCTGCATCTTCGCTCCTTTCGTACGCTAACTTAGACCCTATTCGTGTCTGACGCGCTTTCTCGCACCCTCGTTTGTGTTTTCGAGATACGCAGACATTGTTTCCAAAATTGCCTGATTACTTTTTCCCGACTTTCATGTGTGGTCACAGCGTCTGGCCTATTTACATAACCTTGCTACCGTTTGCTAATTTGGATTTTCCATTACTGTCTACTTCCATTCTTGAGTCAAACGTGTTATTCACATTTGCTTCAAGTATCTAGTCGGACAAAACTGATCTGAACAAAGTAATTTTTTTATGACTAATATTGTGCTCATTTAACCTGCCTGGATTATCACCATATTTTCCTTGTTCTTCTTCTTTGCCTATATAAAACTACCTAATATTTTCCTCCTATTGTTTGATTATATATGTTCTGTGACATTTCATTTCTCTTTTCTGTTCTTGCCGCATTTCTCACCTCTCTCTCTCTCTCTCTCTCTCTCTCTCGTTCTCATTATATCATCTTCATTTTCTCTCTTCTCTTTTCTCACATTACGATTTTGTAATATTCGTTGCTTGTTTCGTGTTTGTGTCATGATGAAAGCTTTTCAGTCGAAACGTCGTCTGTCACTGTATCTCGTTGTTAGGTTGTTTTATGATTTATTTTGCTAGCACACCTATTTTTATTCATCTTGTTGTTTGCCCTGTGTTACTCCAGTCACCCACTTCCTGTTCAGGGTTGTTACCCTCGGCTGGGACATTTATATTCTGATTCACGTACACTACGATGCGCTATAGCGTGTTATTTTTTCCAGATTCGGTACGTACTCGTAAGATCACCGTATGTAAGGGACATTGACATTGGTCGCCCCTCCAATGCGTCTGCCTTTTTAAGCCGGCCAAGATGGAATGCACATATACCTAAGGGAAATGTTGTTCCGCAACAGTTCGTGCTCTTGGGTGGGGCCCTGAGAACACAAGTATACATCCCAAATGTACTTCAGTGTTCCAAATGCCAGCAATTTTGCCACACTAAGGCAACATGCAGGAACAGTACCAGGTGTAGATACTGTTCAGGACCCCACTCAGTTCACTGATGCCTTGTTGCATTGAACGACACAGATTATAAAACAGCAAATAATAACAGAAAGTGTGCTAACTGCTCTGGCAGCCATAGTGCAAAATATTTAGGATGCCCTACATACCAAATAATTAAAAATAAACTAAGAAATAAATATGTCAAACAACAAAAATTAAATGAAAATAAACATCAAAAGTGCCAAAGGAATGCTGCCATAGTCAGGAACCTAGTACAATTCAGAACAACCGGAAGGCTGAAGGACCAAACGAGGAAAGACAGAAAGCTGAAACGGACCATCTAGACAAAGTTATACTGTAAAGGATCCAGGAAGGAATTAGCAGTCTCAACGCATTAAAGAAGGACAATGAAGAACTTCTCAAACGAATAGAAACTGAGAGACAACTAGAAAATTAGCAAAGGAGACAAAGGAAGGAAAAATATGAAAAGGAAGAAGAGTGGAAGGACATGATCACAAAGGGACTAAGAGAAGTTAGGAACATACTGAAACTAATATTAGAGAACCGCCAGGAAGAGGAACAACGGACAGGCAGAAGAGTAACTAGAACACTGGCTTGGGCAGCAACCTCCAAACGCACTCCTACCAAAACCACCAAACACCAATAAGTAAACTGAATTTACAGAGCCTAATAACAATTAGAAATAAACCATAATGGATAAAAATCAAATAAAAATAATTCAGTGGAATGTTACCAGTGTGAGGCAGAATATAGCTCCTCTAATGACTAAATATCAGTCTGAGAGAGCAATCTATGCTCTACAGGAAACAAACCTAAATATTAACCAAAAAGTAAACTTTCCAGGCCATAAAATAGTAAGAAATGATTGCAACTCCAAAGATGGAGATGTTGCCTTCATTATTAACGAATCGTATAAAATAGTGGACTGGGAAAGATATAACTCAACTAACATAGAAGGAATAAGTGTAACCATAGACAGCAAATCAGTAGGAACTAAAATAATTAACATATATATCCTTAAATGAATACTAACAAGCAATGATATAGAAGTTCTAACTTCAAAACTAACTAGTAGAAACCTTATTGTCGGTGATTTCAATGCCCACCACACAATGTGGGACAGTCATAAGTCAGACAAGAAAGGGGAACTTATAGCAGATTTTTGTGATAATAAGAACCTAGTCATTTTAAAAGATGGTTCTATAACCAGAATTAATCCAATAGCAAATGGCAATGACTCAGCCTTAGACTTGAGCATTGTAACAACTAACCTATTCATAACCAAGTGGCAGACTCTAAATGCTAGTGGATCTGATCATCTACCAATTGAAATTAATATTAGAGCTAAATGTAATCTCAGTGAAGTAAACAAAAAACCAACATTTAACTATAAAAAAGCCAACTGGGAGGCACTAACAGCAAAGCTAATGACAGTAGGAATAAATAATATTAATACCAACAATGTAGAAGAATTTGCTGAGGATCTCACAAATGAACTACTCAAAGTAGCAGTAAAATATATATAAATTAAAACATGACTAATAATATTAAACCAGTAAATATAACAAGAACAGTTAGACACAAACCTAAAATCCCAGTACCTTGGTGGAACCCTAAACTGGATGAACAGATTAAAATTAGATATAAAGCACTAAAACTAGCTAGATATAAGAGATCAGAAGAGAACATACTCAACTATAAAGAAATAAGAAATGAAACCAATAAACTAATCTTTAAAGCTAAACAACTCCACTGGAGAACTTTCTGTGAAACCATACGCTTCAGAAAGCCATCATCAGAATTATGGAATATACTGAAAGCTATCAGTGGAGGCAAATCCAAACGTAGCATAATGCCAGCATTAAATAAAGCACAAACTGATAAAGAGAAGGCTAATGCACTGGCCGAATACTTTTACTCAGTTAGTGCTAATAACAACCTAAACGTAAATGAGATAAATAGACGTCAGACAATTCTGCAGGAACTAAACACTAAACCAATAAATAATGCAGAATCATCATATATAAATGCAGATATAACAATAGGGGAGGTAATTAAAGCACTATGTGAGAAATCAAACACAGCTTCAGGTCCTGATATCCTAAGCTATGCAATACTTAAAAAAGTACCAACTAATATATTAATGATAATAACTCACCTATTCAATAACATATGGGAATCTGGCACCATACCAAAGGCATGGAAGTCTGCCACCATAATACCAATACTAAAGCCAGATAAAGAAGCTAAAGAAGTAAGCTCATATAGACCAATATCACTAACCTCTCACCTAGGTAAAATATTAGAGACAATAATAAATAAAGGAGTAGTATTTCACCTAAATAAGCATAATATATATATAGTCCAACTCAATCGGGCTTCCGGAGTCGCCGTTGCACGGTTGACTAAATACTAAAACTAGAGCATGAAGTAAAACAGGGTTTCCTAGAAGGTGAAAAAACAGCGGCTGTCTTCCTCGACGTAGCAAGAGCATACGACGAGTGCTGGAGAGAAGGAGCCCTATTTAAAATTAAGAACATAGGTATAGATGGTAGGGTATACAACTACATTAAAAACTACATGCACGATAGACAATTTAAAGTTCTAATAAATAATGACTTATCAGACTCCTATGAACAGGAAATGGCATCCCGCAAGGGTCTGTAATATCTCCAACAATATTCACAATAATAGTTAATGATCTAGGAGAACAATTCTCAGATGTCAAGAACAGCCAGTCACAATTTGCAGACGATGCCGCAATTTGGCGCTCAGGCAATAACATCAGTTATCTAAAAGTAGGAATACAAGACAAATAAATGAAGTAACAAGCTGGATGGCAAAATGGGGTTGTAAAATTAATGATAGAAAAACAGTAGGCATGGTATTCAGCAGAAATGGAGCTCAAACAAATAAAATTAAGGATATTTTTTTATAAATAACGAACCAATTACATTCTCACTAATCACCAAATTCTTGAGAATGGTATTAGATGAAAGCTTCAGATGGCATAAATATATAAACTATATAGTAGACAGAAGCAGAGGAGCCCATAACATTCTTAGGTACATGAGTGGTAGAGGTTGGGGAGCGTCGACTAAGACAATGACGACATTCTATAACGCCTTTATACGAGTTAAACTAGAATATGCCAGCATTGTGTATGAGTCGAAAACACCAGCCAATATCTATAAAATAGATATAATTCAAAATAAGGTTCTTTCAACAATTGTTAGGGCGAGCAGGGGAACATCTGCTGAAGCAGTTCAAGTAGCTCTAGGAATAATGTCATTTTCCCTAAGAAGGAAAGAAAGACTTATCTACTGGTCTAAAATAGGAAATGATACCTCACATCCTGCATATAAATCATTCAATAGCTCTGATAACACAGGCAAGTTCTCAATTGAAAGCTACCGAACACCAGCAGGGTGGCGATCAAATGCAGAACTTGACCAAATACCAGGGCTTAGAGATTTAATATGTAATCAAAACCAATATAAAGCAATAATACCTCCTTGGGGAATTAATATCACCAGAAACTGACATGTCCCTATCTTATATAGGGAAAAAAGACCACAATAGAGATTCAACTAAAAATAGAGCAATAAACCACATAAATGATAAAACAATAAATATTCTAAAAGTATTCCAAAGGAGAGGAAGGCCCAGCTGGTGCAGGAATAGTAATACCTGACAGGAATATCAATAAGAGCTTTAAATTATCAGAACATACATCAATATTCACGGCTGAACTAGTTGCAATTCTAAAAGCACTAGAAATAATACATTATAACCCACGTAAAACCGTAACAATCCTGACTGACTCATTATCATCAGTTCAGGCTATACAAAATAAACATGACAGCCAAATGTCAGATATAGTAGAAGATATACTACGCATAACAACAAACCTAGTTCACGTTGATACGAGGGTTAATGTAATGTGGATTCGAACCCATGTCGGAATACCAGGAAATGAAGCAGCGGACAAAGAAGCCAAGAAAGGACGAACACAAGGAACAGAAATCCAGGTAGGACTTGGCAGATCGGAAACCAGAAGCATAATAAAGGACACAATACTTAAGGAATGGGCAGCAAAATGGGATAACAGTGCAAAAGGAGGACATGCACATGCAATGCTAAAAGGACCCACTAGGACCACTCAAATAAAGGAAGAGCTGCAAATCCCTGCCAATAGGAAACTACTACGACTTAGACTGGGAAAATCATTACATTATATACTCGAACCAATATGTGAAGACTGTGAAGAGGAAAATACAATAGCTCATTTCCTACTCCACTGTCATAAATATAACCATCATAGGCAAGACCTAAAAGATTACTACCTAAACAATAAAATACCATATAAATTAGAAAAGGTTCTGGGCCATGATGTACCACCAGATAGACTAAAATTAATTAAACAATTTATAACCAGGACTAAAGCCCTAATTAAAAAATCTAACCAAGTCAAAACAAAGTAAGTCATTGTTTGTCGTCAGTCTTTCTATAGGTCTCTCTCCACAGCTTTCAACAAATACAACTGAGGAACGCTCACCACAGGACACGACTGGCAATATGGACAATTTCAGGCATAATCGCACGCACGGTTTTCAAAACTCTCCCAGACATTAGTGTCACTCTTAAATAAAAAGCAATACCGCCGGAAATAAACAGCGTCATACAACTAGCAACATAATATACTTTTGCAATAACAGCGCTCACGGTTCTCAATTTGCCCAGACCATAGGGTCACACTTATATATATAAAAGGCACTTTGCCACAAATAAACATCAACTCTCCACCTAGCAATATAGATAATTCATAGCAATAGCACGCACGGCTTTCCAAACACCCAGACCATTAGGTCACATTTAGATAAAAGCTAATACGGCCTGATATAACCAAAATAGACTTATGTCTTAAGTTTAAAGAGTCGTGCCTCAGCTAAGAGGCTTTAATCCCACATTTAACAAACAAACAAACAATGCACATATACCTCGCATATGTTGGATGTAATGGCATAGATGTTTCGGAATATTTTCCTTTCTCTCTGCAGGTAATTCCCATTCCACCTTATGCATTCACATCCACGGAAACAAGCCTAAAAGTTGTAGCCAATAATACAGCAAGAGCAACTGCATTTCTATTTCCAGGGTGCACCATCAGGAGGTACTTTAGGATTTTGGTTATCTGCAAACCTGGGTCCACACAAGAGCAATGTACGACCCTTTGCACCCATATGTATGTACATGATATGCACTGTATGTATGTAGCGACCTAATATAATTGTTGGGTTAGAACTAGACCACTTCTAAATTGCCGAAATACAGTAAATTCTACACATGCTATATCATGGCTCTCTCATCGTGAACGGGATTTAATACTCACCCCGGCAACGCTGGGTAATCCTTCTAGTATTCTAGTGTATATTATATATATATATATATATATATATATATATATATATATATATATATATATATGTGTGTGTGTGTGTGTGTGTGTGTGTGTGTATGTGCGCGCGCGTGCGTGCGTTCGTGCGTGTGCAAATATTCACAACTAATACGACGAATATAAGAAGAAATAATATTTAAAAGGTATATGCAGTTGATTTCAATGTACTCGACTTTCTAAATATGTACTCCGCCCATTTCACTGTGACGGTATGACGTCTGTGCAAGAGTATACATTATCACGTATCTCATTGGCTTTGAAATATATCCACAAGCAATCTCCGAAAACTAAATTTGTAAACATTACACAACAATGAGGGATCAAATACCTGACATTTTGGATATACAGTCAAATTAGGAAACAACTATTCCAGAAAGATTTTTCTATCTTATACATGGTACACTGATCTATATATGAGTTGATAGTTTTTAAGCAAGAAATCAGGAACTAGAGAGAAAGTTCACTGCAAGTGAAATGAGATGTATAAGAAAAGCTGCAAATAGAACACGAAAATATCATGTAAGTAATGATTTTAAAAAAAACAACAACGCAGCAACGTCTGTGTTCAAATATATTGAAAAGCAGGGACATAACTTGTATGTCAACTTAATTAGAATGAAATATTACGGGGCAAGAACATACACCATGAAAACATCAAGATGCAGAAGAAAACCAAGAAAAGAAGGTGGATTGAACCAACATAATGAAGTCACAATATTTATGCATATTAAGTAACCAAATGCGTCAGTGTCCGAAAAACTATCGTCTTTCAATCATGAGACTTCTAATAGCAAAAGGAGATAAAATATAATAGATATAAGGCGTTAATGATGAACAGCATAAAAGAATACTTGCTAGAGATCAAGATTAGAAGAGATAGACCAGCAATGATATGTAATAAATGCGAGAAATACTACGGTTTTAACTGTTTGCAGAATTTATACACACAATATTTCATGTATATTCATTTTATTATTTCCATTGACTTTCCGTATTAATATCGCTTTTGCTGTAGCTTCAGTGACTGTTTTCTTTTAGTAACAACATGTTGTATTTATGAGAAAATATGTTATTGGTATACGCCATAAGTTTTCACTGCATAGTAATTTTTAATATTTTTATACTGCGTTTGTTTCTATTCAACACTACAATTTGGTGTCCCACTACACATTATTTTCTTGAACTGATAATTGTTTTTGCATATCATGTACATTTGCTTTTTCACTTACATACTATATAATATAAGGTATATTCATTTATGTTTATTTAGCGAAAATAATTTCATAAATGTTTCTTTATAGTTACTGCTCATGTAGTAATACACAAAAATATTCACGGATGAGTTGATGGACTCCAGCACAACACCGAACCAGGCGGATATTACAAGTACATTTCTGTGTTTGCCGTCAATCGAAAGACCAGGAACTAGCGTCATTGCCAGAAAGGATATGCATATAGGTACGAAACACACGATAAATAATAATGAAATGGTTACCACCATTTTGGCAACCTTCTGATTTCGGTTAGATAAGGTATCGCATTCACTTTTCAGAACAGCAGTTTTCCGCCATTTAGTTTTGCTATATAACTTGACGACAAGGATTATAGTGCAAATTATTATGATGAGAAAAGCACTAAATGAAATAATAACGCTATTAAGAAGAAACGATACTTTCTCTATAACTTCTCGATTTTCTTTAGGCACAAAACCATATATTGTTCTATTTATTACTGGAAACCATTTCAACTCTAGCCTGCATGCAACGTAAATCGGGGACACGCTGATAATGTGAAGTATAAAGACACAGACAATGATTGTCAATACTCGTTGTGTAGTTATGATATCTTTGACCTGTAGGGAAGAAAAATAAAATGAGCTAGCTGTAGTATACCTTGCAAATATTTCATGTAATACAGTTACGAGAATATACATAATGTAAACTGAGAATGGATGATTGGAGGTTGTTGTTACAGAATTGCATGAAAAGTTACACGTATTAATGATGATACACTTATATAACCAACATTGATTCTAGACTAATTATGATTAGTTATTTGAAACGTGCGTTTCGCTGATGATATTGATATTATAGCTGGGTCAGAAGAAGCATTGCAAAAGTTAAAAGCAAACTTGGAAAAAGTTATCAGCAAGTCAGTGTCATGTGACGTATTCCTTCCAGAACGTTGTCTTCCCAATGAACTCTCTGAACCTCTCTCTGTCGTGGGCGATGTGGCTTGCATTTTCTAGCGATGTATTCATATTATCTTTAATGTCGTCAGTCCATCGTCTTCTTGGTCTGCCACTTCTCCTCTTCCCAGGTACTCTTCCCTCCATTATTTGTCTTTCTAAACAGTTATGTCTAGAAAGTACGGAAGTATCAGCAAGTACGGAATCAATACAGATAAGACCAAATATTGTTTAACAGCAGCGACACAGAAAACGTGACTAACATCATAATGAACGGACATAAGTTTGAAGTGGTGAATACATTCAAATACTTCGGATCCAGTATATGTACTATTCTCTATGATGGCGTCCGCCGCCATTTGCAGAGCCTCTGATTTGTGAGATCGCAAACATCTCACACCCCTACGGCATGAATACATGCTATGGGTTACTTTACTTTTATTTACTTTACTTTTATTATTCTCAATATTTCCGCTGCAGTTGTCAACTCTTACTTTCATACAAAGAATTATGCATTTATTTTAATGTATTTAATTTAAAATATTGTCATCTAAACAAATTGCAAAAACGTAAATAATGAGAATTGTAAAATGGTGCATATACACTATATTATGGTATTGCTCAGAAACATGTTCACTGAACAGAAAGCTAGAAGCCAGAATTGATGCCTTTCCGATTTAAATATATAGAAGCATATATTATATAATTCTGATCTAAGCAGCAGAAAAATAGGAAATGCATAAATTCTATTAGATTAAATAAAAGAAGCCATACACACATTCAAAATGACACCACAACAAAAGAAGCAGGAAATCAC
>CM067322.1:39666890-39776864 GCA_034231615.1 Meghimatium bilineatum
ATATTGTATTTACTTTCTCATTGATATATATTGGCCACTGTGTTAATAGACGCTACGTAAACAGCAAATGAAAGTCACACAAAAAATCGGATATAAACACTTATGAAGAATTATGATGGTTCTCGATGACTTTACTGTCGAGGAACTCGGCAAGCACAATGAACTCCAAACTCTATCTAAATAAACATTCGTTCAAAGCATTGACCTGGTTATTAAAACCAATGAGATTGAATCTAAAATATCTAAATGTAAATTGTATAAAATATTTAAAATGTCAGTGAAGTCAACATATATAATGTTGTAGCTACCTATAATCAGTCTTGCTAATGAAACTCAACGCCACGTAACAGTACTACTAATGTCGTGATGAATTGCATTATTGTGAGAACAATTTCTTTCTCTTAGGTAGGTCGCCATGAATAGTGCCCGATATTTGTGTGAAATACTGCAAACTATTTACTACATTTTAGTAATGTTCTGCTCTCCAAAATGCATTGGACATTGGAAACAGTGTGTGTATTACTAAGGATATATATAGGACAATCATGAATGCTGGTATTGATGTTAGTGTGCATCAACCTGTGTGCATTTTATGCAAACCATTGTCCAATTGGGTTATTTAAAAAAATAAAAAAATAACAATTACACAAGTCCCAAAATAAAAACGTTTCTTCTTGTGGCACGTGCTTAGTGTGGTCACAAAAACAGTGAACTTTATCAAATGCAATGTTCTCAACCATCGTCAATTCAGTAAGCTGTTAGAAGACATGGATAATCAGTTCACCGATGTTCCATTCTACACAGCAGTCCGTTGGTTGTCGTGTCACAAAGTGCTGAACAGATTTTATTTGCTGAGATCAGAAATTACTTTACATTAGGAGAAGAACGGTAAAAACACAGATGAAATAAAAGATGAAAGTTGGATCCAGGATCTAGCGTTTGCTGTGGACATTACTGCACATTTAAGTCATCTTAATTTGAAATTACAAGACATAAACAAACGCATAACTCAGTTGTACGGCGACAGCAAGTGTTTCATTATAAAACAAAGCTTATGGAAGACACAATTGTCACGTTAAAATGTGATTCATTTTCCTAACTGCAAAGATCTCAAAAACAAGCCCAATGCTGAATCTGTACTTACCTTTGCTAAATACGAGAGTAACCTAGAGTTATTGTCAAAAGAGTTTCAGGAAAAAAATTAGTGATTTCTCATCTTTTGAATACCATTTTGCATTATTCTCGGCACAATTCAACTTTGATGTCATAGCAGAGTAAAACATTCAAATGGAGCTATTAGAAATTCAGCCTGATTCTACACTCAAAGCAAAGTATCTAGAAGTCGGGATACCTGGCTTCTATTCATATCTTCCTGAAAAGTTTACAAACTTCAGAAAGTTTTCAATAAGGATTATGGCAATGTTCCACCTATATGTGTGAAAATTTAATTTTCCTTCATGAAATTAACAAAAACTTCTCAGAGAACAAGGCTGACCGATGAACACTTGTAGTCCATGATGAAGGTCAGAACTGAAAACACATTTCAACCAGATATACGAAAAAGTATCACGAAAAAGAGACACAAAACTCAGGACATGATTAAAGAGTAAAATTGTTTGAATGTTCTTAAATAAACGTTGGATTACAATTGTTATATTTGGCGTTGTGGGGCGTTAGCTTAATAAAGCCGTTGTAGTAGGCGTGCAAATTAATTACATACGATGTAAAAAGATTAGTGTTTCTCAGATTTGTTTATGTTACTTCCCTTGAATACTCAAAGTATGATATGCGGCCCATGGTGCATTTTGAGTTTGACACGCCTGTTATAGACGGCAACAAATAACAACAAGATCAAATTGAGATAAAGGGTACCTACATGTGGTGTTTTTAGAAGAATGGTGAAATATCTATGAACAGAAGCGAAATTTTAATTTAAACACAAAAATAACAGTATTCAAAACGATTATTATAAAAACACTGTACTATCAATGCCAAATAACGACAGCACAAGACAAACGTAAACTTGTAACAGCTGAAGTAGCAGGCTTACATTAAAATCCTAAGGATATCGATGAGACAGAATGAGGACATTAAACATAAAACCGGCACCACCACAATCTTGGAATATACTAAAATGCAACAGATCATATATTTTGTACACATCAGCAGAATACCATATGATAGCATACAACAGTAATCTATGCTACACAGATACAGTGAAGGCAGACACAGAGGCCGACCACGAAAACGATGGGACACCGACATAAAAGTGGAGATAAATTCATCAATATACTCAGCACACACGAGGGCCATCTCCAGAAAACGCTTCTACCTCTGGAGCTGAAAGCAAACAAAGGGTTTAGCGAATAGATAGTTATAGATAATCAAGAAAACTAATGTAGAAGATAAACAAATATATATATTTTATAGAAAAATATAAGAATGCAGTCACGATTTTAAGGAATATAAGGAAAGAACACAACTTGAATATTTGGTTATCACTGGGAAGATCAGGTGGAGATTCGACAGAGAAAGAACATGTGGAAATTGTTTGGATTAGTAGTTTCTGTGGCATGGGAGAATGTCACCAGCTAAACTTATTTACCACACACAAAACACACATTTGTGGAGATACGTGTTCGCCTAGGTCACTCCTCATGGAGCTTGATTGATTGGTGTAATGATGTCATGTTTGTTGGATCACGATGTGTCAACAATTTTGGCAGTTGCCCAAAAGGGACGAGGATAAGGTGTGGTTGACACAATATAACGTCAACAATACTGATTGTTTTCCCACAATTTTCCGATTGTCTGAATGTGAATTTTCTTCTCAGAATCAGAAATATCATAACCATGCATTTTTTCGAAATGTATCTGAGGAAAAAAAAGCGGGGTGTGGGTAGGGATTATTCTTGCATAATTAATATGGAGTGGGTGGGTTCATTAGTTGTTGGCAAGAGAGAAAGGAGAGGTGTGTCAAACACATTTAAATCATTGTTCGCATAATTTTTAGACAGCACCATTTCTAATCTGTTTTGCCCTGGTATCACCTTGTGCAGTATATGCCATTGTTCCATGTTCCAACCTTGTGTAGTATATGCCATTGTTCAATGTAGAAACCTTGTGTAATATATGCGATTGTTCCATGTCCCAACCTTGTGTAGTATATGGAATTGTTCCATGTCCCAACCTTGTGTAGTATATGGCATTGTTCCATGTCCCAACCTTGTGTAGTATATGCCATTATTCCATGTACCAACCTTGTGTAGTATATGAGATTGTTCCATGTCCCAATAGTGTGTAGTTTATGACATTGTTTTATATCCATGTTCCAACATTGTGCAGTATATAACATTGCACATGTCCCAAACTTGTGTAGTGTATGATATGGTTGATTATTCATGTCCACACTTGTGTATTATATGATATTATTGTATGTTCGTGTCCCAACCTTGTATAGTATATTGCATTGTTCCATGTTCATATGCCAACTTAGTGCAGAATATGGATTTGCTCCGTGTTCATGTCCCTACGTTGTGCAGTATATGGCATTGTTCCATGTTCATGTCCCAACCTTGTGTATTATACCACATTATTATATGTCCACAAGACAGGAAATGTCTTTATTCACAATTTCACAATATAAGTATAGTCAGAAAGATGTGTTAGTGAGGGTAACTTGTGTTGTCTAATGTACCTGTTCCTAGTGTGCATTTATATTGTAGCACACACAATGTTGTTACTTCTGAAATATAATCTGCTTTATTTAGTTTTCATTTGAAAAATAATTCTAGAGTTATTGTATCTGGTTGACTTGATCTCTTGTGCCAACGAAATCACTATCTTTTACATTTAAGTCTTACTGTTCATATTTAAAATCATTGAAATGAATAGAAAATGTAATAACTTAATTGAACACATATTAAGACATAATATTCAACTATTTCCAACGCACATACTAGAACTTTAAAAAAAATCAATTGTTATTACAATGTATGCATTGTGCTGTATCTGCAGATTTTCAATTTTATTGTACACGAAGCCTGTTGTTACCTCACTTGAATTTATTTGTGTATATATTATATAACAATATGTGTATACATCGTGCTTTTACTTTTTATTTAGTTAAAACAGTTTTTGAAATGTCTCTTTGTAGTTACTGCTCATTTGGTAATACACAAAAATATTCACTGATGAATTGATGGACTCTAATAGAAGACCAATCCATGCAGATATTAAAGCTACGTTTCTGTGTTTACCATCAATGGTAAGACCTGGTACCAATGCCATTGCTAGAAATAATATGCATACCGGTATGAAACAAACTATAAATAATAAAGAAATCATTACTACCATTTTGGCAATTTTCTGACTGCGCTTGGATAACAAATCAGCTTCGTTAGTTACCATTGCCTTTTCCCGCCATCTTGTTTTCTTGTATAACTTAACGACCAGGATTGCAGTACAAATGATTATAATACAAAATGACGAGAAAGACATAAACACGTTACTGACAACAAAAGAAACACTCTCTACCACTTCTCGATCATCTTTAGATACGAGGCTATAAACACTTCTGTTTCTAGCTGGCGACCATCGTAATGCTATTCTGCATACAACGTAATGTGGGACCACACTGGCAACGTGAAGCATGAAGACGCTGGCGACAATGATTGAGACTCGTTGTGATGTTACGATGCCTTTGACCTGTTTAGAATATGAAAACGATTTAAAAATTAATAACTACAGTAACAATATATACCCATACATATAAGAGGCATATACGGGTTGTCATAAAGTGAATGTTTCAATAGTTCAACACCAGACATACATCATACACTTTCTGCCTTTATGAAATATTAGGAAACCAGACATATTGTGTCATATCAAAATAGATGGAGAGCTCTTGAAAGAAGACAAACAACCCACATACCTCGGAGTTACTTTTGATGATAAGCTGACATGGAAGCAGCACATAAACAAAGCAACAATAAAAGCCAGGAGGAAGCTATCCTGAGTAAACTAAGTGGAACCACATGGGGAGCCAGTGGAAATATACTCAGTAAAGTTTACCAGCACGGCATAAGACAACACCTGGAATATGGTTCAGCTGTGTGGTGTCCTGCATCAAACACCACATTACAAGATCTAGATAAAGTGCAAAACCAGGCACTTAGAATAATGTTGGGAGCAATGAAATCAACACCTATAGCAGAGATGCAGACAATGGGAAGAATACAAACACTTGGCGAACGCAGAGACTCAAAAGTACTAATTCTAGCAGAAACGTTTCAGTGTATGCCATGTCATCGAATAAAGTAAAGATTCCAAAATAAAGCAATGGGGCGACTGAAAAGAAGCAGCTTTATCCATCAAGCTAAACGACTCCGTAGACAACTTACAGACCTACCTGAAGTTGACAGCCCCTTTAGGTCTGTGCCAGAACAAACCCCGTGGAATGAAAGGCATGGAATGTCAATATACTTTCAGACCCACGTAAAAGGAACACTAAGCGAGGATGAACAGAACAGTGTGCAGCGAAGGACAGTCACCCTCAGTTTCCTGGATGAGGAATATCCACAAGATATATGTGTCAGAGTATACACAGATGGGTCAGCACAGAATGCTGTGAGGAATGGAGGTTCAGGTGTATATATAGAATATCTACACAAGCCTAGAGATACAATCAGAACACCGACAGGAAAATTATGCAATAATTATGATGCAGAAATCCAGGCAATTAGTGTGGCAGCTAAACAACTGCTGAACTACAACACTAGCCTATAGAGCCTGTAGTATTCCTGACAGATGCAAGGTCAGTGCTTCAAGCTCTCCAGTCTGGAAAACTAACAGACTTGAAAAAACTGCTTATCAAATTGTCGTACCAGTATATGGTAACAATGCAGTGGATACCCTCTCACTGTAGAATACAAGAAAATGAAAAAGCAGACCAACTTGCTAAGGAAGGTGCAGCCGAAGACCAACCAGATATACCAATCACCTACCATCAGAAAAAAAACAGATGATCAAGTCAATAAGAAAGCCACAAACACCAACACAAGATGACTATCACATTATGAACAGATCAGAACACGTTATAATTCTACGTCTCAGAACAGGACACAACTGACACTGCAGTCACATGTATACACAGTTCAAGATTGGCATCACAGCCATAGGTACATGTGGACAGGCAGCACAGAGTGCCAAACATATACTTCAAGAGTATTCTGAGCATGAAACACTGAGGTAGACATATTTGCCAGAGGAAACAACACTGGAATCAAAGCTCTATGGGACACTGTATGAACTACAAAAGACAGTGAGTTTTATTAAGGACACAGAATTACATATATAGACATGTTTCAAGTGAACGAAAGAAGAAGAAGAAGACATATTGTATATATACACACATAGATGGCTAATAAGCCTTATTCTGAAGGCGAATGTCATTGAGTAGTTCAGGCATGGGAGGACCAATGTATAATGTGTGTGGTCTACTAATGACTTTCTATCTACTCTCCGTTCTGAGTCTACGGCATCTCTTCTTTTCACAGTATGCTGCCTCTTTTCACTTGATGTATCATGCTTTGCTGCTCTATTTTGTTTAAGGTATTCCAGTGTAACTTGGTCTATTTCAACGACTTCCAGTGAGATATTTAACAAGTCAGTGCAGTCTTTATTTTGGTGAAGTTTTTATTTTTATTATACTCGACATAGAGAAGTATCATCTGCAGCAAATGATTTGCAAATGTGCCAGATGACCTACCAGACGAAATTTGTGAATGAATAAAAATAGTGTCAATTCTAGGATACCAGACATGATAAAGACTATTATATCCGGATGCGTGCGTTATCATCTGATGTTCATAACTTTTCTGAGACAAAATGTGTTAATGTGATATAGTCTACTCGATTCTTGATTCTTTATTAGGAGCAAGCGTCACAGCACTCGGGGCATTCTCAAATATGCTCTGCTCGCCGTTCCGTCAGACATCTAATAGTATATAATCTCAGTGTCCCAGTCAGTTGCTGATTACGCGTTCTTCTGATCTTTCCGGAGAGGGAGCACTTTCTCCCAGCACCTCTAGTCACTCCCATTTCTACCATTCTCTGAATTTGTAAATTGTCACGTTCGACTTCATCCTCGTCTTCTCGTAGGGTATTCATGACTGCTCTGATTAATTAATTCGTTTCTCTTCTTATCTCGGTGCCGTTCTCCAAAGCTTTACTAGCCAACACATCGGTTCTTTCGTTTCCCCTGACCCTAGCATGACCAGGACAATAAATCCATGTAATACTCTGCGCATTGTTGAGAAGAGTAACTCATTCAGTTCTGATCACACACTTTTCTATCTTCATCAGCATACATTGAGAGTCTGATAGAATCACTGAGTCTGTTGGTGGTTGCGTCGCCAGTCAAGTGAGAGCTGATGTCACCGCTTATATTTCCATTCTCATACTCGATGTTGTAGTGGGGTAGGAAGCTGACTTCTCAGCTAATTTCGTGCTGTTTTGGTAGGCCACGAAACTCCAACCACGAAACCCCAACCACACATGTTTGTTTCTTGCGTTACTGAGCCGTCTAGGTCTATGAGAAACCTGATGGTCTCAATAGGTGCATCTCTTGTGCATCCTAGGACAGCTCTCATGGACTCATTTTGAACTCTCTCCAATTTATCCAACTGTGTTTGTGACAGTGTCAATAAACCTAATCCATAGTTCTACACAGATAATACCACTGCCTGCATCATCTAAAAAATGGGTTTGCTGCGACACCTCTGCAGATGCCATGATTTTGACTGCACTGACACCCTTCCCAGATTTCTGAATGATATTGTCCACATGTTTCGTGAAATATAGACTTCTATAAAAATGATGTCAAGATATTTCATAGTCTGCTCCATGTCAATGTTGATACCCATGCAGGAGACTGCTGGTAATGTGTCTGTTATTATTGTGTTGTTCAGTGAGAACCAGACGATGTTGCCATGGTGGGATTGATAACTGCCTTGCAGTTAGTACACCATCGCGACAAATCTTCTAGATTACGCTGGACATCATCAATCATGTCTCTTCTGTTTCTGCCGTGCTTGTACAGCAAGAGGTTATTCGCATATATAAGTATCCTACCGGGCCCAGGGTATTGAAGCTGCACTATTGTGTATGTGTAGCCGTTAAAGAGTACAGGGGATTGTGGCGTTCCCTGTGGTAATCCCGGTGCTTTAGTTCTGATCTCTGATGTCTAGGATCCCAATCTCAGAGCAACAGGTCTGAACATTAGCATTAATCAATCGAACCGAATCAATCAATCGAATTATCCACCAGTCGATGCTGTTTTCGCTTAACAGATGTATTAGCTGGCCAACATGAATCTGTTGTAAGCATCATATAGGTCGATCGTGGCTACCACTGTTTCCTCCTATGCCTGAAAGACTTCGTAAATGTCATAGGCGAGGATTGCAGCATTTGTAGTCGTGTCTCTCCTCGGTCTGTATGCACCTAGAGTGTCAGGAAGTAGGCCTCTATTTTCTAAATCGAATGCCAGTCTTCTAGCGATTATCCTCTCCAGCAACTTGCCGTAGACATTTTGTGAGGTGATGATACGATAATTCGTGATGTCGGAGGGGGCTTTGACAGGGGAGAAGGTAGCTGTGTAGTCACTCTTCTGGTATGCGTCCTATTTTCAGATTTGTGTTGAAACCATCAACAATTGTTTTAAGCTGGTCGTCTGCAATATCTTTCAGGAGGCTGTCGCTTATTAGAGCGGGCCCTGGTGTGCATTCTGATGTTTTCTTTATGGTCTCTTTTACATTCTCCAACTAAAGTCTTAGTTCATCAATATTGTTCTGGTCTGATTGTAGGAGGTATCTGCTGAAGAAAGCGCTGCCTATCTGCTCATCTGGGTTAGTATAAACCCCGACTCGTCCTTCAAGCAAACGTTTAATTTTGTGTAAGTTTTTCCATTCTGTATATTCTTCGTTACAATTTACTCACATGTTGTCAACGCACAGCCAATATTTCAACAGCTTAAAGGAGCACTGTAAGTAAAACTAGTTTATAAACGTTAAACTTAGTCCATAGATTCATGCTATTTCTATGCCACCCAATTGTTTACAATCTGCTAAATGTTCTAATTGCTTTGGGGATCCGTGTATACAGTTCATCATCAACGGTAGCATTGTGTCATAGTATAGTAACTGTGTATATGAACCTAGTCACAAAGTGTCAGTGTCCCTGTATTTACATTTATGCAGGCCGCGTAGCATATTTGTCAGGCGTTGATTGTATCATGACTTCTGTTTTCTTCGTAGTAATACAAAGCACAAAGCTGGTACATGCTTTAGAGAATATAATAATTTATGGATCGGCACCGGCATTTAGAGCACATCCATCATCAAATAGGAGATACCTGAAGATGTGTAATTTGACTGTCGTTTTTACTCGAAGCCGCCAAAATTTAAAGTATTTTCCATCAATTCGGTCGATATATGATGTTGCTAACTCCAGAGACAGTATATCTGAATGTATTTAATATGTGTATATACATACACTGTTAGCTATATATATATATATATATATATATATATATATATATATATATATATATATATATATATATATATATATATATACTAGCTCTAAGAAACAGCATTGCCTGTGATTAAATATAATGAATATTATTATGAATAAATATTCTAAGAGAAAATTTATAAGAATTTGTTAGTATTTGACACCGGGTGTCATTCATTAAGTGCTATGGTGGCTGGCGTAGACTATCATGGCTCTTCACTTCTCTGTATCTCCAGTATTATCTATCAAGATCGTTGTTGTTTCTCTGCCGAGTCAGGTTATTAACTGTATAATATTTTCTCCATTTTTGCGATGTGTCTATGTTGTCTTTAATGTTTCCTGTTGTGATTGTGGTCTCCAAACCTCCACGCCTAATGAAGTGTCCAAAAAATAGCGATTGCCTTTTGTTTTTTTTCTTATATTATTGATTAAGCTCCGTTTCGTCTTCGACACATTCAACATTTCCATATTAGTTCTTCTGGCAGTCCATGGTATTCTTATCATCCTTTTGTAGAACCACATCTCCATATATTAGAATATGAGTTATATGGCACTGCAGAATTGTGTTCACTCCTCTTGCACCTTTAATGACAAAGTCATATTACACAAAATATCTTTTTCATTTTGTTAATGTGGTTTTTCCTACACTGTTATTCTATTTAATTCTCTTGAAATTCTTCCATCAGCAGTATTATTTTGTACCTAAATATATGAATGTTGGACCTATTTTAATACTGTATCATTCACGTTGATATTGCAAGTTGTGTTATTTTATTTATTTGAAATAAACATTACTTCTGTTTTCTGATATTTTTGAAGATGCCTTTCTTTTACTGTTACATTTATTGTTTTACTGTCTGTAAAATTGCATTAAATTGCATTAAGAAATCTCTTTAAGGTCATCCTCACGTTTAGGAATCAGAACAGTGTTATCCGAATATCTTAAATTATGTATATTATTTCCTCCCACTATTCATGGGACATACAATATTACACGCATTTTGTTTTCACTATTTAAAGGGAAAAAGTATGATGAAAGTACACAACTCTAACTCCTTGCTTTATTTGTTGAAATGTGCAAAATTGATTTCCTACAATAATTGCTGCTGTTTGTTGCCAGTAAATGTTCTTGATTGATTATTCTTAAATCCTTACTATTGATGTTCAAAATCTCTATCATATGTACAACTTCACTATGTTTAACTTTATCAAATGATTTTGTACAGTCTATAAAACATGGTTATATGTCTGTTTTTACCTCTATAGACCCCTCTAGTATTTTTCTCAAAATGTATATAACATTGTTGCTATCTCTGCCTTCTACCAAGCTACATTATTCTGGACTTATGTATGTTTTTATTTTTATTTTTCACTCTCTTCATGATGATTCTGAGAAGTATATTTGTTGTTTGGCCCATGAGTCTGATTAAACGGTATTCTTCGCATTCGGTGGACCCTGGTGTAACAGTGGATTACACACATCAGGTATAACGATGGATTAAAATGGTGTGGTTGTGTATATTTAAGCAACTCCAGAGCTACGAACCATATACACAATAAGTTGTAACGTATCTATATCATTAATTTCTATATATATATCACAGTCATAGATATGTGGAATAAATAAATGAAATATTCCATAGAAATGTTGACTTAAATTAATGCTTAATAGCCACACAGCGCATGCAATGGTGACAACAGTATTACACCCGTGGGCTCAGAGGTGTAAGGAGATAACTAAGAACACACATTCTTACAGAAAATCAGATGCGAAAGTGTTTGAAACTGTAGCTGTTCATATTAATTCAATAATAAAAAATAGTAAAAAATGCATTGAATTACTGAAAATGAATTGAGTCTTCAAGAATTAGGCGTATTTGAGGTAGATATCAGACGGATTACAAATAGATTTTGGGTGCATCAATAAGATACGAAAACAGTTAATCATCATAGATATAAATACATAGATGGATAAGACAAGAATGTATTTCTCAGGAGTTGAAATTAACTCTGACGACAATCAAATGTAGTGCAAAATTCATGAAAAAAATACAGGACATAGAAGAAAGTAAGATCTACAGGAAGACACATCAACACATAAACTTCCAGATATACATCGCACATACCGCGTAGAAGTAAACAACATAAATGAATACAAATGAAATGATATAATGCATTAAAGAATACAGATACTATATTCCAGAAGAGAAAATACAAAATAAATGGGATAGCCAAAGGAAAATTATTAAAACAACACATTATCATGTAACAATAAGAAAATCCAATAACAAATAAACATGGATGCCAGATATTCTACTAGAGAAAATGTCATACAAATTAAAGCTAAACATTATACAATATTCAATAAATGGGGTTCTACATCACCATCCATATCTGTTTAACGGAATGAACGATTGGAAAATAGCGCTGGCTATTGTATAATGTGAATATTGAGAATCGTATTAATTACAAGTGTCAATTCACACTGAATAATGCCACCATGGCACATTGTCGGTAGCAATGAACATGATCAAATGTGCATGGTAACTTAGACTAAACAGAATTTATGTTCTCACTGTTTTGCATACAGTCAAGAGTGGAAGTTGTTTCGGTATAAATAAAACCTGTAAACGCATCACTTGCCATTTTAAAAAAAAAAGAATTATAAAGAGAAAACACTCGCAATGTTAAAACAAGAAATGCACTACAAACCTTTAAAGGTACTGTGATACACAAACATCGTTCCAACGTTATTAAAGCAGTAATCCATCCACTAATTCGTGAAAATGTGGTATGTGGTATACCGCTGATAATATATTGAGTTTCTATTGGTTCAAATGGTAAGTCTACAGAGCTGAATGTGGGAGTTAAACATATATTTGACCACAACGAAGTTGCCATTGCGCACATATCAGATATTGCCAGACCTGAATGTGTAAATGATATCAATATGTCATCAAAAGTAATCAATAACTATAACATATGAAGTAAATAATATATCTTCTTAATTACATGTTGTCTATAATGTTGTCGCGTCAAGGACAGCAACTAGTTATGTTTGGTTCCTCCAGGGATATACGTGGCGCATAGTGCAGAAACCATAGCTTTCCATTTCTGTCTTTGTGTTGCCAGGTCTTTCAATTGTTGCGTGTTGTTTAGGTTCATTGACATGCCTTCTCTATTAATGGTTCTTCGGAGAGTTTCTCTAGGTCTCCCTCTTCTTCTTACTCCAGGTGACACCCAATATAGTGACTGCTGGGGAATTCTTAGGCTGTTTATTCTGAGAACATGGCCGATGTAAGTCCAACGCCTTTGTCTAATGAAGGAAGATATATAGGTTTGTTTGCTTTCCTCTCTTATAATAGTGTTAGATTAAAAGTCACTCCCCTTAACATTCAGAATGGTACGTAGGCATTTGTTTTCAAAGAAGTCTAGTTACTGGTGGCTTTTGTAGCTTTCCAACTTTTGCATCCATATGATAAAATAGGGATGATGTTGGAGTTAAACAACCTGAGTTGTGTGGTGTTTCTTAGTGTGTTTGACGTCCATATGTTACGTAGTTTATTGAAAGCACCCGCTGCAATGGCAATACTGTGTAAAATATCTTTTGATGAGTCTCCGTCCAGGTCTAGATTGGTGCCTATATATGTAAAATTGTTGACTTTTAATAATGGAACATTTTGAATTTTTATGTTGTCGTTGGATCTCGTAAAATCTAGTATATGAGTTTTTGATGTGTTGATTTTCAACTCCATCTGATTTGAGTAGTGTTGGAGATTGTCAATCTTAGATTGAGCATCTATGTGGTCTGCACTCAAAAGGGCCAGGTCATCTACGTAGTTAAGATCTTCGAGAACGGTATTATCAATCCATTTTATTCCTGTCAGCTCATTTTCAGTGCTCTTTCTCATGACCCAATCAATAGCGACGTAGAAAAATAATGGGGACATGATGCATCCCTGTTTAACGCCCGTAACAACTTGGAACCATTCTGACTTCTCAGTGTTTGAACACAGCAATGTGAGTTGCTGGTAAAATGCCTTTATAACATTTATTATTTTAGTAGGAAAACCGTATTGTTGTAGAATATTCTATAACGTAGGCCGATGAAGACTATCAAATGCTTTTCAAAGTCAACAAAGTTGATTATGAGCGGGGATTGAAATTCGAGTGATTCTTCAATGATGATGGGAAAAGAAAATATGTTGTCTGTGCAGGAGCGAGCTGATCTAAAGCCTGCTTTGTCTTCTCTGAGTAGTTTATCAACATCATTCTTTAATCTTTCCAATATGATGCTTAGGAAGACCTTGCCTATGACTGAAAATAGGGTGATACCCCGTCAGTTGTTGTAGTCTGTGGTTGCCTTTCTTGGGGAGTTTGATGATGATACCGTCTTTCCATTGTTGAGGTTTTTTTTCATTGCATTAGACATCATTCATAAGAGAAAGCAAGTTTTGTAGTGTGTTATCACTAGAAGCTTTAAACATCACACTTGTTGTGTCGTCAACGCCACCGGCGTTGTTATTTCTTAGCTTATGGATAGCATATTTTAATTCGGTGATAGATAAATTTTCACATGATACTGGCATGGTTGTCATTTGTGTGTCATTGATAAAGTCTGGAGTAGCTGTTGGTTGAGGTCTATCTAATAGTTCACAGCAACATAGTGAATGTATTATCAAGTTTAGAATTCTTTATGTGGATGTGTACGAAATAAGGTTGTGACCTAGTGAAATGGTAGCGATGCGCTCAACGCGAAGTTTATATATGATGTAATGTCAACATCAGCAAAGTGTAATGGAGACGGAGAGAGAAAACACATCCATGTAACCATATCATAAAGACAGCTGGGGAGGAGATAGGCACCACTAGCTAAACTTTTTCCCCACTGAAATACTACAATGGATAATAACACAAAGAGAATAAAGAACAAAGCTCTTAAACTTACTGAATACTATGTTATCGGTACATGGAATGTGCTCACGCCATACGTCTGTGAAAAGGTCAGCGAACTTACACACGAATTAAACAAGTACACATGAGACATAATAGGCATGGCAGAGGTAAGGTGGGCGGGATTTCGTGAAACAACAACGGATGACGGTCACAAAATATGCTATAGCGAAGATGAAACCAAAAAAACCAACTTGGAGTGGGGTTTATTGTAAACAAAGAGAAAGTTAAATCTATCAATAGTTGCACCGCTATAAACAACAGAATTATAACAATACGTGTAGCAGCTAAACCAAAAAATATCACGATAATTCAAGTTTTTAAACTGCCGATTATGACGAAGAGGAAATAGACGCATTTTACGAAACACTAGAAGACACAATAAAGGAGATCCCCAAAAAAGATCTATTAATAGTACTAGGCGACTGGAACGCAAAAATAGGACCTGACGCTTATGATCAATGTGCCGGTACAGTAGGGAAATTAGGAACAGGAGAATAAAATGAATGAGGATTAAGTCTATTGGAATGTGCCAATAAATTTAAACTTACTCTTGCAAATACACTATTCCCACACAAGCTTTCCAGAAGAAGAACGTGGCATGCGCCAAAAGCAGACATACATAATCAAATTGATTTCATTCTTACACCGAGAAAATTCAAGTCCAGCATAAACAAAGCACAAACAAGAACTTTTCCAGGAGCAGAAATCGGTGGCGACCATGATATGGTTCTATTGATGATCAAAATTAAGCTTAAAAAGAATCATACGCAAAACATATGCACACGATTAAGATTTAATTTAGAAAAATTGAAAGATCCAGAAATAGCAGATATATTTGAGGCAACAATAGGAGGAAATTTTGCAGCTCTAAACCTGGTAAATGAAGATGTTAACTCTCTCACAGAAACCATGAAATGAACTTTATTAGAATCAGCAACAGAAATACTAGGGACAAGAACAACACACAAACTTTGGGTAATAGATGGCATTCTGAAATTGTGCGATGAACGGAGGGAAATTAAAAAGATTAAGAAAGAGGCCCCTGAAATGTCAGGGCAATATTGCAAAATAAACAAACATATCAGAAGGAAAATGCAACAAGCACAAGAAGTATGGCTAGAGGAAAAATTCGAAAAACCATCAACTTATCGCGGATACAGTAAGGTAGCATACGACACTTTAAGAAATATAACTCAACCAAAAAGATCTCAGATATATACGATACAAGACAAACACAGAAAGAAACTCAATGAAACAACAGCTATAGTGAAAATATGGACAAGGAGTTGTATAACTGCAAGTGTAATCCTGACTACACGATATTAGAGAATTCTGAACTAAACAACAGAGAAATAGGAAATGCAGAAATTCTAGTAGATGAAATAAAAGAGGCCATACGAACATTGAAAGGAGGGAAGTCACCTGGTGTAAACAACATTCCAGCAGAACTGTAGAAGTACGGGGGTATTAGTGTGGTAAATATTATGACCAACATATGCCAAAATATATGGAGCACAAAACTATGGCCCACAGATTGGACACAATCACTAATAATACCAATTCCCAAGAAAGGAAATTTGAAAGTGTGTACGAATTACAAAACAGTTAGCCTTATAACACACCCCAGTAAAGTGATACTCAAAATACTACTTAAAAGATTAAAACACAAGTCGAAAGAAATAATTACAGAAGAACAAGCTGGCTTCAGAACAAACAGAAGCACTGTTGAATAAATATTTAACATCCGAACATTAATTGATAAACATGATCAGTACCAACGTGATCTATACCACAACTCCATTGACTTTAGAAAGGTCATTCACCGTGTTTGACATGATGGTCTGTGGCACATACCGAGGTAGTTTAATTTTGACACCCCAATTATATATATATATTATTGAAGCCCTGTACAAAATTTCAAATAGTGATGTCTTGTTTAACAATACAATTGGATAGTTCTTCAAAACAAATGTGGGAGTTAGACAGGGATGCATAATGTCTTCAGTACTTTTCAAGATATACTTAGAGCACATCATACAAGAGACATTACATGATTACATTAATATCGATCGGAGGTCGCACTATTTGCAAATTTCCTTTTCGCTGATGATATTGATCTTATAGCTGGGCCAGAACAACCATTGCAAGAATTAACTGCAAAGTTGGAAAAAAATTACCAGAAAGTACAGAAGTACAGAATGGAAATCAATACAGATACAGCAAAATCTTGGTACACATCAGAGACACAGAAAACCAGACTAAAATCATGATGAATGAACATAAGCTTGAGGTGGTGAATACCTTCAAATACCTCGGATCCAGTATATGCAGCCATGGTAAATGCAAAGCAGAACTAAAAAGAAGGCTAGGGATGGATGTATCGACCTTGTAAAGGCTAACTGTGATTTGGAAAATCTACATCAGTGTTGGAGTGAACAAATCAAACTGTGTAAGTTGCTGGTGCTTTCTGTCGTGTTGTATGGTTGTGAGAGTTGGACACTCACTGCGGACATGGAGAGAAGATTATAGGCTTTAGAGTTCAAATGCTACATACGAATTCTACGAATTTCCTATAGGGAACATAAAAATCAATGTTTACTAAGAAATAAAGTAGAGACGTGTGCAGGTGTTCAGGTGTTCAGGAGCCATTTGCTTTCAATAGTGAAACGACGAAAACTAGCATGGTTCGGACAGGTATGCAGGCACGATTCCTTGTCAAAAACAATACTGCAGGGAACTGTCGAGGTTGGAAGAAGAAGAGGAGGTAAAATAAAGCCATGAACAGACAACATCAAGGATTGGACAGGAAATTCCCACACTCATCCGCATCGCTGAGGATAGAATTCGCTGGATGACTCTGTGTGCTGAAGCACCCAATGTGGTACCCCTACGACCCTGAAGGGTTACACGTTAATTGATGATTCCTTGAAGGGTCATTTCTTATTTAATATTTCTTTAAAATCCGTGAAATGTAACGTTCTGGGTATGGACAACTTACTAATGATTATAGTAAATAACTATAAATGTGAGCTATTTAAGTTGTTTAATAATGGAAAAGGATGTCCAACAATTTCTTGATGTGACACCACATGTGATGGGGTGTATAACGACGATACACCAATAATAAACATTATGAGTTTTGTTATCATCTACTAATGAAGACCGACTGTCGAAGTGACATTTAATTTATTTGTCCACACTGACAGACATAATGAAAACAGAAACATGGCTGGTGACATCTGTTTTCACTCGGCTGGTCACTCGATAGCTAATACAACTCTGTTATATGTCACAGATCACTCACAATGAAGTGATACGAAACATCCTTGGTTACACCCCATGGGCACACACTATGTTGATATGATGTTCCCCTGTGATTTTCCTATCATATCTCACATAATTGCTATATGCTACATGCCATTTAATATCTCAGAGTAAGTTATGATACAGATCACTCAATACACAATGGACTAACTCCCTTGTGTAGGGAAGAAATCTCAAGAGAGGCAAATCGTAGATTGGGAGCGCCGAAGATACCGTTAAGAAGATTTGCGATATCGGAAGCATTACACATGTGGGGAATGGATACATATTACAATGATCTTTCAGTAGACTGTGAAGGCAGTCATTAAACTCAATAGAGAGTGCAGGGAACTCAGCGTGTGAGCGTGTGTACTAAGGCAAAAACATGTATCTGCGAACATGACAATGATACAGATGTTGTGATTTACATCATCGGTCATAATCATCAGCGGTATGCATGGTCCTTTGCTGTCAGATCACGCGAATAAAAGTGCGCGAAACCAGTGTTGCATTTACCACAACAGCAAGTAATCAAAATATGGAAAAGTATGCCCTGACGCAGGCAATAATCTCAATGGAATTGCAAGCCAATTGTCATGTGTGCATACTAAGTGACCCAATTAATATGATACACATAGTCAGAACATGGTATTTACATGGGCGATGGCTGGAGTCATTAGAAGGAGCTACAATTTGGAACATTCTCCAAATACTACTTATATTTGTGTCACCGGGCACTTGGGTGTGTAGAGAAACGAACGGTTCGACAAATTAGCTAACCTCGCCACCATAGCACACGGTCAGCATATGGGCCGAAAAGAGCACTTAGTGCTAATAACGAGTTCGCATGATCAAATGATTTATACAAACACAAGTATTAGTAGTATGCCTATGAGTACCAATAATCGATTTGGGAGGTTGGACTTGCTTGTACTTAGAAAAACACAGAAAGCAGATTTTTTTAAAATACGTACTTACACTGAACCAACATAGTACCGGATCAATGTGATGTTTACCCCGAGAGACTTACTGAAGCGGAAATCTGAGCAACATTGGACATGACCTGTGTGCGAAGAGGATAATTAACACATATAGGTTTAATATCTCTGTAACATAAGTCAGTTCAATCTCTTGAATGGATACCTACATGCAAAAGAGCAAGGGTAGACCAAAAGAAACACTCAGAAGAACAATACTTAGAGAAAGTAAAACAACCAATATTCATACTAGTAGTATAGGGGTTATAGAACATCCCATTTTTCTGGTGCCAAATTATGGTGCAGATGTATTGTTTCACCATAAGTTAATTAGGTGCACACCAGCGTTTCTCACCATGTGGTGCAAAAAATTTTTTTGTTTTTGATTTTTTTTTTTTTTTAAATTTTTTAAAATTTAATGTCAACCCTGATGTATGTAATGAGTGTCTGGTGCTATGACAAATAGTATATACACCATATATACAACATGAATAAAATGGAAATAACAAATATGGTGTGAAATTTTGTTTTTTTATTAACAACATCAAAACATATATTATATAGATAGCAATATATCTTTAATGACAACATCGAAACATGTATTATATAGTTAGAGGAGAAGTAGATTCATTATCGTCATGAACACATCTATGTAATCTCCAGTACTGACATACTGTTTAGAAATTATGTGTTATAATGTCTGTGTATCTGTGCATTTTCGAAATCTACTAGCTTATCCGCAATCTGTTCATATGCTAAATTAAGTAGCTCGTCCACTGAGAGAACCGTTCTCAGAGCATCATCTAGATGTCTACGTATGTAGTCATCAGCTGTGTCCGTGAGACACGAATGACCCAACTGATTCCCTAACTGATGTAAACATCCTTCACACTGATGTGGTGGCTGGTCATGAATATAATCTAATAATTTTTGTAGTATACTCTCTGACATGATGAGCTGTAGAAAACACAACGATGTAGTTAGTGTATATATACTAAACAACACTAAGTGTTAAACATAGTGAAATACTTAATAAGTGGATGAGGTATTCATGACCTGGCCAGAACGATGCATATGCAGTAATCGACGTGAGAAATAACGTATGGAAATGTGTATAAATTCATCTATAGAGATATGGTCTCTCATTAAATAATGTAGATGTGCCCGTAATCGTTATGTGAAATCGTGTGGAAAACATGTATGCATATGGTTCGGATCCAGCTGTAATAAGCACTGTTGACAGTATACATCTCCATCAGTCTCTAATATATGCCACAGTCTGTCTACGTGTTAAACATAGTGAAATAATGGGTGAGATATTCATGATCAGGCCATGGGTATAGTAAATATACTAAACAACACTAAGTGTTAAACATAGTGAAATACTTAATAAGTGAATGAGGTATTCATGACCTGGCCAGAACGATGCATATGCAGTAATCGACGTGAGAAATAACGTATGGAAATGTGTATAAACTCATCTATAGAGATATGGTCTCTCATTAAATAGTGTAGATTCGCCCGTAATCTTTTTTTGAAATCGTGTGGAAAACATGTATGCATATGGTTCGGATCCAGCTGTAATAAGCACTGTTGACAGTATACATCTCCATCAGTCTCTAATATATGCCACAGTCTGTCTACGTGTTAAACATAGTGAAATAATGGGTGAGATATTCATGATCAGGCCATGGGTATAGTAAATATACTAAACAACACTAAGTGTTAAACATAGTGAAATACTTAATAAGGGGATGAGGTATTCATGACCTGGCCAGAACGATGCATATGCAGTATTCGCCGTGAGAAATAACGTATGGAAATGTGTATAAACTCATCTATAGAGATATGGTCTCTCATTAAATAGTGTAGATTCGCCCGTAATCTTTTTTTGAAATCGTGTGGAAAACATGTATGTGTATTGTTCGTATCCAGCTGTAATAAGCACTGTTGACAGTATACATCACCATCAGTCTCTAATATATGCCACAGTCTGTAGACGAGTTCGTTAACTGATGCCATGTCTATAGAGAGAGGTAATGAAATAAAATATAAAATACCATAATGACATATACACCACAGATTGCTAGTAATACCCTTACATACACAAGTATAAATAGCGAATACACTAACAGCAGATGACTACCAGACGAGAATGTCTCTATGTAGTAACATGGATAATCTTCGCAAACAAACGTGTGAATTAGCCAGAGAGCTTATTATCACCGAGTGTGCTGAAAATGAATCTATACACTGCAAAACGCTACGTGTATGTGTTACGGAATTATTGAAGAGCCATAATAGCAAAATTAAAGAAATGATTGCGAGACTGGATATCTCTGAAAAAAATATATGTTATATGTTCACTTCTATTGTCAATGAAATATTTAATGACAAAATTGTGAACTGGGGCCGCATTATAATTGTGTTCTCACTAGCGTATCACATGGCGGAACACGTAAGGGATGTGTCTTATAAATCTGCTGGTGACACTGCAAAACATCTTGATATGTTTGCCAATTATGTCGGACTGTATATTGCTGATAACTTTTATTCGTTTTTAGAAATACACAATGGATGGGATGGACTGGTACTCATTATCGGCGAAACTACAAACTGTAAAAACAATATGCGTAAATACGCCATCATCCTAATGATATGTGCTGTATGTCTGTTTATATATATGAAATAAAAGTATGAATACATATTAGGCGTAAATGGTATCTGTTAATAAATTTATAAATATATACATATATATCAAAGACCTGAGCACCTGTCCTTTTTTTTTATCTTATTCTATGTAATGTAGACCAACATATCCTACATAGAACACATGCATACACTAACACGCATACATAGTATAAAACACACACACACACACACACATCTATCTAATAAATCTAGTTCCTTTTCTCCCGCAAAATACAGTCAGTCGCTATATACACATAAATAACATCCTGTTAAATTTCAGGAGTATGAGGACGAATGCAGAAGAAGTAAAACTGCTAAATACAACGACTGCGATACATAATACTATATACAGATATCTGTGACTAGCCGTGATCGCCTACGCCAGCTGGAAGTGCACGTGATAATGATGATAACAAAACATACCGAGTGTGGTTTTAAATTAAAACTATGACTCGTAGAATATAAGTCATAATAGTGCCCGTATAAAAAAGTACATAAATATATAAAGGAAATCTTTATTCTGCACAGTGTTCGTTCTATCTATTTCAAACTATTATGTGTGATCTCAAAGATGAAATAAAAACAATATGAAATACTTTTTCGCTACGCGTGTGCTGTAAAGTCGATGAATGGAGATCTTACAAAAGAATTGTCCCACAGTGGCGAAGAGTCGCAGAGGTTGCGTTCAATGAATGAATGAAACGGGTTATAGTCGTAAAATCAATGGTCCGTAACTAACAAAATATGGTAGGAACACGATCTGTCTATCCATGAAACGAATACTGAGAGCACTCAGGAAAGCAATAATTCTATCTTTTTTTTCTTTCATATATCTTTCTTTCTATCTATCGTATCTATCTATCTTATAAAATGTTAGTCGTAATATCTATCTATATTACCTAACTAAAATATGGTTACCTGATGCGATACACAGAGGACTAGTAGATTAGGACTGTAATGTCTAGATGACTGGAAGCTGTATGGTTTTTGGTAACATAATGTTCTGAATCTTATACCCAGTTTCTGAACTGAATAACCAATAATTATGTTCTGAAATCTGTCATATCCCAGAAAAATGTCGTGTCCACATAATTACGTGAATAGCGGATGAAAGTATAATTGTAGCAATTTCAGATAGACATCTCATAAGGTAATTCTTTCTCCCGGTGTAATAGAAATTTGGTAAAATTATGTATGTAGTGGAATTTGCCCCTTACTATTGATAATTTAAATACATAGTTAAATCTGACACTTATCAATAATGCACTAAAACAAAAGTACCGATGTATCTAAGTGGTAATATGAAATATGTTTTGTTTAACGGAAAAAAGTAAATGTATGTATTAAAATTTAGATATCAGTCACGCACCGCCATCTCCCTAGAAATTGATTTTACATAATTACGTGAAGAACGGATGAAAATGTAATTCTGGTGTAGTTGCCAATTAGGACTTAGCGTGAAATGTTAATATTAGAAATATAAAGTTAACGTTATACTAAGTATGACCCGCGGTATATAATATAATCATTATTTATGTGTCAGAATTATGATTTTTCCCCTAGTGAGTATACGTAACGGGTAAATCAGAGAATTCTGTGACACTAAGTTAATAGATTCTTTAAAGTAAAATACCGTATTATGGGAGTCATTAATAATGGACGTGTAGTCCCTGTAAGAAATATATTAAGTTTTATTTATATAACAATATTTTAGGAAGTTATATTCTATCGTAGTGTCCTGATATAAACGGACAATGGGGGGCTGCGATAGTCTAAGGGTACTCTACAGGAGAGTGTATATATAAGTAATATCTATAGTAATATTAGTCTCATGTACATAAGAAAAATATCATCATGACATCAGTCACAGAATTATCTGATACATACGAGAGAGATTATCTCAAATTTCTAAATAATATAAACATATCTCGGCCTCGAAACTTAGTCTGTGAAATACAGCCATTTTTTCGAAATATTCATCGAAGACGAATATTAAAATATTTCGAACATTTAAGTGTTAGTTATGAGGCCGTAACTCGTGAAATGTGCCACCGGGCCATATATATCTTCGACTGGTTTATAAAACTTTACTCAGACATAATTCAAACACGTAATTTAGAAATTATTAGTCTTACATGTGTTTTACTCTCAAGTAAATTTATTGGGGGATCTCTAACAATCTCAAATCTGATGTATTTGACAGACAGAGTTTACTCAAAACAGGATTTTGTTAAGACTGAAAGTCAAGTTTTCAACTGTACACATAATAAATTGTCTGAACCAACTTTAATAACTTACTTAGAGACATACCTACCCATAATTAAAAAAAAATCACCCATACTAACTGAATCAGATATTCAGAAAATATATTGTCTAGCCGACTCGGTGATCTGTAATCTTAAATTATCTAGATATTCGTTTCATCATCTAGCAGGTACAATATTATACTTAGTTACATATGATGGGGAATCTGTTTCCCAATTAACAGAACTTACTATGACTGAATTAAAGTCTTGCGCTGATTTTATCAGTACATTTCATAAACCGCTAAGTAGAATTCTGCCACAAAACCTGTCACAAATGTCAGCAGCAGCTTAACGCACAACGCACAAACATTTAAGCTGGCACAAATGTTGTTTTTTTTTTTTTAAATCTCATACACAGTTACGCTTTTTTAAAAAAAATATTAATTTTAAAACAATGAACAATCTATTATATTGCAGTGTAAGTGGTAATGTAATCAGCAGTATCTCATGTGAGCAAAGAATAGTAACAATGTAATTAATACATATCATAAGAGACGACTAAGGAGTAGGTGAGCAAAGAATAGTACCACTGTAAACCGAACATGAAGATTACTACTCTCTAATTACTCCGCTCTTTCTTTTCGATGTGGAGAAATCTGATAGAGAGAGTATGGTAGGATGCGTCCCATATATTAATGGAAACGGATGGACATGCTGTGACAAGGTTATAAGTTAATCTGGGACTGAGATAATGTGTGCGGACAAGCAGGTATTGTGTCATTTCATTAAATGGATCCGCGCTTTAAACATCCGTTCACAGCTCTTGTGGCGGGGCCAACCGGGTGTGGAAAAACATTATTCGTTCATAGATTCATCCAGCATCTTCACGATATGGTTGATCCAGTGCCAGAAGAGATTATATATTGTTATGGCGAGTGGCAACCTATATTCGAGACAATGACGGGAATACAATTTATCCAGGGTCTACCGGATACTGACCAGTGGCAGGGAGATACAAGACGACTGATTGTAATTGATGATTTAATGTCTGAAACAGATCAGCGTGTAACCAATCTATTTACTAAAGGATCTCATCACCGTAATCTAAGTATTTTTTACTTAGTACAGAATTTGTTTGGGAAAAACAAAGAGAACAGAACAATTAGTTTGAATTCTCATTACATCGTACTTTTCAAAAACCCGAGAGACGGATCACAAATAACTAACTTAGCTAAACAAATGTACCCTGGTAATGTCAAGTATGTCCAAGAGGCATATAAAGACGCCACAGGTCTGCCGAACACGTATTTACTGATTGACCTCCGACAAAGCACAGCTGATCATATGCGATTTCGTAGCAATATTTTTCCTGACGAGATACAGACAGTTTATATTCCAAAGTAACATGTCTGCATGTTTGAAAAAACAAAGTGATCTATTGAAGGTACTGGGTAACGCAAAACAGCCAGCCGTGAACGCTGTAATAAGATCTGCATCGCCAGAGCTAATCAGAACATTATGCGAATGCTGTCACAACGTCTTAAAAGGGAATGTTAAGCTCACATCAGCTCAGAAGCGGCGATTGCAACCACACAAATCTAGTCTTAGATTTTTAACGAGAAAGAAATTGTCGCTGAAGAGACGTAAACACATCCTACAGAAGGGAGGGTTTATAGGTGCATTATTAGGCCCTATACTATCAGTGTTGAAAGGTGTTTTGGGCTTGTAATGGCTAAGAAAATGGTACTGATGGACCCCAGGGTCCTGGAAAATCAAAAGTCGTATACACCACCAGATTCGCTGAGAGATAATCTAGGTGAACTGGACCGGGACATGCAAAGAATTTTAGAACGAGAAGATTTATCTATTGGCGACAGAGTTAGTCTATATAATAAAACTCTCCAGCGTTATATGAAAAGATTAGATCAATACAGACAGAAACCACTAGGGTTAGTGGATATTAAACCACAACCAACTATCGACTCTAATGACCATAAAGAAGAAGTATCCGATAAAACAGTTCAGTCTGCACCTCCTAAAACACCGGAGGAGACAAAATCGTATAAATTGAGAGGAAAGAAAAAAACGAGTAAAATTCCTACACCGAGATGGGAAAAGTGGCCAATCGATTGAATCGTTACTACTACAATCCTAGTCAGCCAGGCAGTTATAGTGGAGTGCTAGCCCTGCAGCGTGCGACTAAACTCAAGCCTCACATTGTCAAGGAATGGTTACGTCATCAAGATACTTATACATTACATAAACCCATTCGCAGAAGATTCAAACGACGTCGAATCATCGTTGGTGGAATCGATCACCAGTTTCAGGCTGACCTAATTGACCTGAGAAGTCTGAAAACATACAATGATGGTTTCTCATATCTCCTGACATGTATCGATGTATTTAGCAAATTCGCATGGGCTATTCCTCTAATGAACAAGACGGGCAAATCTTTAGTGGATGCAATGAGTAAAATTTTTCAGCATCGCCGTCCTTTTTCTTTTCAGTCTGATAAAGGTAGTGAATTTGTAAATAGAACATTCCTCGGCTATCTTAAGAAAGAGGGAGTTCACTTTTTCACTACTGAAAATGAAGATATTAAAGCAGCAGTGGTTGAACGTTTTAATCGCACTCTGAAAGAAAAAATGTGGAGATATTTCACGAAGACTAATACACTCGAGTACGTCAAAGTATTACCATCACTACTCAAAAATTACAATAATTCTTATCACCGCAGCATCAAGATGGCGCCTATAAAGGTAAACGCTATTAATCATGAGGAGGTATGGAATACGTTGTATTCGTCCATTGACTTCAGAACTGAAAAACCCAGACTGGTAGAAGGGGATCGAGTAAGAATTGCTTTAGCCAGACAAGCTTTTAAAAAAGGGTACACCCCGTCGTGGACAGAAGAACTGTTTACAGTTAGTCGTATAAACAAAACATCACCGATAACCTATGTGCTGAAAGACTACTCTGGTGAAGAACTAAAAGGTTCGTTTTACGAACAAGAGCTTCAACACGTGGGAGACAAACAGATGTATCGTATCGAAAGCATTATAGCAGAGAGACGTGGTGGTACCGAATATTTAGTCAAGTGGTATGGTTACCCGTCCACATTCAACAGTTGGATTGCAGTGAAGCACGTATCAAGATACAGAGAGTAATGGAAGATGAAACGCCAGAATCTGCTGGTTTACGTTCATTTGAAAATATCAAAATTGAAGATACGAGCAATAGAACTTCTCTGTGGCCAGTCTGCGGCAAACTCATGCCTCGTCCAGAAATTGTGTTCATATCCCAGATGCTAGTTATATACGTGGTCATTGGAGTATCTCTGTTCAATCTCACATCAGGTGACGATAAAGACGGCAAACTGTGGATTGCCCTCCTGAGCAGTTGTCTGGGTTATATGTTACCTAACCCTAAACTAGAGAGACCATGAGTTTTTACGTTACATTACCGAGCAACTCATCTATGGGGATATACCCGAATAACCAGCCGGGTCACTTTTTCGTAAAACTCCCGCAAACTATAGAACTTGCATCTCATTACGAGGTCGGGTTAGCAGAAATACAGTTTCCAAATACGTACTTCAATATTCTACAGGACGATGTGTGGATTGAATACTTTCCACCCGAAGGTAAAACATCCTTTAGGGTTACGTTACCCCCTGGACTATACACAACACCCGACGATCTGATAGACCCTTTGAATCAGCTGGTTATGGGTACTGAGATCAGTGGAAAGACTCGATTAAGAATCAACGTAAGAGAAGAGAAGGCCATTGTTAAACTCTACGAAAAAGGTGCTAAAGCTACAATTAGCGAGCCGTTAAAAGAAATTTTAAAAGTACCCTCCGATACAGTGACGGAAGCAGAGTCATTACTAGTAGGGGGAGGCGAAATTCAAGTGGATGCGGACATGAAAAACATTTACGTCTACTGCGATATCGTAGCTTCGAGACCAGTGGGCGACGTTATGGTCCCTCTCCTGCGAACTGTTCCCGTAGTGGATAAACGGATGTCTCCATTATTTCGTATTTACGATAAACCTCACTACGTCCCCCTGAGTCGATTCTCATTCGATACGATAGAAATCCTTTTAACCACCGATACGGGGAAAACTATTCCATTTCGTCTGGGCTCGTCGATCCTAACGTTACATTTTCGTTCTAAACGTAGAGTTGATCTCGAATAATGGTCAGACACGTCCCGCTAAAGCGACATGCAAAACTCTACGAAGATCATTACTGTAATCAAGCAGGAAATGGGCTGCCGGTATTTATCGGAGGCCGTAATCAGAGAGGAAATGGCATTGGGTCATTTTTTAGCGGATTGGGGCGTATGGTCATGCCGTGGATTAAGACTGGAGGTAAAGCCCTACTCAGAGAGGGGCTAGGGACCGGACTACAAGTCGCGCAAGACGCCTTAGCCGGTAGGAATGTAGGAGATTCATTTAAAGAACACGCCAAAGAAGCGGGTCAGCGTTTATTACATGGAGCAGTAGACCACCTCGCGGGGAACCAGTCGGGAAGTGGGTTTAGAAAACGGAAAACAGCGCCACCACCCGGAGAACCATTCAAAAAGAGAATAAAACGATCGAACAGAACCAGCACATCTCATTCTGCCCGCAGGAAGAGCAAGAGGTATTCCGACATTTTTGGATAATGGCTTTAATTCATCCACAGTCGTGTGAGTGTCTACACTCTGGTCTTGATTTGTTTAGCGTACCACCGACTCAGACGGCCGTAGAAGACGGTCAGTTTGTAGAGATACATCCTTTAGCAGCACTCGCTCCTGGGGCACCTATTGAGTTTGCAATTTCTGGAACCGGAGAAGAATATTTAGATCTGTTCAATACTTTTCTCCACGTTAGAGCAAAAGTCACTTTACCCACGGGTGATAAACTACCTCCGAATACTGATGTGGCGCCAGTGAATTATTATCTACATAGCCTGTTTTCGCAAGTTGACGTATCTCTGAACGACACACTTATAACGTCGAGCGAAAACACGTATCCTTACAGAGCGTACTTGGAGGCAACCTTGAATTATGGAGAAGAAGCCAAGAGAGGACACATGACCGCTGCTCTTTTTTACAAGGACACGCCTAATTCTATCGATGATACACAGGGTGATAGTAACACCGGTCTGAAGATACGAAGAAATGTAGCCAGCCAGAGTCAAGAAATTGACCTGATGGGTCGCCTACACTGCGATATTTTTGCTCAAGATCGGTATATGTTGAACGGTATAGATGTCAAAGTGAAATTGGTTCCATCTAAAGATTCATTCAATATCATAGCTCACGATGTCGCTGCTGGGTACAGGTCAGTGATCACCCACGCCACCTTGGTGGTTAGAAAAGCCAAACTGAACCCCGCCATATCTCTAGCACACGAGAAGGCCCTAATGAGAGGAAATGCAAAGTACCCTTTGAAACGAGTTACACTGAAAACCTTCTCAATTCCGAAAGGAATGTTAAGCCATACTCAAGATAATCTGTTTCTTAGTCAGACACCGACGAGAATAGTGATTGGACTCGTTACATCAGCTGCGTTTAACGGATCATACAAAGTTAATCCATTCAATTTTCAAAACTTTGACCTGACATATTTGAATGTCACTTCCGATGGACGTACCGTGACTGGAAAGCCGCTATCGATGGATTACAGTCATAACCAATATGTAAGAGCATTTTTTGGAACAAACCTGGCTATGGGACTTATCGGTAAAGATGCCGGGAACGATCTCGAATACAGACATTTTAAAAATGGTTACGCTCTGTACGCCTTTGATCTCAGCCCTAGTCTCCTTGATGGTCAACAGTTCGAGATGGCTAAGTCTGGCCCTTTATCTATCGAAATTAAGTTTTCTACAGTCACGGCAGAACCTTTACAAGTCATCGTGTATGCCGAACAGGACTCTATTATTGAAATCTCCAAAACCAGACAGGTCCTAACAGATTACAGCGCATAAAGCAATGAACACTGACCAGATTCAACGAATCTTAGACTCTGATATATGTGTGAGACGTATAGGTGCTAAGGTTGTGGCCTGTGATCAGTTACCAACGTACATTGATCGAACCAAGAAGGCTGCATTTGTTATCAATCTTGATCCTTCACATATGCCGGGCAGCCATTGGGTCAGTTTATATTATGACGCGACGTCTAGCTTTGAGTACTTTGATGCATTCGGATTACAACCAGTTCACCCACAGATTTTACGATTTATACGCAGAAACTCGACTAGACCTGTGCTTTTCAATAGCAGACACTTACAAGATACAGTCAGCGCAGTCTGCGGTTTGTACTGTATTTATTTTTTACTCGTCAAGTGTCGAGGTGGAAGTATGCAGCGAGTACTTTACCCCTTTTCAGCATCTACGAGACAATGGCAGAACGATAGAATCGTTTATCGATTAATCAGGCCTCGGCTAACGTGCCCAGACACGTTCTATGACTAATCGACGATGATATCATCAGCTAAAAATAGATGATGACGCATGATTTTAAAACAGCCAATCAGATGCGATATGACATCATTTTCTAAAAATAACCCACCAATCTCCGTCAGCCAATAGATTGTCTATAAGAGCTGGCAGTTGCATGTGGCGTCATTTCATTTTGCCAGTCTTACCGATAATAATGTGTACTAATGGTTCAGTTCCATCAAGCTGGGTGTATACGGCTGCCAGTGATGACACTGTTAGACCGCTGGATACGGGGAAAAAGGCTGTGTCTGTGTGCTGTTACAAAGACCGTGTTTTTCTCAACATTCGACAGTATTTTGGTGAGTCATATCTCAAGTTTCCAACCAGAACTGGAATAACTTTAACACGTCAGGAATTTGAACATTTAGTGTCTCTGCAACGCGATATCCTCGCGGATTTTGATCGTAAAGAGTTTGCTTCTTCATTCCAGACGACAGACATGGATTATTCGCCTGATACGTGTGACAGTAATAAAGAAAACATACTGACTATTCCACCGATCGATCCACAGCCAGATGACAGTGCTGTATATTATCAACATGGATATTATCTTTCACAAAAACCATGGGAATTACGTTACGAATAAATTTTTTATTCTTTTACACTTTATAACTACTGCACCAGTGTCGTTGTTTTTTAATTAGTACTGTGTGTATTTCACAGATGGATTCTGACACTAATTTTAATTGTGTAGAGTGTGATATACATTACAGGGATCCTTTCGAGTTAATACAACACATTCAACTAGCACATATTGTAAACACTGATATTCAATACAACTGTGTGAAGTGTGATTTATCTTTTAGCCATATTCAAGAACTGACAGAACATGTCAGAAACATTCATGTGTTACCCACATCATCACTTGATCAGTCAGTCTCTACTAATAATTTCAACTGCTCGTATTGTAGGAAAAACTATAGCAGACAATATGTCCTCGACAGACACATTCAATCTGTGCATTTTTTACAGGAATACATTTGCCATTTTTGCTCAAAATCTTTCACAAGATTTGATAGTATGAATTATCACATAGCACATCAGCACGTATCGACTACACCACATAGCGACTCATCATCTACACCTGATAATTTATCTTCAGGAGCCTTCCATGAACAATTATTAGTACCATCATCATCGTCGCAGAGCTCCTCTGCATCTTCGGTCACTCCCCGAGACACAGGTATGATTACATCGGCGTCCTCATCTAAACGACAGAAATTAGACGACGAGTACAGTAGTCTATACGTCTTGCCTGATGATGTTAGAAAGATATACGATGATAACTGGAGATCACTACGGTCTCATGAGAATTGTAGTACACGTATATGTACTTTTACTTTCTTCAATAGACCTGACAGACCATACACATTAGATTGGTCCCACCACCTCAGAGACATATTTGATAGGCAGACAACCAGGTTCCGCATTAATGTATCTAATCACCTCTTATTACGAAATAAAGTAGATGGTGAACTACGTCTTTTTCATGCGTCCATGAACAATTCAACTCTGCTTGATACGCCATACTTCATTAATAATAGACATGATCTGGATACATTCTGTTCGGTAATGCGTGACACTGACATTTTTAATTCTGCAAGAATGGTGCGTCCAGATACTAGTTGGTTAGTTGAAATAGTTCCATCAACATGTTTTTATACATATTCAACCGATTTTCCTATCGGTTGTTTATTTTCGGATCTTCCAGACCATATTATTAACAACAAATATATTTACACACTGCAATCCAATTGCAGTGATGGTTCCCCATACACTGACAATCTATGCTTTTTCAGGTGCTTAGCTCTGTTCAGAGGGGCGAGTTTGAGAAGTCTTCAAATGAAAACATACAAACTTTTAAGACAGTGGTACCACAACGCTGTCGAGGATTTCCGTGGAGTGTCTTTACATGACCTACCTGCCATTGAAAAACTATACAGAGTAAACATCGATATTTTTGAGTATAATGACACTAAGGTACTTACTCCTGTGCTTAGAAGCGGTAGCGAGTATAACAGGACCATGCGAGTACTACTTTACGAGGATCATTTCATGTATATAGTAGATATCGATAAAGCAACTCACTGTTTCGGATGTATAAAGTGTGGAAAATTGTGGAAGCTATGTGGTAGTATGAAACGTCATCTGAAAATATGTAATGGTGATAATACTAAAGTTTATTTTAGGAACGGAGTTTATACCCCGTCCCAGACAATATGGGAGGTATTGTCATCACATGGTATAGATGTTGATATAAGCTACGTGTATCAATACAGGGCAACGTATGATATAGAAAGCTACTTTACTAATGACACTTTACCAGATAAAAGTACTTCAACAACATATATTTCTAAACATAATATTCTAAGTTGTTCTGTGGCGTCTAACGTTCCTAAGTATGAGCAGCCTATCTGTTTTGTGAGCACAGGTGATTCTTATGAATTACTTTGTAGAGTAATACATTATCTTGAAAAAATTTCTGATGCTGCATATGCGATTTTGTTAGAAAAGTTTGAATATGTTTTCAAACAGATTACAGAACTTGACGTTCCTCATCTATCACAACGTCTTGATGGGTACTTGAGACAAATGCCTGTAATTGGTTTTAATTCAGGAAGATATGACATGAATGTTGTATTGCCATTTTTTATTAAGTATTACATGTCTAAACATAATTTGAATGTTGCTAAGGTTATAAAAACAACGGCTGAAGAGGAGGTTGACGATTATGTTGATAATGATGTATTAGACGACGAGGGAGAGGAATTAGATGGTGAGGCTTATGTTGATACAGATGTAATAGCCACAGAGGGTGGGCGTTATAAGATGATGAATAGTATAGGCACTCCATTTGGCTATGTGGTAAAGAGAGAGAACACATTTATGTGCATATCCACTGACACATTGAAATGGTTAGACATAATATCTTTCCTGGCCCCTGGTTATAGTTACCTAAGCTATCTCAAAGCTTACAATATAGAAGAAACAAAAGGTTACTTCTGTTACGAATACATTACCGACCTGTCTAAACTAGACGAAAAAGCCTTGCCCCCTCATGAAGCTTTTTATAGTTCTTTAAAGAGCTCAAATATTACCGAGGATGAGTACGCCCTCTGCCACAGAGCGTGGACTGATAATAATATGACATCTTTAAGAGACTTTTTATGTTGGTATAATAACAAGGATGTGAGCCCATTCCTGTTGGCTTTAGATCAGCAGGTCCAGTTCTACGCAGATTTAGGTGTAGACATGTTCAAGGACGCGATTTCAGTTCCAGGTATCACTCTTAGGTACCTTTTTAAAACCATTCCTAAAAATGTTTCATTTTTTCTATGTTCAAAGAAACAAGCTAACATTCACAATATGATAAGAGATAATATAGTCGGCGGGCCTTCCATTATATTTCATAGGTACCATGAAAAAGACAAAACTCGGATTCGAGGTGGGAAACTGGTTAAGTCTGTTAAAGGTTATGACGCCAACGCGTTATACCTTTGGGCGCTTATGGAAAAAATGCCATCAGACTTTACTATTACACGTATGGTAGAGGACGGATTTATACCTCACAAGGTAAATGTATTTACCATCCAGTGTAGAGAATATTTGACATGGATAAGCCACAAGGAGAATATAGAGTTACAGACCCAGTTTAATAGTAGAGAAATGCGTTTAGGGGAGCGAAATATTCCAGTAGACGGATGGGATTGTATCAATAGAACGGTGTATCAGTTCCACGGGTGCTTATTCCATGGCCATCATCCATGCCCGATCACTGCAGGTCACGATGTCAACCCCATCAGTCATAAACCGTTATCAGTATTGTATGAGACAACATTAGAGATCAGACAGTACCTTATCGACGATGTTAACGTACGAGTAGTAGAAATGTGGGAATGTGAGTGGCAGACTTTGAAAAGACACGATAGAACAATAACCACATTTTTAAAAATGGCTATCCCAAGAAAATATCCTTCATATGCCCAGTTTAGACACCCTACATTAGACCATATCATAGCTTCTGTAATGGATGAGAGTCTATTTGGTTTAATTGAATGTGACATTCATGTACCGGATCGTTGGAAAGAGCATTTTAGCGAAATGACCCCCATTTTTAAGAATATAGACGTTACTCGCAATGATATAGGTCCTTTAATGAGAGATTATGCAGAGCAGCATAACTTGCTGACCACTCCTAGACGAACGTTAATAGGTAGTTATGTGGGAACTAAGATTCTTCTGGCATCACCTTTATTACGGTGGTACCTCACTCATGGTCTAGAGGTAACGTCTATCTACAAGGTAATCGAATACCATGGAGTTAATTGTTTTAAACAGTTTGGCGAGAAGGTGTCCGATGCTAGGAGACAGGGTGACAGAGATAAGGCTTTCACTATCACTAGTGATACTATGAAACTTTTAGGAAATTCGGCGTATGGAAAATCGTTGACTAACAAGGAGAAACATACAGACATCATTTACTGCCGTGGTAGTGACACATCACATTTTATAAGTAACCCTCTTTTCAAGAAAATGACACAACTTGGTGACGATGACATTTATGAAGTGGAAATGCTTAAGAAGAATATACTTTGGGATCTCCCAGTTCAGATAGGTTTCTTCGTATATCAATATGCAAAGTTGAGAATGTTACAGTTTTACTATGATTTTCTAGATAAATTCATCGATAGGTCTGATTTCCAGCTATGCGAGACAGATACAGATTCCCTATACTTAGCTCTTAGTACAGACACCTTAGCCAGTGCGGTTCGAAAAGATATGTTACGTGAGTTTTATCAGGACTACAATAGTTGGTTTCCTGGGGAGGCATGTGTACTGCACAGAGACGATTTTGTAAGCTCTAATGGTATGACACCTACGGACTGTCTAGGGTGCAGGGACAAAAGAGATTTTGATAAAAGAACACCCGGGTTATTTAAGTTGGAGTATGAGGGTGCTGGAATGATATCTCTCTGCTCAAAGACTTACATATGTTTCGGACAGTATGACAAGACTAGTGCAAAAGGTTTAAGTAAAAGACATAACAGTTTAACGAAGGATAGGTATTACAAAGTTTTAGATAACAGACAGTCGGGTGGTGGAAAAAATGTAGGCTTCAGAACATGTACGTCTGGTGTATTTACATATGAGCAGCATAGAAACTCCCTGTCTTACTTTTATATAAAAAGAATTGTTCATGACGATAATGAATCTACTTCTCCTCTAACTATATAATACATGTTTCGATGTTGTCATTAAAGATATATTGCTATCTATATAATATATGTTTTGATGTTGTTAATAAAAAAACAAAATTTCACACCATATTTGTTATTTCCATTTTATTCATGTTGTATATATGGTGTATATACTATTTGTCATAGCACCAGACACTCATTACATACATCAAGGTTGACATTAAATTTTTAAAAATTTTAAAAAAAAAAAAAAACAAAAAAAAAAAAATTTTTGCACCACATGGTGAGAAACGCTGGTGTGCACCTAATTAACTTATGGTGAAACAATACATCTGCACCATAATTTGGCACCAGAAAAATGGGATGTTCTATACCCCCTATACTACTACTCATACTATTCAAGAACTGCACAGAATAGCTTTCAACAGACATAATTGGAGAGATCTGACCTCTGCCCTATGCGCTAACTTCAGCGCAAAAGGAAAATGAATGAATACATATGATTTCAATGCGGCCACCATGTTTTAATATAAAACTGGTCTGTTATATTGCATTTTCTATTTTAATAACCACTATTTTTATATGACTTTATAACAGTTGCATGAATATAAACATTAAGTAATATATTTTTTATTAGATACCGTCATATATACCTGTAAGACTGACATTGACTGGGTCCTTAAATCCCTGACTGGTAAAACAGGCGATGTTGATGATATTTGTAACAATACCAAATATAGCAACTCCTTGACACATAAATGTTCCAACAATCCATTGGAATATTGCAAAGTCTTTGTCACTGACCAGAACTTCGATTGAGTCATCACTAGATGAGTCAGCATTAAACACATAGTTAGTTGTAGATAGTTCTGTCTGTTCTAGACGTAGTGTTGTCATTTGTTACTTCAACAAAAGGTGTTCACCAATACTTTAATTAACTGCAATAAAGAAGGCTATATTAAAATGTTATTATACGTCCAGTGTTCTAGCCTATACATGTGTCTTTATAGCGTTATTCAACAATATTGTTTACAAGCGTAGACCAAAGCTAGAAAAGATGTGTTATGATGCTGACATCATTGCATTGCAAGAAACACAGCTAGGTGAAAGTGGTAATATCAGGATAGCCGGATTTCAGTGTTTCTACAACAGGCGACATCTTGGACAGACAATCTTAGTACGCGAGGGTTTTAGTGTATACGAGGTTGATATGTCCAAGTGGGATAGCGACAATACCCAATTACAGGCAGTGAGAGTCCAGAGCGTCCAGCACCCATTCATGATTGTAAATGTGTATGCCTGCAACATGAGCGTTGATCTTCAGAGTTGGAAAATCCTAGGGGAGATAATGGAACAGGAAAAGCAGAATCTCTTCTGTGGTGACTTCAATGGGAAAAGTACATCATGGGGCAATAGTGATTCGAACAAACAGGGAAGAGAACTTGAGGAGGCCCTGACAGATACGGACCTAGTGTGATTTAACAATGGCCGTATAACAAGGATGGAAAGAGGGATGGTGATGATGATAGCGCTATCGACCTGGCATTGGTGTCATCAGCTTCTGTGGATATCTGCAAATGGGAAGTGCTGGGACATCATGGCAGTGACCACCTTCCATGTGTTGTTCTCTTGAAAAATGACAACAGTAAGCAGATAAGGCCAAAGGTAAGATCCTTTAAGTATGATCGCAGAGGAGTGGATGTTGTAAGCAGAATTCGACAAGACAAATGTAAGGCTCAAGTAGTGGGAAACCAGCCCCCCCTGGTGGAACGAAGAGGTGCAAATAGCATGGAGCGAGAAACGGAAAGCAGTAGCACAATGGCAAAGGACAAGGAAACGTGTTCCAGCTCAGCCCATGGAGGTCGCACAATGGAAACGGAAGAAATATATCTTAGTCCAAACATTCAAAGATATTGCAAAGTCAGCAAAGGTGTCAAGATTGGACGAATTCTGTGAGGAGATCACACGCGAAAAGTCACTAAAATTGTTCTGGCCTTTACACAAATCCACAAATGGTCTGACAAGACTCGTGGCTATTGCCGATTTTTCAGAGCGACGACTCCGTCGTGCAGAAGACGGACGAGACAAAAGGTGCGGCGTCGCTGGCACACTACACCGCACAAATTGGTCAGAGAAATGTGGAGGCATATCAAGAAATCAGGAAAACGCTCACAGACACGTGTAAGAACTTGAGCATGGAAAACCATATGCTAATCACAGTTGAAGAAATCAGGAAGGTACTGAAAAGTACAAAAAACATAGCACCAGGTCCAGATGACACGATACGATGACATTAGTCGGAGAACGGATGATGAGTTGGAGAGGTGGCGGACATGTTCAATAATAGCCTTATAAAGGGCAACGTGAAAGAAGACTGGTTGCACAGCTATTTAGTTCCACTACCCAAACCTGGGAAGGACCACAACAAGATACAAGGCTATAGAATAATAACAATGCAGAATACGATTGGCAATCATTTTGAAAAAAAATTGTAGCCTGGAAGGTATCGTGATATCTTGAAAGAAATAAGTGTTACCAACATTGTTAGGAGTGTATCGCCCAGGAAAGAAGACACGGCAGAATGCAGCCATATTTGCGCAGGATGTTATTGAGGGGTTCCATTCTCGCATGGAGACATGTGCTGTCGCAATAGACCTTGAGGATGCGTACAATAGGGTGTCCTTGGATATATTGATGCACCAGCTGTTACATCTTGCAGTTAATCATTTTGTCGTGCGGTGGGTTGGCGCCGCCCTGATGCACAGGATAGTAGTTCTTAAGTGTGGTAACTGGATTTCTGCACTAACGGTTATTAGCCCTGGTCTGCCACAGGGATCGCCTCTATCTCCTGCAATTTTCAATGTATACACAGTACATATCGCTGGCAATCAAATCACACGTGTTGGCAGAGCGATGTCACATGGCGAGTATATCCTGCTGTATAGACAGGGCATAAATCAAGAAGAGTGCGTTGTGGAACTACCGAAGGAGCTGGACAGACTGACACATTGGTGTCGAGATACGGGAGCAGTGGTTAATCCGTTTAAGGCAAGCGTGACGTGGTTTTCCTTGAATAATCACATGGTAAAGACACCCATGTCACAAGTTTCGTTGTCCGGGAAAAGTTAAGAAAGAACTAGCACAATGAGATATGTGGGTGTGTTTTTTGACAGAAGAATGAGTTTCTGGGAACATGTTGACCACGTTATCATACGGGCAGGCAACGGCTTATCAGCAATGCAGGTTATGGCTGCTGCGCAGTGTGAGCAGAGATTGTTATTTCTTTTGTACCAGGGTTTGGTTGTGACTGTGGTGGAATATGCACTGGCAATTCTGACTATTATCCAAGCTCAAATGGAAAGACTGGATAGAATCCAGAATGTAGCAATGCGTATCATACTGGGATGCGCCAGAGACACATCGACAAGAGCTATGCGATACCTACTTGACTGCCCAACAGCTGAGCATAGATTACAGTGCACGGGCGTACATTCAAATATATGCAGATAAGGAACACCTGTTGCATTCCGAAATACAGAAAGTTAAAGACAGCAGACTCAAGAGAGGAAGGTCGTGGATGGGACGTGCTGAGGTTGTCATACACAGTGTGTGCAGTTTGCAGGATGTGGCAGCAGGTGCGGAATGGATAGGTCTACCCACAAATTTCGACACTTGTTTGAGTGTAGTAATATCACTTAGTAGGGAATGCAGAGAATGGTGTCCCACAGCTGTGGAGATATAAGGGCAGGCTATAATCAGTGAGAATATCAAAGAGGGGGATGTGATTATATACACTAATGGATCTATAATTAGTCATGTTCGCATTGATTAGTCCTTTACAGCTCAGTGCGCAGGTAAAACGATCAAGGAGGAAAGTGGTGCATTTGCGGTCACTACGTGTAATATGACCATAGAGACTATGGCGGTGACCAAGGCATTTGAGTGCTTACGCACACAGAAAGTAACGCAGGTCTGCATCTTGAGTGACTCTATGAGTATGATTAAGAAGGTACACATGGGTCTCGTTCGCGTACAGTTGATTGAGGCCTTAAGAAAGGCGAGCTTGAAAGTGGTTACATTTATTTTCGTGCCGGACAGAGCGGATCAACTAACATCGTGTGCGAGTGTGGCACAGGGCGATGGGGCAATGGATCGCGCTATTGTTTTGAACTCCTTAAGAGATGTAACACGCGAGAGTGAGACTAATGTGGATGATGATTTCTTTTCAATGTCTAGGATTAAAGATCAGGGATTGAAATGCGGTGTTGCATGAAATGAACACTTTGGAGGGCGCTAAGAATGATGGTCAACCAGTATGGACCGGTACTGTCAGCAGAATTGTAATGGCGGATACACTCAAGGAGAGATCGAAGCAACTATGGACGTGTCCAGTTTGCAGTGATGATGATCCGACGACTAACTAACTAACTAACTATTGTCTACTAATTAAGAGATACATCATGTGCGTCAGGAAAAAACAACCTAACGTGTCGGAAATTTGGAGAAGTGGCAACACAGGGCATACACGTATATTAATTACAAACATTTAATGTGCTACAGTACAGACTGTGAATATCACATATTAGCAACATAATATAAGAGCAGATCACATTTCGGCTAAAACGTCTTTATCATGATACAAAAACATCAAACAATAACATAACATTATAAAACGCACGTATGTTTTAGTGAGAATATGAGGAAAATATTAATATTAGCATGAAAGGAAGCAGGGTATTTCCTTAGCTCCTAATGCTTTAACTGATAGTGTGTTCAAAATTGTAGCTTCTTTCTTCTCCTTCATCTTTCTTCAGTCAGATGTCAGGTTACAGCGCCAATAGCTTCAATGAATTGTGTGATTCGCTTCATGTCATCCATGGAACACCCTTAAGTCTGGAAGTAGTGTCGATTCAGTAGGACATATTTTATCCCTCTCTTCTTCGTAGAGTTGATAGGCATGAAGAATGTGTTATGAAGTCTCTAGGTTCAGTCCACAGTTGCACAGGTATGTCTGGTGGCCGATCTTCAGCTTTCAGAACATGTGACTTTTCAGTCTGTAGTGGCCAGTTCGTAGTCTGAAGATGATGGTTTGTTTCTTGCGTGCCATTTGATGTTAGAGATCATTTGGTTCTGCAGTTGGGTGTATCTGCTTCCACTTTTTTTCTTGTTTCTGCTTTTAACATGGTCTTACATTCATAGTAAGTAATATAGTACGTATAATTTTACGAAAATTGTAGCTATCATTTTTATTTACCTATGACAGTGCACCACGCCCACCGGAAATATTATTATTGCCTATAGTTTCCTTATAATATTACATTTTATGTATATGTTATGTGTAATTGTTTTAAGTAAATTCGGATTCTTGAATTTTGCGAGTATTTCTTTGCAACACTCTTTCATTTTATAGTATAATGATATTATCATATAACGTTTTCGTCTGTATGTGTGTACGTTCACTATCTTTGTAGATGGATCTTTCATAACCTAATACTATTCCTTTTATTGCATGATATTCTAAAATACTCCCGGGTTCAATATTTATTCCGTCGAAAACATTCTCTTTATTCATGAAATCAATATTCATGTAGTTTGTGTATTCTATTGTCTTTTCACTGATGTGTTGTAGCAAAAATATTTCATCTGTACACCCTCTCCCTTTCTGAACCGGAACTATTCTATACTAAGCTGTGGATACACAATAGGTCTTATACTTTTATACAATAATTTTAGCAAACATTTTACCGACATGAATAAGCAGGGAGATACATCTGTATGTGGCAAAATCGTACTTTATTTATTGTTTATTCCATATTGGTTGGCACTAATATGGCTCGCTCCAATTTATTGGTACATTTATTTCTTTTCAAGGTTTCCTGAAAATGTGAAGTAACCGAGTTATTCCAGTCTCTCTACAGGCAAGTATTGCTTCGATTTTTATGTCAACAATTCTCGTAGATTTAGTCTTTTGAGTTGTTATTGATAAGATAACTACTCTGACTTCTTATTCCAGGATTTCAGGTTTGTCTTCATTTGCATTTTTTGGTTTGAACAGTGTTATATGTATCTTTTCTGATATGTTCAATGGGTCTTTAAAATATTATTCCCACCTTTCTCTGATAACATCTTTTTTCGTATATAGGAATGCATTGCTTGTCATTTATATATTCCGTTGGTTGAAAAGGTTGGTCTCGTATTCTAATTTTTGATATGCCTTTATAGAACTGTGTACTGGAATCTACACGCAGTCTGCTACGGTTTCTTCTATACATGATCCAAGATGTATCCGTTCTTTGCTTGATTACTCTTACATCATCTCGACTTGATAATATGCACCTTATATAGTCGTCTTGTGTTCGTTTACTCAGCCAAGTAATGTATTGTTTCTTCTTATATTTCACTTCTTCTTGAACTTCATTATTCCACCAAGATGTTCTCTTCATAGGCACTCATCCTGCATATCTAGTGCCTCAGTGTTGTGTTAAACATTCTAGAATAGTTATTTGGAGTATTTGCCATGTTGTTTTATGTTATCCTTTGGTATGTACATGGATGTTATAGCTATCGGCATATCTGTGTTTCTTTTTCTGTGTTTCTGAGTCATTCAAGTTTCTTGTGTCGATTATTTTCGATGTAATTGCTTTTCTGTATTTCTTGCTATGTGGGTACTTAATCAATGTTGATTAATACGTATTTAAGTAAATACATATTTAATTGTTCAAATAATACCTTTATTATATAAAGTATGCATTGTGTACATATATATGTCGTTCCACCGAATGTAGAATATTTGAAGGTCTCGCAAATTGTACAGCAAAACAATTGCCATGCAGATGCTGATTAGTAACACGCTGATTTGTTTTCATCTTATGGAAGTTTTCTACGGAGTTATTTAGCTTATTGGGTAAAGCTGCTTACATTCAGTCGTCCCATATGTTGGAATCGTTCCTTCAATGGATTACTTGGCATACACTGAAACGTTTCTGTTTGTATTAGTACCATTATGTCACTGTGTTCGCCCAGTGTTTGCATTCGCCCCATTTTCTGCAACTCTACCATGGGTGTTAATTTAATTGTTCCAAAAATTATCATGTACGCCTGGTTTTGAACTTTATCTAGATCTTGTAATGTGGTGTGATGCAGAACACCACGCATGTGAACTATATTCCAGGTGTGATCTTATGCTTTGCTAGTAGACTTTACCGATTATATTCCCACTAGCTGCTCATATAGTTCCACTTAGTATTCTCATGATAGCTAACCTCCTCCTGGATTTTGATGTTGCTTTGTTTATGTGTTACTTCCATGACAACTCATTACCAAAAGTAACGTGTTTGTCTTCTTTCAAAAGTTCCCCATATATCTTGATAACACCGACTGTTTGTTCTAGTGAGAGGGTAAAGCGTGTACTGCTGCACGTATCTGTGTTAATGCAGACGCGCCATCTATTTGCCCATAAAGTTAAGACACGAATAGTTCTTTGTATTTGTTTAGTGGCCACTGTCGCATGTTCTTCCGTGCACCAGAATACCAGATCATCAGCTTACACTGCCACTTTGACTTACCTGAAATTAACAGTCCCTATATTCTGTAACAGAACAAACCCATTGGAGTGAAAGGTATGGAATACAAATATACATTCAGGCCCACGTGAAATGAATACTTAGAGAGAACAAACATAACAGTGTGTAGCGAAGGACTGTTATCCTCAATATTCCTGGCCTAGGAATATCCGCAAGAAATATGGATCAGAGTATACACAGCTGTGTAAGCACATAATGCAGTGAGGGATGGAGGTGCAAGTGTATATATATAGCATATCCACACACTCCTAGAGATACGGTCAGAACACCAACATGGATATTCTGAAATAATTAGGATACATAAATCCAGTCAATGAGGATGGCAACTGCAAAATTGTTGAACTTCATGGCCCACGACCCGTTTTATTCCTGACAGATGCAGTGTCAAGTGCTTCAAGCTTTCCAGTCTGGAAAATTAACAGACTTTAAAAACAACTACTTAATAAACTGTCTTACCAGTATATGGTAACTCTGTAGCGGATACTATCTCACTGTGCAATAACAGAAAATTAAACAAATAGACCAACTGGCTGAGTAAGGTGCTGCCGAAGACCAACCATATATACCAATTATCTACCTCAGAAAAAAACAGCATATGATCATGTCCATAAGAAAGCCACAGACACAAAAAGTTCAAAATTGACAACATGGCCATGATTACATGTGTACAGGCAGCACCGAGTGCCAAACCTATAATTCAAGATTGTTCTGGGTATGAAGCACTGAGGCAGACATATTGGCCAGAGGAACCAACACTGGAATCAAAACTATATGGGCCACTGTATTAGCTACAAAAGACAGTGAGTTATTTTCAGGAGAAAGAATTACATATATAAACATGTTTCAAGTGAAAGAAAGAAGAATAATCTTAGGGGAATCCTATAAAACTTCATCCATACAATTATATGATTAAGATCACCTAAATAGGAAACTTCTCAATACATTATACCACGTAGAGAGTACAAGTCTTGGAATAATAACAAGTTGTGAAAATACACAGACAGAAGATAAAATGATACAGGTTCACTAGTAATTGTAAATTCTAGAGTTTTAAAGAAACGACTGTGTTCTTTCCTTACACTTGACCTGCAGCGACAAATTATGATTTTTCCCCCTATACATAAATATATTTTGTCCTTTCTATTATCTATTCATTTTACTATCTATACCTATATGACGTCATTCTTCACTGATTATATGAAATAGTATGGCATATCATCACGGCGTTTTGCATATTTTATTTAATCTTAACTTACTGACCTCCAGTTTGGTTTCAGCTATGTATATTGTTTATTTAATATAATTTGTTTTAGGATAATAGTATATTATACCATTTACGTTTATGTTTTTTCTTGAAATGCATTCACCACGATGTTATTTATAGTAATTTAATGATACGTGTTTAAATGACTTATTTATATACACATGTAAATGTTATATTCAAGTACACTTTTATTTCCCCTACTGACACTAAAAACTAGTTTGTATGTGCATTTAAAACGAAAATACATGTATCAAATCTATTATCATCTTACCAAAGCAACAACAATAATTGTACATCCACGTCACGAAGATGATATAATTTTGTCGGCCGCTAACATCCGTTATTGATTTCTGATGTATTAATCAATGCAATTTGTTATATTAGTTTCATCGGTTATCATAATTATGATTTTGGGCCATTTGTACGTCTGTCATAAATACAATAAATTGAGTTCTCACCTACCATCATCATTAGATGTTGCGTAACATATAAACTGTCATGTGTACACGTGTACATACGAGGATATGGCTAAATTAAGACAATATAACTATGAAAACAGAACTTTGTAATATATATCCCAATAGTGTCTTTTCTTTACAGACTCGCACAAATTAATGATATTAACTGTTCGGATATTCAAAATCTTTTCCGTATGATCTCGTAGTGGCAATATGCTTGTATTCGTATGTTTATATTAATGCCGTTTCTAGGAACATGCCCACTTTACAATTATATGTTTGTTGAAAATGGCACTGTGAATATAACGGGAATTCAATGCAATTCGTGTTGAAACATTAACATCGTCATAATATGCTACATTTATTGAGATGTGGATCTGGGCATACATGGGATCTGTCTGATGTGCACTGAAGTTAAGTTGCACTGATAACGAATTGATAACGTTTAACTCGTCATAAGGTGAAATGTTATTGTAGGGAGTATTACCATCATCTTGGAGACACTGACATGATTTACGTCAAATAGTTCATAAATCTGGCAAGCTAGTGTAGATTATTCCATTTGGTTCAAATGTTTCAAAATCTTCAGTTGATTCTTTAACTTTCTTTGCAGCATGTTTTCTTCGAAGGATTACAGAGATGATTTCTATGGACTGTTGAAATAATGGCCGCTTTGCCATAGCAGATGCCGCGACATGTACAGGAAGAATTTTGATTGTACCTCCAAAATAAAAATGCATGTCCCAACCGTGAATGAACCCAGGACCTCAAGGGACTGAGAACGGCATTCTAACTACATGGCCATGCGCAGATGATTGACCTAATTACTTGTGGTTTCCCCACATGTACACCTCCCATCTAAACGAAGCATCACACCGACATTTGAGAGTACCCCTGATAACATTCGTGTACTAAAGTAACTCATCAGCCTCAAGCGAAAATCCCGATACACGTACAAAATAAACCAAGTGCACAAGGCATCAGAAAGATTCTTTCTGTGCCATATTGTATTCTTTCATTCTTAGAGCTCGTATCTGGTTAACAAATTTACGTTGGATATCAGATAAAAGCCGTTTTTCCAGACTAAATTCCTGTTCAAATGTTCCAGAAAGCTAAACCAGCGCATCTTACAGCTTTTCAAATACGTTTTTTTTTACATAGTAAGGTCACAATCCATTACAGGATTTACGTTAAGTTTGCGGAGAGTGACAACGTCATTTAATGAGAAACGTTTCACTATTTCACACTTAATAACTACTTGCTAAATTCATAAATGGGTGTGTCTTCATTATCTAACATGTGTATGTTCAACATAAAGTTATACACATCGAAAAACGAAGTTCCAACTACTTCACTTGCAATCTGGATTCCACTTTCTTGTTTATTGATGTCATGCTATAAACGACATCCTGTTAAATTCCAATAGAAATGTATGTATATCATTCAAATAATCTGTTTCACAGTTATAAATGTGTACTTCAAACTCATTATGCTTGTAATATGTTGTCAGAAACAAACGCAATGCAATAATTACTTCAAATACATTCACATATACCTAATGAATGTTACAATTGTTTCCGTCTAAAGTAGTAATATTATTTCCGTTTTCGAAAGTCGTCAAGCAGATTGCCTAGGAATATCAATTGTACGTCCAATAAGGATAATAGGAATGAATATTGCAATAACAATACCATTTGTTTCTCGTACACCTCAAACATGTACTGCTACACAAGTGAGTAAATATGACATGATATGCTTCAACAGTAGCCTAAAGAAGAAATGATTCAAACTAAAGACATTTTATGAAGGTAAACAATGTTTAATTGAGATCATGAAAACACAATATTATATCCAGAATATCAAAAGAAATCTTCACGTAGTAGTTTAGAAGAAAATTCACGGTGTTTATGAGAATAGAAATGAAACCCTCGCCAACTAGGATACTGTCAGGAAAAGACACATTTATAATTTCACTGCTCTATAACTCGTCGCCACCAGTGACGATCATTTAATTGAAGCAAAAATAGGATAAAAAATAAATTGAAACAAGAATGGCAGTGACATTATTTTATTTCTCAGAGGGAATGTTGTCGTCACATCATTAACTTTCCCTTAGTCGTCTATTACGGCCTCCTTGGAAATACGATAATTGTCATATTGTTTGCACTCTGTCCTAGAGGATCAGGCCCTTGTAGCAAGATGAGCAAATAATGCATGTTTCATTAGATATGATCTTAATTGGACAACAGTCACTTCTACCTGCATATTGCCGTAGGCGAAGAGAAGTTGAGGATGATATCATATTTCAAATAATAGCAGGTCTCAAAGACGTAGATAATTGTCCTATATTTATAAGTTACAAGATTAACAGACTTCAGGTGGAAACTGTGCACACCATGTGCCCTTAAACATTACTTGTTTTCAACAAATTATAGATATAATGTATTTGCGGACCACAATGATGGATGCTCTCAGAAATTGTGTTGCCATTATTGCCGGGCACATGGAACAACCCTTATGGAGCAAAACAACAGCTCAAAAACACATGTTTATATCGTATAGTAGCTTTGTATCATAGATGATGCTTCCATGAATCGATAAATCAACATCTAATTAACCACATGATGACTAGATGGTCATTTGCACAATACATTATTTCATTGGCCATGATGGTGTTTTCTTGAAATATGTACAGTTTATTCAAGTGGTGTTGTCTTCATATCTGTTGAGCGCAGTCCTAACAATTTATGAATGGATTCCTTATATTTAGTGCTCATGGTGTAATACACACAAATATTAACTGACGAGTTAATGGACTCTAAGACAAGACCTATCCAAACAGATATCAGAAGCAGATGCTTGTGTTTACCATCAATTGAAAGACCAGGTATCATTGTCATTGCTAGGAATGTTATACAAAGAGGTATGAAGCATACAATAAATAATATTGAAATGGTGACAACCATTTTGGCTACTTTCTGATTACGTTTAGAGACAGTATCAGCATCTGTAGTTCCCATTGCTTCTTTTCGCCATTTTGCTTTGTTGCGTAACTTGAACACAAGTATTCCCGTGCAAATAATAATGATAAAAAATGAAGCAAATGAAATAAAAACACCGTTGACAAGGAAAGCAACTTTTTCAACATTTTCGCGATTTTCCCTGGAAACAAGACGATATACAGTTCTGTTTCTTTCTGGTGACCATGTCATCTCTAGTCCACAAACGACGTATAGAGGAACCACGCTGATAATCTGAGTGATGAAAATGAGTACAATGCAGACTGTGACTCGTCGTGGTGTTACAATATTTTTGACCTGAATGATATAAATTAACAGTAAACTTTGCAAGCACTCAATATTTGGTTGTAAAATTTATTTCTAGTATGAAATACAAGGTATGCTTTATGCTACCGTATAGATAATGTGGTGTCATTCAAAGCTTCACTTTATTAAAAAAAACATTTTCCGCAAGTCACACAATCAATCAATCAATAAAGTAACATGCCGAGTGGCGTAGGCAATCATGCTTCTCCACAACTCTTCCTTGTGTGCTGTCAATATGTTTAGTGTGTGAATATATGTGGGTGTGTCTCAGTGACAACCCGTTTATACATTTCTTTCTTTGTTTTTCTCTGTCTATTCTTCTCTTGATCCTTCCGGTGGTTACGTAATGTTCAAGTTTTACTTTTCTTATCACGTGTCCTAAAAATCTTGATTGTCTTTCAAATTTCCTATATATATTGTCATTTTACTCATTTATATCTGAAAACGTCTACATTACTTGGCTCTCCATGGAAATTTCATCTTTCTTCTTACAACAAATCCCATCTTAGTTGTCTCCCAGTTTATCTAGAGACTTGTGTTTACTGTCAATGCTTCGATTCCATACAGATGGACCTGCTCAATATAACATCCCAGCAAGCGAACTTCATGGGGTGCAAAGAGTCTCGCATTGCTCTCGTGCGGACCCAGTGTTAGCAGATAACCAAGATCATAAACGTACCAAGCCGTGGTGCATACTGGGAACAGAAATACATCTGCATTTGCTGTATTCCTAACACTCTTAGAATCGTCCAAAAATAGTCACATTTATTTATGATTATTTTAGGAAATTGTCAAATGATTCTATTAAAAGGTTGTGTTTACCATTATCAAATATGTATTGTACCGTAGATCAGTATTGTTTTTTTAACTGGTTGCGTTAAAAAAATTCGGATGCCCGCTCTCCCTTCCACTTTGTAACATACATATTTAAAAAAAATATTATATATCAAATTGAAATATACCATTAATGGAACCTAATTATATCTTGTTCGAATCCCCCCCCCCCCACATGAACAATAAAATTACCACTCCATGTTGGCGTGGGCCCCACGTTGGGAAACAATATTGTACATTGTTATGACCTACACGTAATAGCACATAGTTATCGCCGGCCACCGAAATAGCTAAGATTGACTACATCAATATCGCCTCTGTGGTCTCCACTTGGGAGATCGTTGGTGCCTTCAACAATATTTTATGATAATGGAATGGCATTAATCACGGAACAATTTGCTGGAAATCCAGAACACATAATACTCATCTCTGACACAAAAAGGAGTGTTTCACAGTAATGCACATGAACAGTACTATGATTAAGGATAAGTAGTTATATATGCATGGGGATCATACCCATCGTACTGATTTATAAAATCCATATCATGATTACTCATAAATAATGATGTGTTACAAGTTAAACAATATACATAAAACAAATTCACGTGTATAACATGTAATATGAATATTGTCCCTCATTATAATATATATATATATATATATATATATATATATATATATATATATATATGTGGGGGTGTGTGTGTGGGTGATAGTGTGTATGTGTGTGTGTGTGTTTGTTATTATTGTATGTTTTAAGTAGACTTGGAGAGGAGGCTGACGTCACCAACAAACACATGTGGAAATGCCGTAATGAATATTAAACCAGTCCGTTCAACGGCACCAAATCGCCTAACAACTATATTACACGAGATTTTCCGTACATGACTAACCTAATCCTCTGGCTTCCTTCTTGAATTTTTTGATATTTAGCAAATATTTAAAGCAAAAGTGAACTGTCTATATATGTTATCCATGTTTATAGGAAGACCTAGCGGCGATAAATACGGAAAAAATACGGAGAATCTCGGATATATCAAGATACGTAACGTTGTAGGATATCAGTACGGAAAAGAAATCCTGCAACACGTCCACGTTTTTTAATCATGTATGAAAATTGCTTCAAAACTACTAAATATGATGACGGTAATAATAAAATAGTACATTTATCTATCATTTAGCTAATCCATTTAACTTGTAGCTTTTAACAGAGCATGACCATTCTCACAAAACTCACATGCTATTTACTGTTGTACAACTGAGGTGACATCTTAACACACATAGTCTCAAATGCATGTATGTGCTGAGAAGAGAAGGTGTTTATATATATATATATATATATATATATATATATATATATATATATATATATATAAACTCGAATTATACATACGTAAGACACAAAAGTAAGGCAGTATCTTAGGATTGCCACATCATGCCAATATCACAGCGCACACATCTCAACATTCTTCTGTCAGATGTGTTTAAACATCCGCAGTCATCCACGGAGAATAAAATTCATTCTCGGTCATTTAAGAGTATGCTACAGAAGAACACAATCTTCTCAAAATCCGCTGACTCGCATCTCTTTGCCATTCATGTGAGTATTCGATACAAGTCAAAAGTCTTCTTCTTCTTCTTGTTCGCATTTTGACATGTCTACACAAATTCGGTCTTCTTAATAAATGTTGCTGTATTTGAAAGCTCCTCAGTGCTCCCATACATCTTTCTGTGGATATCCATCTCTGTGTGCCAGTGTTCTTCCCTTAACTGGTTTAGCGTATTACAGTCTTGCAGGATATGTTCAGCGGCCTGTGATGCCTGTCCACAAGGGCACATCGGTGATGGGACCAGTCATAATCTATTTACATGGGTGTTTAATCGATTGTGTCATGTTCTGAGGCGGAAGATAATAAACTGCTCTGCTGTCGAGAGAGTGACAATAGTCTTTTGGGTGGTCGATTTTCCTGATGGTTATGTTTGTTTGTTTGTTCGTTTGTTTTTCATTCGCTCCATTGTAACCATCACGGATATCCGTGCGATTTCGGCCGGGAGCGTGATTACGTTGTGCCACCGTTATGCGCCTTGTATGCCTAGTCCAATTTCGGCATGCCTTTACAATTCGGGTAGGCTAACCTTAGCCTGTGACAGCCTCTATATATGTCTCCAGGCACGCGTAGTGGTGACTCTTCGCCCAGACGATTTGTTGCTCTCGTCTGACTCGAACGAGGTGTTCCACTGTCTATGAACTTGCCTCGTGTAATTGGACGTGCTGTGCCTGTGCCCATTGGGTACTGAACCGTTTCTCATCCGTGAGCCTGGTTCCTTAAGGGGGAGAACTCAAATGAGTAGTTGGACCCTGGCTCTTTCGCCCTATTAGCCGGGGTGTCATTCACCGACATCGTGTACCCCTTGTCCAAGTTCGAGTCTCACACCACGCGTTTGAGAGCAAGGCGTTCTCGAGCTGATCGTCCTTGTCCCAATAGCGCATGAGCCCATCAGGTACTGAACCCTTTCTCTCTTCAAGTGTATTTCCGGTGTAGGAAAACCTGACAGTAGAGTTGGGCCAGGGCTAAATCGTTGTCCCTTTTGTGCCTGAGCGTATCGAGTACGGAACCCTTTCTCTTCGCGAGCATATTTCCAGTTTAGGAAGGCTCGACATTAGAGTTGGATTAGGTCTTCTTGCTTTACCAAACGCCAATGAATGGGTCTGGGTCTCTGCCTGTAAGGAACACAGATAACTAGAAGCTCGTCTCGAGCTGACGGAGCTTGTAGTTCCCCTTTCCTAGGAACTTTTCATTTTCTATTTGCAGTTCGCGCTGCCCTCTAGCGCTGTTCTGCCCTTTCATTGTTTCATTGTACTCGGTATGAAATCTATTTGTCTCTCGACATGCATCTACATTTACGTGCATTTTACATTGGCCGCCCCTCCAATGTTCGGACGTGACTGACTAGCTTCACTGTATATCGACAGTGTCGCTATATGTGGTGCTGCTGGTGGTGTCGGAGATATTGTCTGTCTCTTGTGCAGTCAAATCTCTTTCCATCTGCTACCTCCACATTCTCGGACACGATTCCCAAAATATTTGGCCTGAATCAGCTCGAGCTGCTGTATTTCTGTTTCCAGGGTGCACCGCGTGGAGGTACATTTGGGATCTTGGTTATCTGCTAACCCTGGGACCGCCTAGAGCAATGCGTTCCCTTTGCACCCCATGCGGAAGATAATAACCTGCTCTGCTGTCGAGAGAGTGACAATAGTCTTTTGGGTGGTCAATTTTCCTGATGGTTATGATGAGGGTCCTCTTTTCTTGGTAGATGATTTCTTGATCTTTTTGTTCCTGTGTTGCTTCATCTTTTGCCAGCCTATCTGTCTACGGCAATGATGCTATTTTTTACCGGTTGTCAGTCTATACTCCAAATTCTAATTGTTGTTCCTTACACATGCCTGAAAAAAAAGACAGTAGCCGTAGTCTTTACAAACATTAGTCTAGGCCGCGGTTGCCACAAGTACGACTCCGAAAGAAAAATCATGACTGTATTGTTTTCTGTTCGAGGGAAAATTAAAAATTCACCCTGTACATGAGATGGCGACAGCAAGTGCATTCAGCCTTGATCACATAGCTACAAAATCCCTCCCTGCAACAACTTAACAAGAAATTTGCAGTATGTGACAGTATGAAAGTCTATGGATCATCCAGGTTGCGATTTTACAGACTTTCGTCCATTTTTGTTTACACAAAAATAGTTTTCTGCTGCAAGTATATGAAGTCTGCCAGATATGGATTTAAAATGTCGTTATATCGGTTTCTTATCTTTCAGACATCACATTGATTCATCATATTCACATATCTAACACGTATTCAACTATTTAGAAAGCAAAACAAAGAAAGACAGAGCACATGAAATAAGGACACAACAAGAAAACTATGGATTGGCGATATTGAAGATAACAAGAATACGTCGTTGAAAAATGCTTGGCGCATTGTCCTAGACAATGAACGGTTCAGGGAGTCAATTGGGAATAGAACGATCTGGAAAAAATAAGTCAAATGACACAATGCGTCAAATGAATATTGCTGCTCCATGTATTTAGTGTGTTCTGGGTGATTGTAATTGCTTCCCTGTAGGACAATGTGTGTCTGGTGTTTTTAACTGTGTGATTTAGTATTGTAGTACTGGGGTGTGCTTTTTTCTGGCTAGTGTAGGGTTTTATTATTAATTTAAAAAATGCATGCTACGATTTCAATGTTATAAAATACACATCCAATGATATAAACATCATTAACAAAATAGTGTGATACAAACCTTTAAAGGGACTGTGATACATAAGCATCTCTCGAAAGTTATTAATGCAGTAATCCATCCAGTAATCCTAGAAAACGTGGAATGTGGTACTCCACTGATGAGATACTGGGTTTCAACGGGATCGAAATAAAGATCTGCAGAGCTGAATGATGGTGTTAAGCATATGTTCGACCAAAATAACGTTACCATTGAGCACATGTCGGATATCGCCAAACCTGAAGGTTAAAATGCACACAATGTTTTTATTATTACCACTCGGTATCTATCTATCTATCTATCTATCTATCTATCTATCTATCTATCTATCTATCTATCTATCTATCTATCTATCTATCTATCTATCTATCTATCTATCTATCTATCTATCTATCTATCTATCTATCTATCTATCTATCTATCTATCTATCTATCTATCTATCTATCTATCTATCTATCTATCTATCTATCTATCTATCTATCTATCTATCTATCTATCTATCTATCTATCTATCTATCTATCTATCTATCTATCTATCTATCTATCTATCTATCTATCTATCTATCTATCTATCTATCTATCTATCTATCTATCTATCTATCTATCTATCTATCTATCTATCTATCTATCTATCTATCTATCTATCTATCTATCTATCTATCTATCTATCTATCTATCTATCTATCTATCTATCTATCTATCAATCTATCTATCTATCTATCTATCTATCTATCTATCTATCTATCTATCTATCTATCTATCTATCTATCTATCTATCTATCTATCTATCTATCTATCTATCTATCTATCTATCTATCTATCTATCTATCTATCTATCTATCTATCTATCTATCTATCTATCTATCTATCTATCTATCTATCTATCTATCTATCTATCTATCTATCTATCTATCTATCTATCTATCTATCTATCTATCTATCTATCTATCTATCTATCTATCTATCTATCTATCTATCTATCTATCTATCTATCTATCTATCTATCTATCTATCTATCTATCTATCTATCTATCTATCTATCTATCTATCTATCTATCTATCTATCTATCTATCTATATATATATCTATATATCTATCTATCTGTATATCTATCTATCTATCTATCTATCTATCTATCTATCTATCTATCTATCTGTCTGTCTGTCTGTCTGTCTGTCTGTCTGTCTGTCTGTCTGTCTTTCTGTCTGTCTGTCTGCCTGTCTGCCTTCCTACCTACCTACCTACATACCTACCTACCTACCTACATACCTACCTACCTACATACCTGATGTTCGTCCGTCGTGATCGACGATGACCAAAAACTCAACCATAATAATAATAACAATAAATAATAAAATAATAAAGTTAATAGTGCGTTTTTAAATGACTAGCAAGTCCAATGCGCGCACAAAATGTTCTTTTACAGAATTGACAACAATAGAAGGTATCTGTGTGAGGTTGAGATGTTTTTTCTTTTCTACGTGTCCGCTTCTGTCTTGCAGTTTCTTGTCTGAATTCTTCTGCCGCTAGTGCTCCCGTTCTAATGCTGTAACGCCAAGCCGTTCTATCCTGAGCGAGGCTCTCCCAAGCACCTACGTCAATGTTAAGATGTTTCAAGGATGACTTGAGCGTGTCTTTGAAACGCTTTTTCTGTCCACCAGCTTTTCGAAATCCTGCCTTGAGTTCTCCATAATATATTTGTTTTGGCAATCGCGAGTTCTCCATACGCACAAGATGGCCTGCCCAGCGTGCCTGCGCCTTCATAAGTATTGTGTGGATGCTTATTGAGGTTGATTTTTCCAAGACCTCGTAGTCTGGTACTTTGTCCCACCAATGGATGTTTAGTAATTTACGTAGGCAGGTAAGATGGAAATGATTTAACTTTCTTGCATGTCTAGCATACACTGTCCACGTTTCGCAGGCGTATAGTAAGGTTGGTATAACAGCAGCATGATATACTAACCTACATACCTACCTACATACCTACCTACCTACCTACCTACCTACCTACCTATCTATCTATCTGTCTGTCTGTCTGCCCGTCTGTCTGTCTGCCTGCCTGCCTTCCTACCTACCTACCTACATACCTACCTACCTACCTATCTATCTATCTATCTTTATATATATATATATATATATATATATATATATATATATATATATATATATATATATATATATATATATATATATATATATATATATATATATATCAATATAAATAATTATGTAAATATGTTCTTTATCGAGCACGGATATTACTAGTAGATGTCGGCTAGTCCTCAGTATGTGTATGTGTATTTTAGTTACGATAATATGTGTTAATATGTTTACTGGCCATTGAAGCATAAACAACAAATACGAATAGCAATTTCTTTATCTTTAAATATGTAATTCTACGGTATACTTTGAATGCGTTTACCCAGGACATCGCATTGACCTGGAAAGCACTCCAGATTTTTTTAATGCTGTTTAGGACTATTCCACGTGAATCATTCACTTACGCATTAGATGAAATGTTTATTTTGTGTGACTGCTGTAGCAGGACTGCAGTCTGCAGGACCCTTTTATGTTTATATTTTTAATGCGGTATCCGTGCGATTAGTTAGTTTATGTAAACGTTCTGGCTAACGAACGCAAACCCCCATAAAGATTAATGTACGCAACTGTCAATTTATCTAGACAATTATTCATTGCAAGAAATATGAAAGTGGATCATATACAGGAGTGACCAGACGACACATAATATAATTAGAAAAGATGTCATAAGAGAAAGAGTGGGTGTCATATCAATTCTACAATACATACAAAAACAACAGATGCAATAGTTTGGTCATCTGGAAAGAATGCTGTGTGATTCATTAGTTTATAAAGCATATACGAAGAGAGGAGAAGCAGAAAGAAGAGCCACGGGTAGACCAAGAGTACGCTGGATCGACAACATCAAAGAGACAATGCACGATCAACAAATACCATTATCTGAAGCTGCCAGAAAAGCGAGAACAAGAACATTTTATCTCCCTCGACCCCAGTAAAGGGTAAAAGAGGAAGGAAAGAAGAATAAGAAGGATCATATTCTGTACCATCATTATTTCCAACAATATAAACGTGATATGTTAATAGATCAGGAAGCAGAATGTGATATAATACACTATAATGTGATATAAATGTGATTGACACCACAATTATAGACATTATTGAAGCTTGGAAGAAAATGCAAATAGTGCTGTCTTGTCACACAATACAATTGGATAGTTCTTCAAAACAACTGTGGGAGTTCGACAGGGATGCATACTGTCCCCAGTACTTTTTAACATATACTTAGAGCACATCATACAAGAGACATTGCATGACTACAACATGTCTATATTGATCGGAGGTCACCCTATTTGCAACTTGCGTTTCGCTGATGATATTGATCTTATAGCTGGGTGAGAACAATCATTGCAAGAATTAACATCAAACTTAGAAAAAGTTACCAGCAAGTACGGAATGGAAATCAATTCAGATAAGAGCAAAATCTTGGTAAACAGCAGAGACACAGAAAACCAGACTAATATCATGATGAATGGACACAAGCTTGAAGAGGTGAATACCTTCAAATACCTCGGATCCAGTATATGCAGCGATGGTAAATGAAAAGCAAAACTAAAAATAAGGCTGGAGATGGCTTTAGCGTCCTTGTCAAGGCTAACTGTGATTTGGAAAAGCAACATCAGTGTTGGAGTGAAAATCAAACTGTATAGGTCGCTGGTGCTTTCCGTTGTGTTGTATGGTTGTGAGAGTTGGACACTCACTGCGGACATGGAGAGACGATTACAGGCTTTCGAGTATAAATGCTACATAAGAATTATACGAATTTCCTATAGGGAACATAAGACCAATGTGTACGTAAGAAATAAAGTAGAGATGTGTGCAGGTGTCCAGGAGCTATTGCTTTCAATAGTGAAACGACGAAAACTAGCATGGTTCGGACATGTATGCAGGCACGATTCCTTGTCAAAAACAATACTGCAGGGAACTGTCGAGGGTGGAAGAAGCAGAGGAGGTCAAATAATGACATGGACAGACAACATCAAGGAATGGACAGGGCTAGATATTTCCACACTCATCCGCATCGCTGAGGATATAATTCGCTGGAGGACTCTGTGTGCTGAAGCTTTCAATGTGGTACCCCTACGACCCTGAAGAGTTATGGGTTTTATTGATATTGACGTGATATGTTAATAGATCAGCAAGCAGAATGTGATATAATACACTGCCTCTCAAGCTATTGTGTACTAGATTGAATGCAATTTTTTATAGCAGCCATGTTTGATGAACATCAATAACTACTAATGAGTGGTACGCCATCCACTAATATTCTTGTCAGCAGGTATATGTGACATATACGCCATCACAAACTGATGTATGTTGAGTATCTGTTATGAGCCGACATCATTGTAATCTTCTTCTTCTTCTGCGTACGTTCTCAAACTCCTGCAGATTAGCAGGATGTAGTCCGGAGAACGGAATGCATTGTGTCATGGTTTACATACAACACTGATGCGATATCTGAGCCTTTCGGCCTGACACATCCAACTTCAGCATGGATTTGGGCCACTGACCCTGACTGGGATAGCACAGCCAACTCCATCAGATAACCTCCTTAGTCGCATCTTATGACATGTAATGAAGGTAAATAGTGTTGCTATTCTTTGCTCCCCTTGTGGAAACACATAAAAATAGTACATACAAATTGACGTTTCGTTACAAGGGTATTTTCAAGAATACATTCACAATATAATACAAAGAGTAAGAACTGCTCTCTTCAAATTTACATAGAATATTTAAATAATTATGGAATTATAATAATAATTAAATGATACGTTAAATGACAACTTATACAGCAACCCATATTCTAGTTATATGTTGGCCCATATCCAAGTTATATGACAACCTATAAGGAAATGTCATTACATTTATATTGAATAGATGAATACCTGTAAGACTGACATTGACCGGGTCCTTAAAACCCTGGCTAGTAAAACAGACAATGCTGATGATATTCGTGATGATTCCAAATATAACTATTCCTTGACACAAGCAGGTCCCAACAACCCACTGGAAAATTGCAAAGTCGTAGTCACTGACCAGAACACCTGTTGAAGGTTTCCAAATTGGCTCAGTGCTGGAAATGTTTGAAGTAATCGTAATGTACGCCTGATCTAGTCCGAATGTAGCCATCGTTTCATTTAATCTAGTGTATCAGCAACATCTTCATTGGTTACAGTTTGAACCTGAATATTGTATGGTTAAGAATAGGTATGCGTGGTTGCACATTATTCGCACTATAAAGACAAAGACAACTGTACAAATTGGACTTATAAAGGATTATAACGATTACACATATCTTGACCGCTGAATACGCATATATGCAAATTGACTGGAATGTTGCTGTCCCAGGATTAGCTTGTTCGGGATCTATATTTATTATTAATTTCATTTTGACATAAATTAATATACGTAAATTGGAATAGTACGATCGGTTATGTGACTTATATCTTCTATCTTCTAACTTCTCTGTGAGTTCAATTCACAAAAGGTGAAATACATACTGGCCATCGTAAATATTTATGGGTATTAAAATGTAATATATAATATTTATGGGTATTATCAAATATACATATAGTGCCGTTTCACGTTGTGTTGTATTTGTAATGATTTTTCCTTTCTCATTTGGGGAAAAGAGGATTTAATGAATACGTATTAAAATCAGTAGTACCATTTTTTCCTGGCTGGGATCGTAGAGGAACGACGTATCGAAGATCGTCCTAGAGTAACTACACTTCTAGAAGATCGTTTAAGTCGGATACAAGAACTGCAAAATAGAAAACTGCACGTGCAAATGTAATTCCTCAGAGATGCTACCCACATTGTAGTCAGTGATTAGACTATTCAGAATAGCTTCGCAGTGCCAATCATCAGTGTGTCGTCTAGCCATTCGACACCGGTAACTGCCGTCTTTGGAGCAGATACATTAGCATTATATATGCAGCCATGCATTGTCGACGTGCACAGTGGGATTCACAGATAAATTGAGATTTGTCTTGCAGCGTACAGAAAGATGAATGAGAGTGAGGAGTCGTCGTAGTGACTGCATTAGAGATTATGCTGTCATCGAACATAACCGATATGGTGACGGATCATTTATGATGTGCGGAAGGATGATTTTACTTCACAGAACCACCGTCTATTGTGTTCTATGGAATCAAAATGGTGATGCGATTATACTGCCTCTTGCCATTCTAGCACTGCACGTTTTTGGACACATATTTTCCTTCAAAATGATAATGCAAGAACATAATATTATCGTGCAGTTAATGCTTCCTGCCACAAGCTGTTGTTAATAAAAAAAAATGTATTGGTCTGCAAATGGTACTGTAACGAATCGCATGAAACGTCTTGGTGAAGAACATGAGTGACGAGTTAAGGAACTGCATGAACTGCGCCTAGTAGATGGGCACCAATGACAGCCAACGCACAAATGTTTCAATCGCAAGATCGTCATTTCCATACAACAGCGATGGTTTGGATGAATCGGAACTAATGGTGGACACACAGACTATTGACAATGTTGGCCTTTGTTGTTGTTCTAATTGATTTTGAAAATGATTGTTATGTTTATTTACAGAGTCGCATAAACATACACCAATTTCTCTAATGTTACACCTCATGCAAGTTTTATGACATATAGTGTTAATTATAACAGTTAAATGAATCATGTTATATCTTGCAATGCTATTATATTATATTTTATTTTTCATTTGACTTAGGGTCCTTCCAAAAAAGTGGTCTTTAAACGTGTGTGAATAATATATTTTGTTTCCTTAGATAATATAATTTCCTTGCATGATGTATTATTTTAGAGTGATACTCTTCTATCTTGGATCTAACTATTGTCGGAAAATTTAGATGGTATACACATGCCAAATAATTATATTATGTTCACTATGCAGAGACGTGTGTTCAAACTGGACCCTTTTTTTTACACTATCAAGATGCTGGAACCAATCGGACAAAGAGAACCGCCAACATTTATATCATAATACTGTATGATGGGTGCGATTGTTCAGGTGTGTTTTAACATGCTATTTGTGTGTGGGCATTTGTGAAAATTCTAAATCAATTGTAAATATAGAAATACTGTTTCAATTGCATATTATTTATCAACGGCCAGCGTTTCGTTTTCTCATTATGATGCAGGTCAGGCCTGTTGCGGTGAGATGAGGTACAGAACGCTTATGTGACGTACAGTGTACCCAGCTCAAATCCCGCCCATGGGTACCGTGCATCTGAACTGTTCATAAAGCAGTATACACTACTAATAAATATATATCATACGTGTTTGCGATCACATGAATTAATAGTAACTAATGTATGCATATGTCTGTTCTTCAAGTTATATAGTTAACATTATTGTTCCTGTGTATATTAATACTTACAAATGGACTATTTGGTTTCACGTGTTATATTTCAAAATACACCGTCAAGTACATGTACTAAATACAAACATAATCATGTTATGGATTTTAATTTGTAATATATTTCTAGTATCAGTGTTTCCACAAAGAACTTTTATTTCATGGAATCGTCAATGTCGTTAAATTGTTTTAATACATGTGTTTTCTATTACATAATATGTTATGACATCTCATGGTACTACAGTATTATCGTTCTTTGTTATACAGACTTACATTACACTTTAATTTTCTTTGCCGTAACATGACTAATTATATGTGTGGTTTCGAATATGTGTATGTAAATTACGTGTGTGTGTTTTTGTTTGCGTTGTCGATAATTATCAATACTGTAGTTTCAAGTAATATGTTATCCTCGCGTAAATTCCTATACTGACACTAAACAGACGAATTTAAAAGCTCGCTATGTCAATATTTAAATATTTGAAGTAGCATGTATTTGTTCTAAGATTATCATTTAGACGTGCCATTTCCATAGTAATTATCAATACTATAGTAAGTTACAACACAACACGCAATTTATTTGTGAATCAATGGCCAGCAAAAATTATATATGCGACGATAACAATGTACAGCACGTGGTGATTATAAGCACTTCTAGCTGAATGGTGATTAAGACATTAATGTTTCATGGCGATGGACCTGCAGTTTCCGTTCACGCACGCACGTTTTTGTCTAGTTACGTGACTTCAACTTACTATCATTTATTAAAACGTTTCATATCTTTGATACACCCGACCTTGAATCTTTGCATTACCATCTTATGTTGGTTTTTCTATAATGTATTTAAGACATGTTCAGCTAAATCTAACTCGTTTCTAGCAGTTTCCACATTTCGAATATTCGTTATATTTGCGGAGATATTACTGTGTATAAAAATTAAGTGCCAATAAGTATATTATACAGGAAAAAGCAGGCCTCACTATAAAGATATCGCCCTCATCATAAAGTATGTTAATCAATTTATCAGTTGATAAACATGCAATACCTTTAATCTTACAACACTCTGACAATTTCGCCAAACGCTATCCATCACTTATATTGCTGATCAGTCCAGTTTTCACTGTAGTGTCGCAGCTGATGAGTTATTTCTATTTTTAAGGTTTTGTCTATCTAGTCTTAACAAGACTTACCTTGAAAGCACTCTCTCTCGGAATGTCAACATCGATGTGGAAATTAACAATAGACTGACAAAAGCTAGTGGTGTATTTGGTAGATTACGCAACAATGTAATAGGACAGAAGAGGTATTAACCATCAAACTTCAAGTATATCATGCGGCTGTTATACCAACCCTACTATACGCTGTGAAACGTGGCCATTGTATGCTAGACATGCAAGAAAATTATATCATTTCCATCTTACCTGCCTACGTAAATTATTAAACATCCAATGGTGGGATAAAGTACAGATTACGAGGTCTTGGAAAAATCAACCTCAGTAAGCATTTACACATTACATATGAAGGCGCAAACACGCTAGGCAGGTCATCTTGTGCGTATGGAGGACTCGCGTCTGCTAAAACAAATATATTATGAATCACTCAAGGCAGGAATTTTAGAAGCTGGTGGACAGAAACTGCTCTTCAAAGACATGCGCAATTCATACATGAAACATCTTAACATTGACGTAGGCGCTTGGGAGAACCTCGCTCAGGATAGAATGTTATGTCGTTACAGCCTTAAAACGGGAGCACTAGCGGCGGAAGAGACTAGGCAAGATACTGCAAGACAGAAGCGGACATGTAGAAAAGAAAAAAAAACAACCTCTCAACGTCCCATAGACTTCCTCTACAGTTGTCAATTCTGTTGAAGAACATTTTGTGCTAGCATTGGACTTGTTAGTCACTTAAAATGCACTATTAACTGTATTATATTGTATTACTTATTGTTATTATTATTATGGTTGAGTTTCTGGTCAGCGACGATTACGACGGACGAGCATTATTTCTGTTATTTTAACAACTTCACTACCGGTTTGCTTGCTTTTGAAATTACTAACCTGCTTCAAAATAAATAATGTTTGTAGCAGTGGCGTAGCGTGGATATTTAGAGTTGGGTCACCGAGTGAACGTTTTTAGTAGATAGGCAGAACCCTCCCTCCTTTTTTTCCACCAGAATAATGTATTTAATGCCCTGCCTTTTAAATTTTAATTTGTTATGTTAATTTTAATTATAAAATTCCAACTAATCAAAACCATACATTATGTAATCGTGAATCTCAGCTGCAGACGTATGTTCTTCTTTTCTGTGAAAATGTTGAGTAACGGTTTCTTCTCAATTGTCATAGAGTTAAAACATGAAAGACGACTGTTGTTAATTACATTTCTGAGATAAGCTTTGATTCTGTTTATGATGCTCTTATTTCTGTCACTGCTGACTATAGTCAACACCAAAAAGTAGTTTTGTTAATTCCTGATAGATTGAGTCTAGGCCATTTACAACATAATATGCCAGTAGTTCTTCAGGAGATAAACGTTGTGTCACATATGCATATACGATATCACGTTCATTTTCTAGTAGGTTGCTATCCAAGAATGGGAATTGTGTTAGTAAACTATTTCATATATTCTAGGGAAATTTTACACTGTAATCTTTAAATTTACTAATATTTACTTTCATATTCCTTCAATATGCTAATTATACACATGACAATAGCATATGACTTGTGCACAGATTAAAGATTCCAAGAGAAGGGAATTTCATTATGAATTCTCAGAAAAACACGTCATTATAAATTATGTATATGCGTAACATCAGTCCGAAACCAGTGTCTGAGAGGACTATTCAATCGCTATTAATAGATCAACGGAAATGGTATTCTGCAGCCAAAGTTGCAGTTCTGAATAGACAAATTTTGATATGCAGACGGACATTCATATGTTATAATGTCTGACGTCAAAGACAGATGACTTTCGGAAAATGAAAAGGAAAACCTACAATTATCATTATGTAATGAGTATATTCTTTCTGTCTTATTTTCCACTGTATACCCATGTATGCCTGCATCGCCGTTATTTAAGTTTTCGTTGTTTTAAATATGTGGCATCTATATTTTCATTTTTACATATTTAGAAATGATTAATAAATATACAGTTTTGTTCGCTATTAAAATGGTTTAACAATGGGGGTGAAAACAAACAATAAATTAACTACAGCCACACAAAATCCTCGGTCCATTGCTACTTCCTGAATATGGAAAGTAAAGTAACCATAGCAATTATTAATGCCGTAGGGGTGTGAGATGTTAGCGATCTCACATTTCAGTGACTCTGCAAATGAGGGTGGTAGCCATCTTCTCTCTCGCAGTGTTTACTTCCCGGATTAATAAGGTACCAATTTAAGGCTGGGTCGACCCAGGAGCCGGTCCGATCTGAATAAAAACAACATTTACTCCTAAATTGGGGAATGAATTCAGGACCACTCATATGCGAAGCCAGTGCAATAACCACTGTGCTACGCGGCCTCTCAATATGAATACGGTACATGAATATGATACACTGCCAATTATGGGGGGGGGGTACCGAGCATTTGGTGCTATGCCAATGGTCATTCATTGTTGACTGTTGAGCAGACATCAGTGGCATGTGTCTTAGATGTTTTCACGTGTAGAAATCAAGTATTGCATCGTTCTCTATTACGTGATTAATGTGATCGGCATACCGGTGGTTATTATCTCGTAAGTCGCCCGTGTGTTGACGGGCGCCCAAAAGGAGAGCAAAGAATAGTAACACTATTTACCTTCCACGTATTTCGTAAAAGGCGACTACGGAGGTTATGGGATGGAGTTGGCTGTCCAATCCGATATAGGATCGGTGACCCAAAGCCATGCTGAAGTCGAGTGTGGCAGGCCGAAAGTCGCAGATATCGCATCAATTCTGCAAACCATGACACAACGCATTCCGTTCTGCGGACTACATCCTGATAATCTGTAGGAGTTTGAGAATGAACGCAGAAGATGAAGAAGATCTTGTAAGTATGCATGTGCATCGCTCATATTTATTCAAATAATATGTTTAATATTGGTTGGGATAACTTAGACACTTTCACTCTTTGTACGAAATCATTCAGAAGCGTTGGATATGTACATTTTAAATACAGTCATTTAGTATCGTGTTTGGACATTGCACCGTATCTATTCCCAATTGCATGTACCAGACCGTTATCATACTAGAAATTGTTGACTATTATCATTGGTAAATATGTTACCAGTTGTAATGTTATACACCCCATAAGACCCCATGTAAGACCCCATAGCTCACTTGACACTACCGATGAAACCAATATGAGTTGTATAACGATGTAAACATCATTCACTAACATCGCAATTTTCAACTGAAACACAACAATATCATGGTTGTGTATACACTTCATTATATTCCATGGATAATATATCGACTGTAATACAAAATGCGCCGACTATTCGAAATAAACGGACCAACGCTGATATAATTTTGTTGCTATTGTGATAGAGCCAATCATTGCAATGTGAAACTATTGCACTGACAACTAAAGAGTATACATCACGGTCTTCCATGAGATATATCACTTGTACATATAATAATGAATCTCACTAGAAAATATAAGACAATTGTAACTGCCAGAGTTATTTGGCAAATGTACAGTGTTAGAAACATATTACCACATACACTCAAACTTAACATACAAGGAGTAGTGAAGCGTGTGCAAATATCATTGCAAACCATATCCATGTGTGACATATTAACCTCATCAGGAGATCACATAATTACACGCTTAGTGTGTTGTCATTTGACGATTTATCGAGACCAAGATGATATTCCTGAAATTATTAATATCTAAACAAATTACAAACAAGTTAAAAATGAGAATTATAAAATGCTACATCTATTCCATATTAATGTATGGCTCAGAAACATGGACATTAAATAAACAATTAGAAGACAAAATTGATGCCTGAGATGTAGGTATATAGAAGAATAGTGAGAACATCATGGAAAGAGAAGAAAACAAATAAAGAGGTGCTAAAGACACTTAATATGACGGAAGAACTACTAAGAGAAATAAAGATCAGGCTAATAAAATACTTTGGACACATTAAAAGACATGACACCCTATTGAAGACCTTACTTGAGGGTAAAGTCAAAGGGAAGCGAGCAAGAGGTAGGCAGAGATACACGTTGGAGAGTAACATTACACGATGGGCAGGTTACAGTCTAGCAGAGTGCACCACCAAGACAAGAGACAGGATATGTTGGAGATACGTTGCAGCCAACCTTCGTTGCGGAGACGGCACTTGATGATGATGATGATGATGATATTCCTGAAGTTGCCTTAAAATTGTATATCATTTAATGGTCTGACAACTTTCGGAGATGAAAAACTGTGGAAGACAATCATGACGACAGTGAATGATTAAGTGAATACGCCTCAAGTGAATACGCAATCCGTGGACATTACTAATATTGTTTAGTAATGTTTGCACATGTATTAACTCATTCTGAATGTGTGTTCATATCGTTACAAGTGTCACATGACACTACTTGTTCTTGTGAATGTTCGTAGTGCACAGATCGATGATCATGACATGTGTTTAATTTACATGACCGTAATCTATTGTATATATAACATACTGTGTTTGTCTGTCCGGGTTGTCTGGCTACTTCAGGCTAAAGAAAACGTTTACCAATGTGGACCACAAATTACAGTTACTATTTAGGATACTTCTTCTTCTTCAGCGTTCATTCTCAAACTCCTGCTGGATCTCTATTGCAGTAGGACAATGGCCCTATTAGATTTCCAGCAGGATATAGTCCAGAGAATGGAAATGCGTTGTGTCGCCGTTTTATTTGCGCCAATGGCCCGACACATCCGTCTTCGGCGGATTTAGGATACAATCGACTTAACGCAGAACAGACTTTGTAAATGTAAGCCTATTCATTTTGCTTGTTTATTGCAATATATTAATCTCTCTGCTGGAATGAGGGAAATGATAAGTCGTTTGTACTCTTTAGACATTATGACTTTCATGATATTGCGATGTAATTGTTTGCAATAAACATAAAATGTATAGATCACATCCTAAGACATCTATGGTTTCTATAGATCAATCGGTAGTGTGATGTGTATGTAAAAAAATGAAAGTAAATTATTATGGTTAATATTCTGTCATTCAATGTATTGATATCACATTATTAATATATATATATATATATATATATATGTTACTATAGGTATTTCTATAGTGTTACTATAGGTATTTCTGGACATATGTTGCTATGAATCCATTGGAATCGCGAATGGAATCATTCCTATAAAACTATAACTATTTTGATACTGGATATATTTTCAATAATTTCCCCACACTGCAAGTAGGTAATATCAGGCGGCTTTAATATGCATTTCCGTTTCGCGCTGAAGTTAGCGCATAGGGCAGATGTCAGATCTCTCCAATTCTGTCTGTACAAAGATATTATGTGCAGTTCTTGAATAACATGAATATTGGTTGTTTTACTTTCTCTACGTATTGTTCTTCTGAGTGTTTCTTTTGGTTTACCCCTTGCTCTTTTGCCTGTAGGTATCATCAAGAGATTAAACTGGCTTATGTTACACAAATCGGTCTGGAATTTATGATGTTAGTTGATTAATTCAATGATCGACGGAATGACCCAGACTTGATTAGTTAAACACCCTCCATCAACGGACATCACTACTGGAAATCTGGCTTTAATATAAGTATAGCGTATTTACTTTGCTGTAAATATGTATATTTTGTATTCAGGACAATACTTCTTCTTCTTCTGTGTTCGTTCTCAAACTCCTGCAGATCAGCAGGATGTAGTCCGGAGAACGGAATGCGCTGTGTCATAGTTTACATCATTTTGCGATATCTGCGCCTTTCGGCCTGACACAACCGACTTCAGCATGGCTTTGGGTCACTGACACTATATTGAATGGGACAGCCAACTCCATCACATAACCTACTTAGTCGCCTTGTACGAAATGCATTGAAGATAAAAGTGTTGATATTCTGTGCTCCCCTTTCGGGCCCCCCAACACACGGTCAATACTATTGGTTATTATCGTAGTGAAACTATTTATCTATATATATGTAACACGTCAGAATCGTAGGGGTATGACACTGGAGGCTTCAACATACAATCTCCCAGCGATTTATATCTTCAGCGATGCGGACGATTGAGGAAGAATATTATATCCTGTCCAGTCCATGATGTCTGTCCATGCTTTCATTTGATAAAAGCATGTCAACATTCATGGCCAAACCATACAAGTTTTCACTATTGAAAGTAATGTATCTTGTGGACCTGTATACATCTGTATTTTGTGTTGTGCGCACCCTATTGTCGTATGCTCTCTATATAGGATTCGTATAATTCGTGCGTAACATCTGTATTCGAAATCCAATAATCGTCTCTTCGTGTTCACAGTGGGTGTTCCAAATCTTACACTAATACATCATAATAGAACGCAATAGTGAGCTATATCGTTTGATTTTTACTCTGACGTAACTTTTCCAAATCAAGTTCAACCTTTACATAGAAGCTAAAACCATCGCGAGCCTTACCATTATTCAGTTTTGCATTTTACAACGATATATATATGTATATATATATATATATATATATATATATATATATATATATGCTACACCTGAAGTATTTGAAAGTATTCACCTCCTCAAGCTTATCACCATTCTCCATGATGTTTGTCTGTGCTTCTATACCTATGTTGCTTAACAATATCTTGCTCTCTTCTGTTGTTTTTTTTTCCATTCCGTACATGCTGGACATTTTTTCCAACTGTTTACTCTGTTTCTAACCCAGCTATCAGATCAATATCATCAGCGATACGCAAGTTGCAACTTGGTTGCTCTCCTATCGATACAGACGTGTTGTAATCACAAAGGGGCTCCTGTATATTGTGCCCTATTGATTAGTAGTGGAAATAGTATAGTTTCATGTCTCAATCTCACATATGTATTAAAGAACACCCCATCCCAGTTGTATTGTTGCATAAAACAGAGCTACCTGAGTGTTTGCAAGGTGATTCAACAAAGTCTTAGATTGTGGTTTCAAAATTAACTTGTCGCAGTATGTAATCCTGACCACTATGCTAAACACGGCCAAATGTTTGTGTATAATCAATGAAATTATAAAATAGATCACGCTATTTTTCAATGTGTGTTTTTCAATTAATATTGTTATGTTAAATATTTCTTCAACAGTGTCACGTTTTATCTAGTTGTATTATTACACTAATCGGTGACTTCTTCTCGGTGTCTGTATCCACCCATTCACTGCCCTTGACTATTTCTTCAAATTCACATTTTTCGCTGTACGTCTTCAGCCTCTGCCATTCACGATCTGCCACGCTTGATTCGTTTTCCCTTTAACTCATCTAGACGCTGGTGTAATGGATGGTGGTTGTATTAAGTCACTTTAAGGTACGCCCTACCTTGTGCTACCTAATGTCGCACGCTAATGCTGGAGAGATCAAACAATGAGAGATCAATCGTATTGCAGAGATGGGTGTATTCCTCGTACTCCCCGTACCGCTATCATTGTCTCATTTTGGGCTATTACCAATCTATCGACTTATGACAGTATCGAAAATGGACGGGTGACACGGTCCAGATTGCAGTACATGCACTCTAAAATAGCCATATCTTACATAGCCATACTCGAAACCTCAAGACATAATTATATAAACAGATAGCTCAGTTAACAGGAACACAAATAAAAGCGGTTGAGGTTTTGTTGCCTACAGAAACGGCGTGACATTGGTTGAGAGATCTTTTGCATACTCCACTGTCACATCGAACACGAGGGTGGAGATATAGGGAGTTACATTATATCTTAATTGGTTGATACCTGATAGATCAACATACTCGGTAATACTCACAGTTTCTCAAAGCATGCTCCGCATGATAGAACAGTACATGCTGAGAATAGTATGGTCGGGTTTACTGAACAACTGAAATTTTCCAGAACATTACATGGATATTCTGCCCTGATCATGATGCCAGAGGAAACGATATAGCCGACTTATTACCAGGCCATGAGGCGATAGAAAACACATTGCTGAGAAGAGATAAAGCAGATTTGATCAAGGCAGTAACAGATTCATATGAATATGATATCAATGAGACTTCTCTTCAATAGGATCACTTATGGGAGTGCCCCACTAGCTGTGAAGCCAGTCTCTAATCAAGAATCAACAGTGTCTCTGTTTTGTCTAAAGCCACATTCTTCTTCTGCAATAACTTCTTTGGACTTGTACTTTAATCTATGTAGGGGTATTGTGGGTATCACTTTACTCGTGTGCGTTATTTGGCGCTGTAATTCTTGCAGACTCAGATTTCTTTTCTTAGAAATGTTTTTAGTAGTTTTTTACATTTAGCGCACCATTGTTTTGTGCTCATTTTATTCATGAAAATTCTGGTGATATTATTTACCAAATTCATGTCCCCTTTTTTTAATAATTCTTAGTAAATGCTATCTATACCAGATGCTTTCCTTTCTTTCAATTTTCCTGTAACCGTTTTTATGTCTTGCCACAGTAGGAAACATCTGTGACAGTGATTTAACACTCTGAAATGCATGCGAGTGACTTGTCTGCTGAACTATGTCCACGTCTGGCGACAGTAGAAGCATCTGGTGCAGTGATTAAACACTCTATCGTGCAAGTCTGTAGCATAAAGTGCCTCATGAAACAGAAAGAATTACAAATACCAATATGGACAACAATTATATCTATCTCTATATTTATTTCCTCTTTTAATCCCATACGGGTGTCGAGGGAGATACAATGTTCGTGTTCTCGCTTTTCTGGCAGCTTCAGGTAATGCCATTTTGTGTTCGTGTAATGTCTCTTTGATGATGTCGATCCAGCGTACTCTAATACAGATGTTCTGTTGTCAGGTATACCCCTGACTCTTCTTTCTATTTGAAAGCTAGTATCTCGATTGTGAAGTATGACGTCTGTTAGTAACTCAATCGCTGCCCATCATTCTTGGAATGTTCTTCCATTTCAGTGAAATGTGACAGACAGGGTTAATCAAATTTATGATTGTGCCAATGATTCCCAATGTAGGGATTAAATGCTAGAGAAATGAATAATTGTTATTTACGATTTCTCTGGCAAATTAGAATAGAGTTCGATTTACGCTTGCTCTGCCTTATATAAGTGTGAAACATTTTCTTGCATTCTAAAGAAGGAATTGTGGAAGTTTGAACAAACGTCCCTGATATCATAAATTGATAATATATATAAATGTATCTATAAATATCTGCTTTTGACATGTATGTTTATCCGAAACGTTATATAAGTAGCTTTCAATCAGCCACAATAAACACAACAATAACAATGTGCTGTCTGCAGTAACGATTGCATTTCTGCCTGGCTCTAAATATAACATAGTTGTGAGTATACACACCTAGATACATAAACTGTTTGCAGGACGATAACAAAATAAAAATACAGCCCGTAACGGTTGCATATTCCTAGCGTTAATTTCATGTCTAGACTTTGAAAACTCACTGCTATATTGAAAAAAAATAAGAGAAAATACGAGTTGGCGTATCCACCACCTGAACCATGACTCCTACTGCGAATGGGTTTAATTATGTTGAGACATGTCGTCTTCTGTGTGTTCTCGAGCATAAACAACACTCACGACATTTGGTCTCGTGATGGGTCAATTTATCTCTGTTACGACTGAATCGATTCACGTACACTTCGCTGCCCTCTAGCGTGTGTTAACTTTTACATGTGGTGTGTACTCAACAGATCACTGCATGTTAGGGACATTGACATTGGCCGCCCCTCCAATGTTTCTGTTTTTGTTTTAAGCCGACCAGGTCGGATACACATATGCATTGCATAATTGTATGTGATAGTGTAGAGGTTTCGGAGATATTCCACGTCTCTCTGCAGATATATCTCATTTCATCTGTAGCATCCACGTACACGAGCATAAAAGCATTAGCCAGGAATACAGCAAGAGCCGGTGTATTTCTGTTTCCAGGGTACATCACGAGGAGGTGCTTTTAGGATCTTGGTTATCTGCTAAACCTGGCTCTGCAACGAGAGCAATGCAAAACCATGTGTACCCCAAGGTAGGGTCTTATGCTAATAGTAATGCAACTTTGAGTCACGCTTCTCTTTCCAAAATATCTTGCAGGTAACAGTTGATTGTGGAAGAAGAAGAGGCTATTACAGGAAAGTATGGATTGATAATATTAAAGATTGGACATGATTACCATTCCCCACAAACAAAGAACTGATAACAGAGATGCTTGACGGAAATGTGTGCTGGTGTTTCCAGAGTGACACCAGTAAGATCATGAAGGGTTATACATTTGATGATGAATGCAATTTTTGCACATTTATTTTGAGGTTGCGTTTCTTATGAAGTAATATGAATAACGAGTGTCTCCATTGTCTAGGCTATGTCTTTCTAGTCCACATTTTTTATTCAGATGGTTGTCACAACAGTGATCAGCCCTCTCTGTGTATCCGCATGTATATATATTATGTATATCCACATCTCAAAGGCACCATTTCTGTCTTCTAGTTCTTTATTCATTGTCCATGTCATATACATTAATATAGAAAAGATGTAACACTGTAAAGTTCTCATTTTTAATTTGTTTGCGATTGGTTTAGATGGTAACATTTATCTCATGTCATTGAAAGTGTTTTTAACCTCTCATATTCTCATTTTTAACTTATGTTTAACATTTACCACTATTTGTGATTATGTTTCCAATATATTTATAATTATCTACTTGTTGTAGTATATCTCCATGTAGTTGTATTTTTGTGCAACATTTCCTTTACCTCTTCTCTGATTATAATGGGTTTTTTCTGAATGTTAATATGTGATCCCTATTCTGTACTGGATGCTTATGTGCACCTAGTATTATGTGTACTTCCTCTTCATATTCTGTTAAGAGGACTCGGCATTAGCATAACGCAGATTGTTATTTTTCCCCCATATAATTTGCGTTATGGCATTCTAGCTATATGTTTAAAACAAGTGCTTTGTGTGCATGCTAAACCATCTGGTGGATTTGATGCATCATTGTTGTACCCCTCTTTTTAATTATATATATGGTGAGTAGTAATTTTCACAGCAAAGAAACGCTTACAAAAACATACTGCTTTCGATATACTACAATCAATAATCACAATAATAGTAGCAATGATAAATATATAATTTCCACAATTATATTACAACTTTAAACAAGACAATTAATGAAGAACATTGACATATTGAAATTACTGAAAGTAAAAGAAGTGTGGCTTCTAAATATCATCATAAGAAGGAAGCTATAGAATTTTGGAAATTTAAATCGATATTATGGTATCGAAAGGCTGATACATGAGTGGAAAGTACCAGGCGAGAGAGGAGGTGATGGTCCAAGAGGACAATGGACCAGAAACATCGAAGGATGTATACACAATGCCAGTGCAGACCTGCTTGCCCGGGACAGAGAGGCATTCAGAGCATCCACCATGAAGACAACGTTCTGGAAAGAATATGTCACTTGGTAATAACAATATTGCAACACAGTTAAGGAGGCCAATCTGTATAAAAAGAAAAAGAAAGAACTAAAATGTGTGGATTTCATATCAATAATGATAGCAGAACCATGGCCGGCTGCAATATAGACCTTGCAACAGAAAGTAAACATGTCTTCATTTGTGACGTTTGTGATACCTGTTGTGATTTTCTACGATCACTAATTTTATACTTGGTTACTCCGCCGAAGACGGATGTGTCGGGCCATTGGCGCAAATAAAACGGCGACACAACGCATTTCCATTCTCTGGACTACATTCTGCTGGAAATCTAGTAGGACATGTCCTGCTACAAGAGAATTCAGCAGGAATTTGAGAATGTACGCTGAAGAAGAAGAAGAAGATACTTGGTTACGACTGTCAAATAAAGGAAGAACGATAAACGGAATTTAAGAAAAAAAATACACAATGAGCCGTGTAGACTATGTTTATTTTCTGCTGAGATATATTATAGTACATGTTGATGATCACGGCAGCCCCATCGAGGCCAGCACCGTGCAGTGGTGATGGGGCTTAGTTCAGCCATTAGGGGCTGGAAACTAAGACTGGTCGGGTTGTCCCATTCGAGCAGGACCATAGTCCGGCCCATGTAAGCAGAGTGCTGAAGACGGAGGCAACCAGCCAAAAGGCGCACAGATAATCATGATGCCACGCACAAAACACCCACAAACACTAACACAAGATGGCTATCACATTATGAACAGATGAGAACAAGTTATAATTCTACGTCTCAGAACAGGACACAACCGACTCCGCAGCCACATGTATGCACAGTTTAAGATTGGCAACACGGCCATGTGTACATGTGGATAGGCAGCACAGAGTGCAAAACATATACTTCAAGAGTGTGCTGAGCATCAAACGCTGAGGCAGACATATTGGCAAGAGGAAACAACACTTGTATCAAATCTCTATGGGACACTGTATGAACTACAAAAGACAGTGAGTTTTATTAAGGAGACATAATTACAGATATAGACTTGTTTCAAGTGAACGAAAAAAGAAGAAGAAGAAGATGTTCACGGCAGAACTCAGAGAGTACGGATGTGTTACTCTTGTTCCATTTTTCAGTCAGTGTTAATGTCAACTCCTGACTTTACATTTTCTGTCATTGATGTGTGATGGAAAGAATGTTTATGCTTTTGCAATTCAACAACTGACTATTTTAATCATTGATATTGTAGAGTGCAATGTCACTTACTGTGCAATATTTTCTTCTTCGCTTTTATTCTCCTGAAATTTCGAAGCATGTTGCAGGTACACGAGTTGTTTTTCTCACAGTAGCTCAGTCTGGTGTCGTCATTAGATTACTTCGTCGCACATATGGTAGGGTAAATTACATGTACTGAAGACATATTTGAATGTATGCATTGCATATTCTATTGTTTCATTTGAATAATACTAACGAGAACATTTTATCAAACGCTTCCTTATAGTTAGTGCTCATCTGGTAATAAATGAAGATATTTGACGATGAGTTAATTGATTCTAGCACAACGCTAATCCATCCTATCATAAGAAGCACATGTCTGTGCTCACCGGTAATAGAAAGTCCCGGAACCAGTGACATTGCTAGGAAGGAAATGCATACAGGTGAGTAGCAAATGATGAACAATATTGATATCGTAACAACCATTTTGGAAATTTTTAAACTACGTTTGGAATAATTATCAACTTCGCTGTTAGCAGTTGATAATTTCCGCCATTTTGATTTACGATGTAATTTAAATACAATAATCAGAGTACAAATGATTATCATCAGGAACGCACTGAAGGAAATACAAACTCAGTTAATAACAAAGGAAACCGCTTCTACATTGTCTCTATTTTCCGCAAAAATTAAACCATAAATGGTTGAGTTTCTTTGTGGCGACCATTTAATATCTAGTCTGCATACGACGTAGAGTGGGGCCACGCCGATAATATGAACAGCAAAGATGAATGCAATGATGATTGATATTCGTCGTGATGTTACGATTTCTTTGACCTGCAACATAGAAAAAGAAATAAATATTTAGATAATTCTAGAATCAGTCACACCGCTACAACATCATGTACCAGGAATATAAAAAAACAAATAGTAATGATGTGAATCATTCTATCTATATGATTTGGCCCTTGTTTGTCTAGTTGCGTCAGAGGAAGAAGAGTTTTCTGGAGATGACCTTCTGGTGCCACTTGGTAAGCTTGTTCCTGTGGCTTCATAGATTTCTGTGATCAATCTTTTATATGGTCTGCTTCTGGATTTATAGCCGTTGTGTCTATGTGTCATGGTCATGTGTGGCTTTCTATCTGTCGGTAGTCTGGCAGCGTGTGAAAAACACTTGATATGTTGGCTTTTGATGTGTTACGATACAGGTATTGTAGCTCTAAATATCGGTTATGTGCTTGCTGGTTGCGGAAGTGGATATAAGTAACTATGTAATCACTCCTCCAGTACGTATAATGTATTGTAATTTATGCTGAGTTGAATTACCACGTATTTTTCTTTTTAAACAGTCTCCAATGTTTTTCGGAAGACCATGCCGTATTGCACCAACTACGTGTTACGATATATTAGTATACACGGAAACACGTGGGTATCTTATATTAGAAGTAGTATTCACAAATAAATATCAATTTTAAAAAAGAAACCCTGGTAGTGTTTAGTAATGTAGCACATCATTAATTCTATATGAGTATGTGTGATATGTGTAATGGATATATGTTTATCTGTAAGTCTGTCACTGCATAAATTCACTGTAGTCAATGCGTTTGTTATATATTTATATTGTACTTGTATAATTTTATTTCAACCGATTTCTTCTGATTTTATATATTTCATTAACTGCACTAATATACATATATATGTACTGACATACATACCTTCAAAGGCCGTGTGATACATAGACACCTCTCTAACGCAACTAACGCAGTAATCCAACCAGAAACACGTGAAAACGTTGCATGTGGTATTCCACCTATGAGATACTGTGTTTCTGATGGCTCGAAAGGCAGATCTGCTGTCATAAAAAGCGGGGTTAAACTGATGCTTGACCACAGTACAGTTATTAAAGAACACAGGTCAGATATTGCCAGTCCTGTAGATGGGATAATTTAACCGCCATTCACGCAGCATAAAATATGATTAAAAGTATTGTGTCTAATGCAATGCGTCTAATTTATCAACTTCATTCAGTGTGAAACATCCTTGAAACGAATAATTACAATATTATTACAGCAATTACAAATTATTGATACTTAGGACATCAAAACAAGAATAGACAATGAGGAGGGGCAGTTTGAAGTTGCTTGTCAAATTCCTTCTAGATGTGGGCACTCTGAAATATAACTAAGATGTCATTATTGACTCATTATACGAATTGAATATCCAGTGTGGCTCAAGTGTGAAATATCATGTGAAAGATTTTGTTTAACTACATATTTTCATATGAACTATTGCATTTAACCAGGTAATAGCGTCTGAAAGATCTTGTACAACCAGAAAACCAAAATATTTATAATTATGAATAAAGACATCCACATGTTCTTGGAGACAATGTTCAACAATGTTCTGTTGTTTACCATGGGGTGAGGTTGGCTAATAACCAATTGTCATTCAGTTTTCATCTTCTGCGTGCGTTCTTAAAGTCCTGCAGCTTTAAAAGATGAAATAACGAGAAGTAAATGTGGTGTCTGATGATATGCATTTTTGGAGTGATATTTGCGCCTCTCACCGATTTCAGCACAGCTTCGGATCACTTTCCATCTATGTGATGCTACAGTCAAGTAAATCTCCATACACAATCTTAGTCTCCTTTATAACGTGCATGGCAGATAACATTGTCGCAATGATTTACTTCCCATTCGACCTAGAGACACGCGTGTTAAATATCTATAAATACAGTACTTCCACATAGAAGGCATATTTATGTTTTAATTTGAACATGTAGGCCGTGGGTAAGATGGCGCGCGGGGAAAGACGGCGTTTCGGTTTTTTTTCCGAGTCTGGATTTTTCCGGTAGGACACGTGACTAGGTCAGGCGGGAAACGTCCATTCTATGACACAACGAAATTTGACAGTTCTCGGACATGTCGTTTTCTAACATTCACATTCTTAAGCTCACATTCTTACAAATATATTCTTCTTCTTCTTTTATTCACTTGAAACATGTCTATATCTGTATTTCTGTAAAAAGTCAAGAGTGCATTTTGTTCTGTTTCTGATGCAATCGTTTTCGAACTTCTGACTGTTATCAGGTTATAGTCCGGAGAACGAAATGCGAAGTGACAAGATCTACCGATTGGTCTACTAATGTGTACGTTTTTCAGTCCGAAACATCCGACTCCTGCAAGACTTCTGATCTCTTGTATCTTTTATGATGTAAGATAGAAAACGTCCTTACAAAATATCACATGTCCTCTCTGATATAGTCCAGAGATCAGAATTCGGTAGTTTCGAGGGAGGGAGGGTGGCTTTAAAATACTTTCAAAATGTTTTGACATAATTTGTGGGCAACCCTTACAGTAAAACCAACATGTTCATTAAAACACTATGATCATATTAGTTGTGAAAACTAGAATATTTGTAACACACCCTTCAATTATATAAACAGAAATGTTATAAATACTAGTTATAACGAATGCTGAAATATGTCTGTACCTGTAAGACTGACGTTGATTGGGTCTTTGAAACCTTGATGAACAAAGCAAACAATGTTGATTACATTGGTAACAATACCAAGTGAATCTATTCCTTGACACATACATGTTCCAACAATCCACTGGAAGATTGCAAAGTCCTGATCACTTACAAGATTATTTGTTGACGTTTGTGTAGCTTTAACACCAGTGTAAATGTCTGGAGAAACTGATGATTCCGTTTGTTCTAATATATATGTCATCATTGGTGTATTCCTTTGCATATAGTAAAATTATTGTAATATTGTATACTAGTCACTTTTGAGATGTTCACGATCTAGTTGTATGTATACGTACATCTCCAAGAAGCATATGTTCTAATTTCATGTATGCGTACACTACCAAGAACTAACTGCATGTATGCTTACATCTCCAAGAGGTTTAGCTGTTCAGTTGTTCGTTTTTTAACATCTTTGTTTAAATGTGTAGAAATGTATATGACGATTATATTCAGTTTTCGAATCTGACAGTATATATATATATATATGGCATTTGTGTTTCGTTCTTTGAATTTTAACGCACACGTATTACGTTTGCTGTCTCCAATTTATTTTCTTCATTATGCTACCATGCTCATACACTCTACGAGTATATCATTGCGTAGCTAATAACACAAAATACCAGATTCTATCTGTCAAAAAAAAAACAACTAACCACAGTGATTCAGTAACAGAGTATTTATTGTACCTTGTTTTTAGTTTAGCAAAATTACAGTTCTTGAAAATTTCAGTAAACTATGGATTTCACGAACATCGTTGTTAAAGTTATGACTAGAAAACATTAATTCACGACTGGAGGTGTAGTATTATTATACTTTCCGAGGACATGAATTAAATACTTGAAATGTGTCTACATTTAAAGTAACATGTCTAACCTTTATAGTAAGCGAGCATCATGTTCCAAATGTTGATTACATTTTTTTTTTCTAAATTAACAAATAGAAGTGAGACACGAATTCTTACTTTCATCAACACTCTTTACTATACATCTTAGGAGTTAGAGGTCTCTCACACCACATGATGACAATATGTTAAATACGACGTATTTTATCTTATAAAATGTTGAACTTAACTGGGTTGTCATATACTTAGATTTTAAAATAAATACTTCATGTTATGTTTACAAAGTACCACAATAACTTACTACTGTCTTGTTTCAGACTGTTTAATCTACTTCGAAGTTGCATTCTTGGAGATATGTTATTTCTAGCATCACATACTATGTTGTTGTTCCTCGATCACAACTGATAATGAACATTTGTTACATCCACTTTTGGAAATTCAATTAAAGTTATGTCTTTGATTATGGGTTCCTACATGGCTAATGAGCCCTATTCGAGCTGTAAATGTCCTTGGACAGTTCAGACATGGAATGATCACTGTAGACGGATCTTGGTCTATCCGTGACTTTCTAGCTTCTCTCCGTTGTTGAGCTGCTGCATTTCTCCTCTTTTCACAAGATGATGCGCTCTTTTTGATTGTAGAACGCAATGACGATCTATTTTGTGCAAGTTCTTCCCATGTATCGTGGTCTATTTCAAAGGCTTTCGGTGAGTTCTTTAACGAGTCCTTGTAGCGCTTATTTTGGCCACCTTGAGATCGTTTACCCTTCCCCAGCTCACCATAGAGAAGTATCTTTGGCAGACGATGGTCTGGCATACGCACCCAATGACCTTACCACATAATATATGTAACAATAAAATCATATATATCAGATGTAATGTTTTATTATTACGATCTTTTTCCCTATAATCTTGTAACATATAGGCAACGTACTCGCGATATTCATAGCACATTTTGCTGCTTACAAATTAAATACTTTATGAGACAAATACTGCACATATTATAAAGAGACACTATGATAAATGCAGAGGTACAAATAAGTACTGAAGAGTCGTAGACATTTAGCAGGCATTATGTCAAGTCAGTGGAACTCCGATTATCCGAATACCGATTAATCGAATTCACAATTATCCGAATCGAATTTGGGTGACATAATTTTAGAACGTTAGCAGACGCTGGTATATACATGTACGTAACCGGAGTTATTAATAGCAGCGACACAATAAGTCATTGCCATCTTCTGCTGCGCAGATAGCCTATTTTGTCAGTTCATTCGGACACTACTACGTTTGCACTATTCGCTCTAATAAATTTGCACTGTATTTACTGTTTTGCTGTTTAGTGTTACTTTTTTTTCATTGCTGGTTTAAGTGCAATGATTACAAGATCTAAACGTGTTATTTTGTCACTTAGTGATAAAGTGTTAATAATTATTAATCAGTTAAAAGAAGGTGTGCCTGGAAAGCAACTGGCAGAGAGGTTTGGCGTGACAGAGGCTACGATCTCTGATATTACAACTAACAGTGGAATAATTTTAAGTTGTGTGAGTGCATTGCAAACAGAAGTTAGATGTTCATCTTGAAAAGTGATGAGACAGACAATTTTGAACATATTGAGAACGCAGTTATCCCTTGGTTTATGTAACAAAAGGCCGTATGGACAGCCGATTTCAGTCCAATGTTATGCGAAAACGCACTTATGTTTAGTAAACAAATGGGTGTGACTTTTTTTAAAGCAAGTCAGGGTTGGCTCCGGAATTTCAAATCTAGGCACGGAATTCGTCAGTTATATGTAGCGGGAGAAAAAACGTTATGCTGAAAACGAAGCTGCCAATAGTTTTATGAATCCTTTTAAAGAGGAAACTACACACTACGACCCTGAACTGTTGTACAAAGATAATGTAACTGGTTTGGACGGGATTTTTTTTCGAGAAAAACTTTGGCATCTACAATAGAACAAAGTGCTACAAGGTTAGTAAGGAATGCGTTTCGATCATTGTATGCGCTAACGCTACAGAAAACCATCGGCTGTCTTTGTTAATTATTGACAAAGCATAGAAGCCAAGAGCATTCAAAAATGTAAATAAAATACCAGTGAACTAAACGAACAAAAGAAAATGCATGGATGCGGACGGATATATTTTTGGAATGGTACAAAAATGCATGTTCCTGAAGTGAACACATTTAAAAAAGAAATTGGAAAAACAGGAAACTAGCTGCTCATCAGTGACAATGCACCAGCTCAACCACCCCTTGAGCTTCTCAAGCAAGAAGATGAACACTTTAAATATCTATTCTTGCTGCCTAATGTTACAAGTCTCCTACATCAAATGGATCAGGGTGTTATTGAGTGCACCAAGCGACATTACATTGCTACGTAAACTGATAGTGGCTGAAGAAAAGTCAAGAAATAAATTCTAGAGTCGTATAAACAAATACATTTGAAAGACTGCTGTTACATGGTTGCAGATTCCTGGAATACAGTTAAAAGCCGTACACTTAAACGAGCATGGAATATGATAAAAAAGACACATCGACCAAAGAACAACATTCAACTAGAAAAGCAAGGGAAACAACAATGAACAACAGCTGCGCTACCTAATGAACAAGAACAGGACTTGTTCGTTGAAGAAATTGTGAATACTGCCAAATAAATCGCGGGTTGCTCAGAGTGCGATGTTGATGACGTGAAGTAGTGGTTGTTGTGCGATAAAAACGATCAAGGGTTTGAGATAATGACAGATAATGACAGATCGCTAAGGTTGTCATGGACGAACAACAAGGTGATAACGAAGACAATGATGACACCGAGGGGGAGACAAAAGATGAGAATATCCATACATACGGAAAAGCGTTTGTGTACTTCATCATAAAAGTTCATATTTTCATTTTAATACATTAAAATGGCATTAATCTACAGACTAAGCTGATAGTTTACAGAGCAGCGGTGCTTCCAGTGATGTTATACGCTAGTGAAACATGGGCTGTGAATAGACGTCATGTAAAAAAGCTCAATCAATTTCACACAACTTGTCACAGAAAAGTTATGAACATCAGATGGCAAGTCAAGATCCCAGATGCCACTGTCTTTGATAGAACTGGTATCCCCAGTATTGACTCTATAATGATGCAGACACATATCCGTTTGGCAGACCATCTGCTGCCAAAGATACTTCTCTATGATGAGCTGGAGAAGAATACACGATCTCAAGTTGGCCAAAAGAAAGGCTACAAGGACTCGTTAAAGACCGCAATGAAATTCTTTGAAATAGACCAAGATACATGTGAAGAAACTTGCACAAAATAGATCTATGTGGTATTCTACAATACAAAACAGCGCATCATCTTGTGAAAAGAGAAGAGTAGCTAGAAAGTCACGGATAGATCAAGATCCGTCTACAGTTGTCATTCCATGCCCGAACTGTCCACGGCCATTTACAGCTCGAATATGGCTCATTATACATCTACGAACTCATAACCAAGAACATAACTCTAATTGAATTTTCAAAAGTGAATGTAACTAACGGTCATCACCACTTGTGATGTACGAGCATGATGTGCTTCATCAATGATTTAAAGTGGATGGGGCGGGAACCGGAATGCGACACTGTACAACTTCCTTCCGTCAAGCTTTGCGGAACCATGCCTCTCGGAAACTTTTTGACTACGCCAAGGCAACACACTCTACTCGAGGTGTTCAAGTGAGATACATGTACATATATTTATTAAAAATATTTTATTGAAAAGAACGTATTCACTTGATGTACGTATGCTAGTACATTGTACAATGTATTTCTGTACATAGGTTCCATTTATGTAATTTTGCATATTTTTACAATACTGTAGTGTATGTAGTTTATTTGCAATACATATTCATTTACATATTACTGTACTTTTATCACTAAATATCCGTTCATTTCAATGTATGATTGTATGTATGAACACTGTTTTTCTTCATTCCTGAACTATATCCAATTATCCGAATTGTTCGATTATCCGAATCGACAATATCCGAATTAATTCGGAAAATCGAATTGCTAATGTATATCTAAATAATTAGATGGAAATGATATGATCATACCACCAATGCTACGTACAAGGTAACACATTTTCTATATAGCGCAATGACAGATAACATGTATCTACAATTTTGTATGAAGAAAATGAAAACACACAGTTGGGAAGACAACATAAGTAAGTAGACATGAATGGAGTTGATCAAATCACAGAACCATGAAGATTGGAGATGAACTAACATATTGATGATCACGTTTAGATGAATACAACAATTTTGGGTGTAAATATACGTTTTTACCAGTGTTACACATATACAACAAAGAGCACATTAATTTCTCTCTCCGCGAGCTGTCAGACATGACAATTCTGCGTTTCAGGTCAGATGTTGTCTTATACTGTGTATATATCTGCAGAGTTGCTTTACAAGTTTACGACAGGTACGACACTCACAATAACACACATTGCAAGATCAAAGTGAATGATATAGTCTTAAAACAGGTACACCAATTCAAATATTTAGGTACAATTATTACTGCAGATGGAAGAAGTTCAACAGAAATAAGATGCAGAATAGGACAGGCAAAAACAACATTCAGAAAAATGAAAAATATACTGTGTAATATGGCCTTCTCATTAGAGGTGAGAAAGAGAGTTCTGCAGTGCTATATAACCCCTATACTAACATATGGGTGCGAGTCTTGGACAATAAAGACACTGGAAAGTGGGATATTGGAGGCAACAGGGATGTGGTTTTACAGAAGAATGCTGAGATTACCATGGACTGCCAGAAAAACTAATGCAGAGGTGTTGAAAGAGTTAAATGTGAAACGGACCTTAATCAACAATATGAGAAAAAGGCAATCTTCATTTTTTGACCACTTCATGAGACAGGCAGGTTTAGAGAACATAGTCACAACAGGCAAGATTGAAGGCACCAGAGACAGAGGGTGACAACGTGAGAAAATATTAGACAGTTTAACAACCTGGCACGGCAAGGAAACAACAACGACTTTGATACATAATACTGTGGACAGTGAGCTGTGGAGAGCCATTACCGCCTACGTCATCCGCCATGGCACCTGATGATGATGATGATGATGACACATATACAACTTGTGGTTTTAGATCAATATTTTCTGTATTTACTTCAAATTGTTTCCAACGTAATAGTAGACGATATTTTGGTAATATTAAAAGTTATTTATTTTATATAAAAACTAGCATGTTTTATGTCCATAAAATGAGCACCTGTATGTAGTAACCATAATCGTGTTGTCACACACACTGCCATACAATATACACAATTAAGTACATTTTGATGCTACTGTTGTGATGGTTTTCTATTCATTCTCTATTATTTTCTACACCATCTGTTATTCCGGAAGTTATACTATTACCCCGTTTTTGCGCAATTCTTGTCCTTTGTTGTTGTTTTGTTGTCTCAAACTAAGTTGCGTATTTCTGATGTCGCATATTTTATTTTACTCGTTGTGGTTATTCATGCTCGTAGTATAGATTTGTATATATGGCAACAATGTATAATGATATTCGTGTTCCTGCTCCAAATTATGAAATACTATTTTCTGAAAGAGTTGCTAACTAGAACGACATCCGGAGTGCATATATACTTTACACTAAACATATTAAGACTCAATTTAGAAGCTCAATTGTCACGGCATACTGTAGTTATTTCAAAATTCAATCCATGCTGTAAAATCTCACCTAGAAACAATAGTAGCAGTTCCCATGTACTTCATTTTTATTTCGTATTTGTATCTAGTGACACTAAACATAGACTTTAACTAATCGATACATTAAAATATACAATCAAGTTGTCAGCTTGATATACCTGACACGTGAATGAACACTTGTTTCTGTGAGGAAAAATATGCGTATCTGAAATGCCACTATGACATATACAATAACCCATATTAACTTCTACAATCAATTCATTTAGTCAATACCGCTAATTATTTGGATATTTATAATAATCGATCATTAATGTAGGAGTATGTGAATTCTTACAATTTTACCAGAAAGAAGTGGTTTTTGTTAGAATTATTCATTATAATATAACACCTATAGTATATAATTATTGCTGCTGTAACAATATAGCTACTTTAAGTTCTTTGTTTTTCTTAGTCAAACTACGCGTAGATTCAGATAATATATAATACGTAATAGTCTATAAACGTACAGCAATATATTACAATCTAACATTTGCTACTGAATGAAACGTATATTTCTCTGCCATAAAATTAGTAAATGTTATATCAACTAAAATCTACAAATTTTATACCAACACTGTGCTACCAAAGTCAAACTTGGTCTTTAACAGCTTCGCAGCATAGAAAAATCGTCACATGTTTGATTTTTTGTTTTGCGTTCGCTCCATTGTAACCATCAAGGATATCCGTGCGATTTCCGCCGGGAGCGTGATTACGTTGTGCCACCGTTATGCGTCTTGTAGGCATAGCACATCCGATTTCGACATGCCTTGACAATTCGGGTGGGCTTCCCTTATCCTGTGACAGCCTCTATATCTGTCTCTAGGCACGCGTAGTAGCGACTCTTCGCCCAGACGATTTGTGCTCTCGTCTGACTCGCACGTGGTGTTCCACTGTCTATGAGCTTGCCTCGTGTAATTGGACGTGTTGTACCTGTGCCCATTGGGTACTGAACCGTTTCTCATCCGTGAGCTTGGTTCCTTAAGGGGAAGAACTCAACAGAGGAGTTGGACCCTGGCTCTTTCGCCCTCTTAGCCGAGGTGTCATTCACCGACATCGTGTACCCCTTGTCCAAGTTCGAGTCTCACACCACGCGTTTGAGAGCAAGGCGTTCTCGAGCTCAGCGTCCTTGTCCCAATAGCGCCTGAGCCCATCAGGTACTGAACCCTTTCTCTCTTCAAGTGTATTTACGGTGTAGGAAAACCTGACAGTAGAGTTGGGCCAGGGCTAAATCGTTGTCCCTTTTGTGCCTGAGCCCATCGGGTACGGGACCCTTTCTCTCTGCAAGTGTGCTTCCGGTATAGGAAACCTTGACAGTAGAGTTGGGCCAGAACTACCATCGTTGTCCCTTTGTTGCCTAATCACATCGGGTACAGAACCCTTTCTCTTCGCGAGCATATTTCCGGTTTAGGAAGGCTCGACATTAGAGTTGGATAAGGTATTCTTGCTTTACCAAACGCCAATGAATGGGTCTGGGTCTCTGCCTGTAAGGAACATAGGTAACTAGATGCTCGTCTCGAGCTGACGGAGCTTGTATTTCCCCTTTCCTAGGGACTTTTCACTTTCTATTTGCAGTTCGCGCTGCCGTCTAGCGCTGATCTGCCCTTTCATTGTACTCGGTATGAAATATATTTGTCTCTCGCCATGCATCTACCATGACGTGAATTTTACATTGACCGCCCCTCCAATATTCGGACTGTACTGACTAGCTTCACTGTATGTCGACAGTGTCGTTATATGTGGTGATGCTAGTGGTATCGGAGATAGTGTCTGTCTCTTGTGCAGTCAAATCTCTTTCCATCTGCTACCTCCACATTCTCGGACACAATCCCAAAATCAATTGGCCGGAACCAGCTCGAGCTGCTGTGTTTCTGTTTCCAGGGTGCACCGCGTGGAGGTTCATTTGGGATCTTGGTTATCTGCTAACCCTGGGTCCGCATAGAGCAATGCGTTCCCTTTGCACTCCATCGTCACATGTGAAATGAAGTGTCTGAGGAAAGCTGCAATGGTTACCAAACTAGATAAAATAAGAAATGAAGAAATTAGGAAAAGAGTTGGTATAATATCATGTATTGAACATATTGAAAGACAGCAAGTAAAATGGTTCGGTCACCTTATGAGAATTAAGCCAAACCAAATATCAATATGAGCATATAATACAAGAATATCCGGGCGTAAAGCCAAAGGTAGACCAAGAAAACGGTGGATAGAAAACATTAAGATAACCTTGAGATAACCATTAAGATAACAAACATCGATTAAATGCGACATCGTTTTTTTTTTTGTTTTTGGCAATCTCATTAGTTCATATTTTTCGTTTGTTTTGAATAGTTTGTGTGTTTAGCTTTAAGTTCACTGATTGTATTCAGTAAAGTTAGAAATGTAATTCTGTCGTTTTTACTCTTCATACTAATTTAAACAATCGGATTTTCATTATGCAGTCCAACATAGGTGCTACGTATTGTCATTAGTTATTTATTACATTCAAAATACTGGTCATCTAGATACTCTTTTATGTTAACAGGATAGAATATGTTGTATTATCTAGTACATGCCATCTTCCATGATAATGCGTATCTCAGTTTATTCATGCATTCTCATACCAGATCAGATGTCTGTGTAATTTTACTCTGTCATATAAGTCCACATCTGTACAAGATTCTTGCGCAAGAGTATTTGTTGAGTTGGGAATACATATGGAATTACACTGCACTTTGACAATCCCGAAGTTAGCAGATATTCATGATCATGTGTGTAAATCCTCGTGGTGCACTCTGGAAGCAGATTACTTCGAAGCCCATGCGAATCAATTCAGCAAACTTGTATATACCGTGTTCGGGCTGCGTAGACCGAGAAAGAATTATTATTAATTAATGGCATAGGAAACGCAATACACCGCAAAGTACCTCTTGACCACCACAGAAATATACACAGTGTAACACAACAGCTGGCATGGAATGCAGAATTGCTATGTCTACCAGCTCGCGGAGAGAGAAATTCAGGCTCTCTTTGTCAGTACAAACAAATGCACAGCACTAGATGGAAGTCATATGTGCAAGAATGAGGAAAGGGATGTAAGTAGGGTTACCATACGTCCGGGTTTCCCCGGACACGTCCTCTTTTTATGTCCCTGTCTATAAGTCCAGGCGACTTTCCAGAAAAATAAATGGCTTTTCTCCGGGTTTTTCTCCGTCCCCGACAGTCCGTCCGTCCCCGATCGATCGATACTGTCTTACTTACTTTTCTGTGCTATACACTTTAATCTTTATGTATAGTGAAATAAACACGTGCACCAGCTATATTTAGCTGAATATTAACAATAGCCATCAGAACTTTTGGTTCCGTTAACCATTTTCAATTTTTAGTAAACATAACGCATTTAGCATAGCAGACGATAACGTAAGTTCGTTAGTGATAATTATTAATTAATTTATATTTGAATTGAAGATTGAACTTATTTTTTTGTAAACAAGATTTTAAATATGCCGAAACTCAGTTAACACTCAGTTACTAGAAGTTTATAATTAAAGAACACTATTTTATGTAGTTTAACTGTAATGTTATTTGTGCAATACTTCATATCGGCCATATTTGATGCACATTTTGCGTATTCTCTTTTTCCATCTGACAATTATGGTAACCCTAGATGTAAGTCATAACGAAGAATTACTCATGCTCAAGAGCAAGCTTTTCACTGAATTTTGGTTGTCTGATGGTTCGGATAGAAAAACTGACAATGTCATAGCGTCCCGGTCCAAATAAAAATTGTCTTGAAGCAAATCGTGGATGACATATTTATGATGTTGATGAGCAAAGAATTTGATATATGGCAAACTAGACTGTTTCAAACTTTCTGGTGGTCTATCTATCTATCTATACGCTGTGTCCCTTGTTTGCCTTGCTGCGTCAGGGGTGGAAGAGTTCTCTCGAGATGGCCTTCTTATGCGCTGTTTGTAAGCTTGTTCATGTGGCTTCTTTGATTTCTGTGATCCATCTTTTACATGGTCTGCCTCTGGCCTTATAACCGTTATGTATATGTGTCATGGCCATTTGTGGCATGCTATATGTAGGTAATCTGGAAGCGTTTGAAAACCACTTGATCTGCTGTCTTTTGATGTGTTCCAATACTGGTATTGTTTTGGTTATCTGTCTGATGTTATCGTTTCTAATTCTATCTCTTAATGACACTCCGAGTATTCTTCGTGGACATGTCAGTCCTGTTGTCACTATTTTTCTTTTGTCTTGTGCTGTCATTGTCCAGGTTTGGCACTGGTAGCATAGTGATGGAATAATAATAGTCTTGTATAATGCAACTTTAGTGTCTATGTTTACATTTTTGTTCTTGAAAATGCGTGTCATCTGTCCTAGGATCTGGTATGTTTTAGGAATGGTGGTAATCTCCCTATAGTGGAATGGGATCTCAGAAATGAGGTAGGCGTCAGCACTCTAGGCAACAGGAGGAAGTGAACTGCTTAACTACACGATGAAAGTCCAATGGCAACAGGCCACCTCGTACGACACATGCGCAGTCGACTCAAAACTAAATAATGCTTGCCAAATAATTTGAAACTGAAACCAACTGATATATTCCTTTCTGCAAGTGTCAAGAGAACAATATGTGATAGATAAACCGCAATGCAGTGCAGTTCACACAAACGCCACGCCTGGATACAAATCGAGGAATGTCATACGATAGGGAAGCTTACCATAATTATAAACGCGTGGAAACCTGATATGCTGGCCCTATATACACACATCCAATGTGTATATATAAACATGTGGGCTCAAAGATTCAGCTATTTTCGTCAAAAATAGGTTCATGTTGGAAAAATTCTATTCACGCGCTTCTTGTCAATTGACTGTTTATGCTATGTTGTAGGATTATCTTATATATGCATATGTTTATGGTCAATCCCAGACTGCAATGTCCTGGTTTCTACAGAACTAATGTGAGATGTTTGTGAAATTTAAGTGATGAATGTTTCGTATATGTCAACCACGTCCACATGCCTATTTCTGTTTGAAGTTCTTATGATCTATTATTTTGGTTAAGTAAAGGTGTCTACAGTGTCCGGCTATCATTCCGATATCATTGGTTACACTAGAACTCGTAGTTTTAGCTTAAATCAATATATGTGACCACATTTGTTATACTAACATCATTTGTTACACTAGAACTCGTAGTGCTAGCTAAATTCGATACATGTGACATCATTTGCTATACGATTTATGATATGACTTTCCATTATATTTTTTGTCTAAACGTGACGTAATAGTCATCGAGTGTGCTGAATTTCCAGAGATGATGTGCGTTAATTCTAAACGGCTGTTGTTTTTCATTTCGCACGCAATAATTCTTGAAACACACATCGATACTTGCTACTCATGTTGTAATAAATAAAATGTTGACATAATAATTGATGGATTCCAAAACTATTCATAAACCACCAATCATGAAAAGAACATCTTCGTGCTTTCCACTGATTGAAAAATCAGAATTACGCATGTGGTTGCGTCTGTAGATCTCACCAATCGTCCATTAGACAAACCACCCATGCAACAGAAAATCTTAGTGGATGACATGCCGTTATATTAAGGTTAGCTTTTTAGAGAAGCTTCATGGCATGTCATCTATACAAGTATGCTTTTATTTTGTCGTTGAAATGTGTCTCATTCTTACCTGAATATATGTGTACATTTCTGTGGTTGAGAGGGAGCCAGAGATGTACTGTGCAGCACTGGGGAGGAGGAAACTGACCGTACTCTTTTTCCTATTTCTGAGACCCATCATAGATCACACAGTGACTCAGACGTGACAATCCTTTCGACTTGAACTTTTGGCTGCATGCCTAGGGCAATAGAGAATCCGGCAAAACCAGTAGTCAATTGGTGGCTGGGAATGAGCACAGTGAAACCTATCTTGGCTACAGTGACTAGGAGCAGTGCATAGGTTAAAACCTACCTTCATGGAGGAGTGATAGTTATTCTCTAGCTCTGTTCCCGGGTGGGCCGAAAATCCACAGACTTCCCAGAAACATAATGCCATTTAATGGCATTTGGTCAAAGCGCATGAGCACATGGACCGCTGGATCAGAAACTAACATACCAACCAAAATTCAGAATTGCACGTCTTCACGAGACAAACGAGGCACAGAGGAACGAAACTAAGTATAACGATTATTGAAATTATAACAACCATCCCCATCTAGGCCAGCACCGTGCAATGGTGATGGGGCTTAGTTCAGCCATCAGGGGCTGGAAACTAAGACTGGTCGGGCAGTCCTACTCGAGCAGGACCATAGTCCTGCCCAAGTAAGAATAGTGCTGAAGACGGAGGCAACCAGCCAAAAGGAGCACAGGTAATCAGGATGCCACGCACAAAACACAATGGAATAACATCTCTGTATTTATAAATAGCTATGGTGCCTCCCCTCTGGCGAACGTTCAGGCAGGGACGGTGCCGGGCCCTATACCACGAAAGGGTTCAACCTTAGTTACTGGAAGTCCTTCTCGATTGCCCCGGGAATCCAGAAGGCAAGGAATAGAACTACTGGCCAAACAAACCAACGACCAATAAAAATAATGCACTGGATTGCTAAGGGTGTGAACAGTAAAAGAGATGGGTACAGCAAAAAATTGGAACTTGAGAATATTTTAAGTGAAGAACAAGTTAGTATATGCTGTATCCAAGAAACACACATCGGCAGCGACATAGCCTTCAAGATCAGAGGCTACCAGTGATACCGGTCTGACCGAAAGGACAGGCGAAAGGGTGGAATTCTGACACTTGATAAAAACAATATCAACGCATGTCAGCTGGAAGTATATATGGAGGTCACAGAATACCAGATGCTCCACCTAAAAACAGACAGTGCAGCATTCCTTCTCCTGAACTACTACTGTCCAAATAATAGACCATTGGCACTAGACACAATTCCAGAAAAAGAGACGTATGGTGTTTGGTAACTTCAACAGCGACTCTCAGAGATGGGGCTACGATCACATCGACAAAAGAGGTGAGGAACTTGAGAGCTGGTAAGATGAAAATAATCTCATCATTATTAATCAGCCAGCAGACTCACCAACCTTCTACTCGAGAGCATGGCACACCACCTCTAAACCAGACCTGGCATTCCACTAACCAGGCCTGGAATGAAACATCACACGTATCATTGGAAAGCAGCTTGGGGGTATCGACCACATACAAGTATTTCTGGAAATCGACAATGAATTTACCAAGGACAGCAGCACACACTAGGTGGAACTATAAGATGGCAGACTGGTAAATATACCAGCATTTAACCAGTGTTCTAGCTAAGGACATGAACTTGGACACAGACATCAATAAAGCAGAGAGTGAATTTAATAGATGTATACTACATGCTGCTAGTAAAACCATACCCAATGGCGCACGCAACAACTACAACCCCTACTGGAATGATGAACTGAAAAAGCTGCAAAATGAGATGGAAACATCTAGACAGCAGGCTGAGAACACAACTAGCCAAGAACATCACAACAAATATCAGCAAAAAAAGGCTAAATTTCAAAGCGCCAAGTTACAAGCCAGACGGAGCAGCTAGAAAGAAAAAAAAGAGTCGCTGAACCTAGAACGAGATACTAAGAAAATATGGAAACTTGTAAAACAACTACATGACGAAGGTACATGGAGAAATACCAGGATCACTCTTTATAAAGATAGAAACATTTTAATAGGTAAACATGCAGCTGATTACTTTGCAGATTACTTTGCAGAAGACAATAACGTTAGCCCAGTTAAAGTTAGACAATTAAGTTAGCCCAGACAAACAACAATAAAGACAATAAAGTTAGCCCAGACAAACAACAGGAGGTTCGAGAGAACCAGCAAAACATTGGACAAATCGAACCTATACCTGAAGTCATGGAGGCAGCAATCATTATGAAAGTACTGGCGCATGCAAAATCCAAATGAAAAATGAAAAAGTCCCATTGAGCTGATGGAGTGTCCAATGAAATGATTAAAAACCTGGGAACTGCAGCAAGAGCAAAGCTACTGCAGATCTTTAACACAAGCTGGTTCACAGGTAATGTACCAGAGGCGTGGAGAGAAGCAATAATGATACCACTCCTCAAACAGGAAAATATGGCAACACAGTCTCCAATTACAGGCCCATCAGCCTCACAAGCTGTCTATGCAAAACAATGGAATGCATTATCAATCTTAGGATGCAGTCGTACCTTGAAAGCGAAAACATTCTGGTATCACAGCAATCAGGTTTCAGACAGTGCTACACTACTGAAGATCAGGCAACCTACCTCTCTCAAGAGATTGAGGATGCCTTCCAAAATAAGAAACTGGTACTAGCAGCATGGATAGACCTCAGGAAAGCATTTGATAAGGCCTGGAAAGAAGGGCTCTTAAAGAAATTGCGAAATTGCAGGGTTAGCTCAAGTTGCAGGGTTAGCTCAAGAATTTACAAATGGGTAAAATCATACCTGCATAATAGAAGAGCCAGGTTACATTTAGATGGTCGCAACAGTTACATGGTCCTACCGCATCATGGAGTCCCCCATGGAGGAGTCCTGTCACCTACCCTTTTCTTGGTTTACATCAATGACATAGTTGTTGAATTACCACACGGGATCAAAGTGGCAATGTATGCTGACGACCTGGTGATCTGGTGCATGGAAGAACATGCGACAGTGGCCACTCTACAAATACAACGAGCTATCGATGCCCTAACCTTATGAGCAAATAGATGGTGCGTCAGCAATAACACAGATAAGTGCATCACTACACTCTTTACCCTATCACCAAAAGAAAAAGCCGGTCACAGTATACACAGAAAGGTCAGCACAGAATGCAGTGAGAAAAGGTGGTGCAGTTGTATATATAGAATATCCACATAAACCTAAAGATTCAATTAGAACAGCGACATGGTAATTCTGCAATAATTATGATGCAGAAATCCAGGCAATTAATGTGGCAACTAAAGAAACTGCTGAACTCCAACTCTGGCCTACAGCCTGTGGTATTCCTGACAGATGCAAGGTCAGTTCTTCAAGCTCTCCAGTCTGGAAAACTATAAGAATTGCAAAAACTACTTAATGAATTGTCTTACCAGAATATGGTAACCATGCAATGGATACCCTCTCACTGTGGAATACCAGGAAATGAAAAAGCAGACCAACTGTCTAAGGAAGGTGCTGCCGAAGCCCAACCAGATGTTCCGATCACCTACCATCAGAAGAAACAGATGATCAAGTCAATAAGAAAGCCACAAACACTAACACAAGATGACTATCACATTTTGAACAGATCAGAACAAGTTATAATTCTACGCCTCAGAATAGGACACAACCGACTTCGCAGCCACATGTATTGAAAGTTCAAGATTGGTAATACGGTCATATGTACATGTGGACAGGCAGCACATAGTGCCAAACATATACTCCAAGAGTGTTCTGAACATGAAATGCTGAGGTATACATATTGGCCAGAGGAAACAACACTGGAATCAAAACTCTATGGACCACTGCATGAACTACAAAAACTGAGTTTTGTTGAGACAGAATTACAGATATAGACATGTTTCAAGTGAACGAAAGAAGAAGAAGAAATAACAACCATTTTTTATACTCTCTGATTTCTATTGGCAACATTGTCAGCCTGAGTGGTGGCTGTTAGATTTTTCCTCCATTTTGCCTTGTCCTTTAGCTTAATCGTTAATATCACTGTACATATTGTTATGATCGCAAAAGAACAAAATGGAAGTAAAGTGTTATTGATTATATAATAAATATTTTCAATACGATCGTGATCTTGTAGGTAGATTAAACCAATGACTGTTCTATTTCTCAATGGCACAAATTTGAAGTTCAATCTGTTGACTACATATACCGGTGATCCAGTACATATAAGAATGAGGTACACACAAACAACCGTAACTGACACCCTCGGTGTTGTTATAATACTCTTGACCTGTAAGTCAAAGTGTATAAATATGTGCATTATAATGTATCTTCAGGATTTGTAAATGTTTGCACATAAAGTATATGTGTATACCGTATGCAATATTTTGTAAATGTGAACGCATATGTTATATATAATATATACATTATTATGTTAATATGGACACATACAGTATGTAGAATGTTTGCAGTATTGTGTAAACTGAACAAGGATATAGACAGAAGAAAAACATGTTCATAAACGGGACACATCAGGACAACAACAATATTAATATCACTGCAATGTGTAGAAGTTACAAATGACAATATCAATTACAATATCGAATGTGTATATCAATCATTCTTCCTATGCTAGTCCACAATGTACCAGTAATTACCCAGCTAAAAATAAACAAGAATTAACAATATAGGCTATGCCTTTCGTTTTGAATTAATTCTTCCGTTGAAGACGGAAGTGTCGGATCATTGACGCAAATAAAACGGCGACACAACGCATTTCCATTCTCTGGACTGCATCCTGATGGAGATCTAGTACTACTGCTGTAGGGGAGATCCAGTGGGAGTCTGAGAATGAACGCTGAAGAATAATTTCATTCTGGTGTTGTTACTACATGTGACATCAGCGATATGGTTGATGACAACAACATGTCCTGAGTTTCATTTATTCATTCAGTGTTTATCGGTTTGACAGGGAAGCTATCAGCACGCTTCTTCTCCACGCAACAGCGGCTGTAGTTACTTCTAATTAGGTTGACTAAGACTATTCTATGTTCGAGTGTCCTACCAATAAACTGATGACCTTACTGGGTTTGAGTATTCTATCAACCTTGGCGTCCACAGCCTGATCCATCTGCTATCCGATTATGCCCAGATTTAATCATGTATGCGTGCATCCACACACTATGACCTACTAGTAAGTGGTCCCCACCAACCACCGACTCGCTGTGGATGCTGTGTATTTTTAACAAGTAGTAACGCAAAATGAGGTAAACAGGTATTTTGCGTTACTATTTGTTCATTAGGTTACTGCGGCACCTTCCACTTTGTCGGACACCCTCTGACCATTTGGTTATTTGTATTTTTAACAACTGTGTTGTGAGTTATATTGTCTCCTGTGTCAGTGGTATCTTCCCGTCATGCGAATGATTGCAGCCACAGTGGAGGAGCATCTTGAAAGATGTACCAACAAGGTCGAATCCAGGCTAATTGAATGTATGTATCCCTACGGACAGTGGGTTCTAGTCTAGGAAAGAGGCAATTAGATACAGCCCGTATAGGTCTCCTAAGGGCTCATTTCAATATATTTATGCATGGGTCATCAATTGTGTCGACATGTAGGATATGGTTGGTGTAGTATATATGTGATATCTTGATATGGGCACACATCATAGCACTTGATACTTTGCCCATTCTCTGCATGTGAACATTTGTGCCACAGTGAACTGCTCTAAATAAAAAGCCCCTTCTATTGTCTTTTCAGCAAAGTGTGTACATTGCTTCGTTATGTGGTTGTTTTCGATGTGATACTGCTTTTATTTGCTTTATTGGTAGATTAAATTCGTGTTTTTATTTCCTTGTAACTGTTCATGTGGCCGCCTGTGTTCTCTAGTTCTTAATCTGTGTAATTGCGCGTGGTATTCTGCGATGGTCTATCATCCATTGTACGATGATTTTGGTAGTCGATGACGTATTTTTTAAAATAAAAATATATTTATCATGATCACTGTCTTCAGTAAAATGGGTTATAATGACACGTGCCTTACTTGCTATAGGTTATGGCTATCCACTTCAAACAACCATATATGTAAATATCGTTGCTGATGCTATTTAATCAACATTTTATAATAATTTTACAAACAGAAACACAATTATAAAAATACCTATTTTTCTACGTCTGAAGTGACAAATGCGTTTATACATACTATAATTTGGTGGATATCTCTAATTCCAAAACAGCACATTGCACCGATGCAGCATACCAACAATACCACATTTTGTGAAGAAATAGTACATAAAACGCAGCCTTTGAGATGCATATGATGGATTTTCAAAAGATGGTGTTTCACTGAAAATGTAGATTGTATAATACTCAAAGCTAGAAAGGGATTGTCAACAATGAGAGTAAATGATGATGCCATTTGTGAACAGCGACTCACTGTATCGATATGTGATTGCTTGGTTGGTATGTTGCCGGTCTAGAATCACCAATGCATGCATCATATTTGGCGGTTAATGGAAACCTGTTGCATAGAAAAAAAAAACATTAACAACCTGACTGAACTGAATGTTTGTATGTCAATGATAATTCAAGTGCTATTGTATGCTGACCAAACATTGACAGTGTGGACATCACGTGAGTAGTTTAATCAATTCGACATTTTGTCTTCTAAAGATGATGAGCATAAAATGGTATAATAAGATTCCAGATATCACTGACGTTGAAAGAGGTAGCATCCCTACTATTGACACTATCCTGATATAGACACACATTCGTTGGGCAGGTCATATAGTAGGTATATGAGAGTATGTCATATCACGGTCTAACAAAGAGTATTCTTCTATTACGATATGGAAATAAGCATACGCTCATGAATGTGGCAGAAGAAACAAAATACGTACTGGTTTAAATTCCTACTGAAAGCATTTGACACAAGATATGATACATGTGGGCCGAGTAGCGCAGTGATTAGTGCACAGGCTTTGCAAATGAGTGGTCCGGTTCTTAGTTTGTTCTCCAGCTGAGGTGGATGTGTATTTAAAATCCCAACTGCTCCCTGATAATTTTAGCTTTATTTGGGTACGAGACAAGCCCGGAAAGTAAATACTCGAGGGAGACGAGACGGCCACCGTACTCATATAGCAGTGCAGCGGAAACGTGAAATATATATATATATTTTACAGAAGGATAGTTTTGCTATTTGGGATAACTACATACTATATTGTTTATCTCTTTCTCACCCCGACGATCCCATTATATATCTGCTCAGCAAAATATTGTGTTCACTTTTGTCAGTATCTGTGTAAATGTGTACACATTCATTATGTATATCTGTTTCTGTTTTACACTTCGTTACTAGTATATCTATCTCGTCACTGTCAAGTGTGTTTTAATGGAAATGAACTCAGTGACAACAATATTTACTTTTGGGCCATATCAGCATCTGCTTGGTCTATTGTGTTTTTATGATTTGTTAATTGTGCATTTCATACATCTGATGTGTTTGGATGGAACCATACATGTATTAATAACACTGGAAATGGTAGGGAGTGTATGTCTAGCTTCACAATATTTCCATTGCTGAGGAGATCATACAGACACATTGACTAAGAAAAGACGTTTCCCGTGAACATTATGCACGATTGGTTGCATGCCTGTTTGTTGAGAAGTGCGGCTTAAAATATGTGGAATGGATGGTGAGAATGAGCACATTGAACAATATCTTCTATGCATTGGAGTTAAGCAGTAAATATATATACATATAATATTCAAGTTGGTTCTCGCTGTTGTTATGGTTGAATATAAATAACACATGATTTCAATAATCATACGCCCCCCCCCCATTCCCACCAGTCCAGCATATATCGGTAAACACGATACGATCCAACATGAAGCTATGAGTATCAAATATGGATGCACACGTGGAGTTGAAATAGTAGATAGTAGAAACACGCTTTTAAATGAATTATTCTCATCATTAAATATTATCTCCGCAGCGGATATCGCAGCGAATAATAGTACCCAACTGTCATGTGATATATCAACACGAAAATGGTCTAAAAATATTAATAAAACCTGTCATGCATGTCGTAAGAAGCAAAAATTGCATGTTGACGTGCGCCTAATCCTCCATTCTATGGTCTCTGATGTAATAAACGTTCATTAATAAACCCATGGAAAGAGGATATCTACACACGCCTAGATATACGATCACATCACCAACATGGATATTATGAAATAATTACAGTACAGAAATCCATACAATGTGGATGGAAACTGAACGACTGCTGAACTCCAAATGGCCCACAGCTCGTGGTATTCCTGACAGATGTAAGGTCAGTGCCTCAAGCTTTCCTGTCTGGAAAATTACCAGACTTAAAAAAAAAACAATTACTGAATACATTTTCTTATTAGTATATGATAACTATGTAGTGGGTACCCTCTCACTGTTGAATAACAGGACATAAAAAACAGATCAATTTGTTAAGGAAGGTGCTGCCGAAGACAAAACATATCTACCAATCACCTACCTCAAAAAAACAGATGACCATGTCAATAAGAAAGACACAAACTCTAACACAAGATGACTATGGCATTATCAACTGATCAGAACAAATTATAATTATACGTCTCAGAACGGGAAACAATCGATTCCTCAGCCACATGTACAAACAGTTCAAGATTGACAACATGGACATGTTTACATGTGGACAGGCAGCACAGAAGGCCAATCACGTACTTAACAGGGTTCTGAATATGAAACGCTAAGGCATACTATTGGTCAGAGGAGCTAACACTGCAATCAAAACTCAATTGGTCACTGTGTTAACTACAAAAGACAGTGAGTTATATTCAGGAGACAGAATTACATATATAAACATGTTTCAATTGAAAGAAAGAAAGAAGAAGAAGAAGAATCTTACGAGAATCCCATAAAACTTCATCCATACAATTATATGATAAATATCACCTGAATAGGAAATTTATTCTCTAGACATTATACCATGTAGAGAGTACAAGTCTTCTCTGGAAAAATAACAAGTTGTGAAAATATATCGCCACAACATATAATAATACAGGATCACTAGTATTGTCTAGAGTATGTTCTATAATTTCTAGAGTTTTAAAGAAACGAACTATATTCTTTCCTTACACTTGACCTTCACCAACACATTTTTGTTTTCTTATACATAATTCAATACATATTTTGTGCATTTATATTATATTCATTTTACTACCTATATATGATTTCCTTCTTCATTCATTATATTGACTAGTGTGTATGTCATGACATCAGGCCGTTATTGCATATTTTTTAATCAAAACTAACTGAATTTCAGTTTAGTTTCAGGTAAGCATATTGTTTATTTAATATATAATTTTGTTTAAGATAATATTATAGTATACCATATCGTTATGCTTTTTCTAGAAATGCCATTATCATGATGGTATTTATAGTAACAAAATGGTATGTGTTTTAAATGAATGTGTATCATACACACATGGACAGGTTATCTTTAAGTAAAATTTTATTACGCATCGAATTTACCCTACTGACACTAAATAATATGATTTCATGCGCAGTTAAAACAAATGTTTATAATCTATTACATCTTACCGGAGTAATAATAATAATTGTGCCTCCACGTCAGGAAGATAATATCATAATGTTGTCGCCATCTATCATTCGTTAATGATTTCTTCTTTGTTGATCAATGGCATTACTTATATTAGTTGCACAGGTTACCATAATTATGGTTTTGGAGCAATTGTACTATCTTGAGAAATAAGCTAAAAATACCACCAAATACTCAATTATAGACACGGAGTTCCGTTACATGTGCAGAACAGAGAAAATACAATGGCTAGAAACAAAATACAGTGAAATAGAGGACGTGTCCATACAATAGAAGACAAATTTAATGCATAAGGAGATAAGGTTGATCACAAATAAGAAAAAATCATATAATTGGAGGTGGCTGCACTAAAGATAAAATGGAAAAAATAATATTTGATAAAACAGAAGTACTTACAAGATGGGCCGATTATGTGACAGAACTGATTGACGACCAGAGGAACAAAAACCAACACACCATAACAATGATGGTCCAGCAATACTGAAATCAGAAGTAGAACATACAATAAAATCAATAAAATGTGGAAAGACTGCAGGCTTCGACAACATAACAGCAGACATAATAACTCTAACTGATTTTGGTGTGGATACTATCACATAACTTTGCAACGACATATATGAAACAGGCCACATACCTAAATACCTGACATCATCAATATTCATACCACTTCCTAAGAAGTCGAATGCTGTGGACTGTACATAATATAGAACAATACGTCTAATGAGTCACTTAACTAAAATACTCCTCAAGATAATACATGAACGAATTAGGAACGATATAGACACGGAGGTCGGTAAAGAAGAATTCGGTTTTTAGAAAAGACAACGGAATGAGAGAAGCTATACTGAGTATCCGAATAGTGATAGATAAATATATAGAAGTCCAAAATAGTATTTACATTTGCTTCATAGACTACAGCAAGGCCTGGACCTTGACAGAGTCCAACATGACAAATTAATCAAATGTCTTCAAGAAATCTGCATAGATGGAAAATACATCAGACTGATTAGAAATATTTATTAGGAACAAACTGCATCAATAAGGTGTGAAAACAGCTACTCACCATACATAGAAATAAGAAGATAGGTAAGACAATGATGCATTTTATCACCAAGCCTATTTAATATCTACACAAATAATATCTTTAAAAATATAGAAAAAATGCCAGGACTCACGATCAATGGGAAAATAATAAGCAACCTTAGATATGCAGATGAAACTGTTCTTTTGGCGGAAAGCGAACATGAACTACAAAGACTAATATATTAAGTCAATAAATAAAGTAATGCATATGGACTGGATATAAATATCCAAAAACAAAAAAATCATGATAATCAGCAAGGACACAAAAGAACAAGAGCTATACATAAACATACATGGTTAGAAACAACACCACGTAAAACATTATCAATATCTTGGACACATTGTCACAAATGATGGCAGATTTGACACATAATTTAAAAGGAGAATAGGAATGGCTAAAAGTACCATCAATGACATGAGGAAAATATTAATATCTAAACACATTACAAACAAGTTAAAAATGAAAATTACAAAATGCTACATTAACTCTATATTATTGTATGGCTCAGAAATATGGACACTAAATAACCAATTAGAAGACATTATTGGTGCCTTTGAGATGTGGGTATATAGAAGAATAGGGAGAACATCATGACAGTGGAAGAAAACAAATAAAGGACTAAAATACTTTATATGAAAAATGAATTACTAAGAGAAATAAATATCAGGCAAATAAAATACTTTGGACACATTAAAATACATGACACCTTATTGAAGACCTTACTTTAGGGCAAAGTCAAAGGAAAGCGAGCAACAGGTAGGCAGAGATACAAGTGGGAGGTTAACATTACACGATGGACAGGTTGTAGTATAGCAGAGTGCACCACGAAGACAAAAGACAGGAGATATTGGATATACGTTGCAGCCAACTTTCTTTACGGAGACGGCACATGATGATAATGAGAACATAAAGTAACTTGAGTTCTCACCAACCATTATCATTAGCTGTTCTGTAACGTAGAAACTGATATGCGTACACGTGTACACAAGACGATGTGCCTAAATTAAGACAATATAACCATGAAAACAGAACTTCGTGACATATATATTGGTAGTGTCATTTCTTTTCAGACCCACATAAATTACTGGCATTAATTGTTCGGATATTATATATCTTTTTCTGCTTGTTGACACAGTGGCAATATGGGTGCACTTGCATGTGCATCTTAATGGCGTTTCTTGGAACATGTCCACTTTACAAATATATGTTTGTTGAAAATTGTACTGTGAATATAGCGAACACTCAATTGCAATTCTTTTTTAAACATTATCATTGCAACTATATGGTACATTTATTGAGATGTGTATAAGAGCATATATGTGGTTTGTATGATGTCTAATGAACATAAACTGTACTCATAACGCATTGATATCGATTAACTCGTCATAAGGTGAAATGTTATTGTAGGGAGTATTACAGTCATCATGGAGAGACACTGAAATGATTTCGGTCACATAGTTCACAAATCTGGCAAGCTAGTCTATAACTTTCGTTACTGTATGATTTTCTTCGACGGAGTAAATGAATGCTTTCTATGGGCTCGGGAAAATAAAGGCCGCTTTGACATAGCATGTGCCGCGACATGTACAGGAAGGATTTTGATTGTACTTCCGAAAGAAAAATATCATGTCCCAGCCTAGAATAAACCCGAGACTTCAATGGACTGAGAGAGGCGTTCTAGCCACACGGCCATGCGCTGGTGATTGACCTCATTAATAATGGTTTCCCCACATGTACTCCTTCCATCTAAACGAAACGTCACACCGACTTTTGAGCGTATTCCTCATTACATGGACAACAGATAAACGCAGTTTTTCCACAGACTAGTTTCCTGCTCAAATGTTCCAGAATGTATAACCAGCGAACCTTACACATTTTCAAATATTGTTTTTTTTCAAAGAATTAATAAGGTCACAATCCTTTACATGATTTACGCCCAGTTTGCAGCGAGTGAGAACCTCATTTAATGATAAACGTGTCACTATCTCACACTTAATAACTACTTGCTAAATTCATCAATGTGTGTTTCTTCATTATCTCACATGTGTATGTTCAACATCAAGTTATACACATCGAAAAAACCAAGTTCCAACTACTCCACTTGCAATCTGGATTCCACTTTCCTGTTTATTGATGTCATGCTATAAACGACAGCATGTTGACTTCCAATTGAAATGTGTGTATATCATTCAAGTAATCTGTTTCACAGTTATAAATGTGCACTCGAATTATGCTTGTAATATGTTGTAAGAAACAAACGCAATGCAGTAATTACTTCAAAAACATTCACATATACCCCAATGTCTGTTATGCTTAATTCCGTCTTATAAAGTAATAATGTTTCTGGTTTCGATAGTATTCAAGCACAATGCATATGAATATCAAGATTACATACAATAATAGATTCTTGCAATAGCAATACCATTTATTTCTCGTACACCTCAAACATGTATCACTACACAATTAAGTACAAATGCGATGATATACTTTAACAGCAGCATAAAGACCAGATTATTCAAACTAAAGACATTTTATGAAGGTAAACAAGCTTTAATTAAGGGCATGAAAACGCAATGATATTTCCAGAATATCAGAAGAAGTCGTCAAGTAGTACTTTAGAAGAGAATTGCCGTGTTCATGAAGATTCACATTCATTCATTGGTCCAACGCTTTCCGGCGTAGACGATGATATTTCTCTAGTCATGTCTTCGTTCTTTTTTTAAATATAGTTTCTAATTATTCTGCATCATGACAGGCTTTCAAGCCATCCAGCATTTTCTCACGTGGTCTTCCTCTGTCTTTCTTATCCTCGATATTTCCAGTTGTTACGATGTTCTCCAACCCACCTCTTCTCATGCCATTACCCATGAACTGTGATTGTCGTCTTCTAATACAGTTAATGAGTTTTCTATTTGCGTTTACCAGTTGTAGAATTATAGCATTACTCTTTTTAGCTGTCCATGATATTTTCAACATTCTTCTATAAAACTACATTTTTGTAGACTCCATATGTTTTCTTGTAATAATTGTCAATGTTTATGATAATAGGAAGGAGATATACAAACCCTCGTCACCAAGCATACTGCTAGGAAAAGACAAAGCCACACTATCACTGATCTATAACTCCTCGTCAATTGTGATGATAATTTTATTCAAGAAAGAAAAACGGAAAAGGAAGAATTGCAAAAAGAAATGTAGTGACATTATTTGCTTTCTTAGAGGAAATGTTGTCCTCCCATCACTAGCTTTCATTAGTCGTCTCCTACGGCCTCCTTGGAAAGAAGATAGTGGTCGTATTGTTTGCACTCTAGCCTAGACGAGCTCAGGCCCAGGTAGCACCAGGGGCGTATAATGCAGGTTTCATTAGATGATACGATCTTAATTAGATAACAGTAACACGTCTACTCCAACATGAGCGTTGACGATCGATGTATATAGTTGAGGATAATATCATCTTTCAGATAATACCAGGTCCCAAAGACGTAGCTACTTATCCTATATTTATAAAATAAAAGGTTAACATAGGTCAGGTGGGAACTGTGCACACCATGTATCCTTAAACATTACTTTTTTTAGAAAATTATAGATATAATTTATACACGGAACAATACAAGAATCAGTGGACAAATCACGTGACAACATATCGACTTTAAAAAAAATTCATATGATATTGCACCATCTCAGAAACTTAAAAAGTCGTAAATTAAAATACCGATCTAGCGATTTTAGCACAATGAACTGGTAATCTACCTCCCACCAAGTGTGCAGCCTGCATGTCGAGAGATCAAGGGCTATCATCTCGCAACGTGTAGAATATCGGATGCGTCGATATATGGGCCTCTATCGGAACTTCGTTCCTTTTAATTATGTTAGCTATTTGTTCCGTAGAAATTGTCCACTGAATCTGGTATTGTACTGTATACACTGAATATAATATCCAGCACTGAATAATCTCAGACATTGTGTTGCCCTTATTGCCAGGCAAATGGAACAACCCGTATAAGACAAATCAACAGCTAACAAACACATACGTATATCACACAGTGGCACCTGATCAAAGAATATGAGCCCATGAATCGATATATCAGCATCAAATGAGCCACATGATGACCACAAACTGCACAGACCTGGATGGTCTATTACACAATACATTATATCATTAGTAATACTGGTGTTTTCTTGCAATAGGTACTATTATACAAATCATATTGTCTTCCTTTCTGTTGAACACAGTCCTAGCAATTTATGAATGGATTCCTTATATTTAGTGCTCATGGTGTAATACACACAAATATTAACTGACGAGTTAATGGACTCTAAGACAAGACCTATCCACACAGACATTAGAAGCAGATGCTTGTGTTTACCATCAACTGTAAGGCCAGGTACCATGGTTGATGCCAGAAATAATATGCAAAGAGGTATGAAACATACAATAAATAATATTGAAATGATGACAACCATTTTGGCTACTTTCTGATTACGTTTAGAGACAGTATCCACATCTGTAGTCCCCATTGCTTCTTTTCGCCATTTTGCTTTATCGCGTAACTTGAACACAAGTATTCCCGTACAAATAATAATGATAAAAAATGAAGCAAATGAAATAAATACACCGTTGACAAGGAAAGCAACTTTTTCAACATTTTCACGATTTTCCCTGGAAACAAGACGATATACAGTTCTGTTTCTTTCTGGTGACCATTTCATCTCTAGTCCACAAGCGACGTATAGAGGAACCACGCTGATAATCTGAGTGATGAAAATGAATATGATGCAGACTGTGACTCGTCGTGGTGTTACAATATCTTTGACCTGAATGATATAAATTAACAGTAAACTGTGCAGGCACTCAATATTTGGTTGCATTTATTTCTAGTATAAAATACAAGTTATGGCTTATGTTATGTATATATATATATAATGTGATGTCATGTAAATAAAAATCCACATTGCTAAAGAACGTTTGTCCTCATGTCGCATAATCAATCAATTAATCAAGTGACATGCTGAGTGTTCTAGTCTGTCATGTTTCTCTCTAACTCTCTGGTGTGTTGTCAATTAGTTACGTTTGTGAGTACTGTTTATGTCACAGTGACAACCACATAGACATTTATTTCGGCGCCGTCCTTTGTCTCTTCTCCTTGATCTTTTAGATGGTTACTAAATGTTCAAGTGTTAATTTTGTCATCACATGCCATACCAAATCTTTCTTACCTGTTTCTAATTTTTGCTATCTTGTGTCACTTTACTCCAGTATCTCTGGGAACGTCTACATCAGTTTTCTTGGCTGTCATTGAAGTTTCATCATTCTTCATAAAAAATCTCACCTCAGTTGTCTCCATCTTATTTTGAGCATCTTTGATTACTATCCATGATTTGATTCCATAAAGAAGTAATGGCTCAATATAAAATCATAGCAATTGAACTCCATGGCGTGCAAAGGGTCTCGAATTGATTCAAAAGGAATCGTGTTGAATCAGGTTTAATAGATAACCAAGATCCTAAAATTACTCCCCCGTGGTGCCACCTGGTAACAGAAATATATATGATCTTGCTGTATTCGTGGCTAACACTTTTAGGATCATCAAATAAATAGTTAATTTAATGTATGACTATTTAAGGGAATAGTAAACTGATTATATTTAAAAGGTTGTGTTTTGCAGTTTCAAACAAATCGTGTGATGTAGGATCAATGCCTCCTAACCCTTTTTTTACCTTGTATTTCTAAAATTGACAGCCCGTACCCTTATATGTAACATATAAACATTATTTATAGCAACAAATCGATTTAGTTCTTAATGAGAACCTAATTACATCTTGTTAGAATTCCTATAAAATGTACACCCCATCTAGGCGTGGAACCCACTTTAGGAACCAATGATGTACATTGTTATGACCTACACATAATAGGTCACAGTTTTTGTATCCACCGAAATAGATCAGAATGACTACATCAACATCACTTCTGAAGATTTTAGTTTCTAAGAAAAGAAAATGATATTAATTGTTGTTAGCTGTCTCAACGGTGGGGCCTTTGTTACCTTAAAGAATATTGTATGATAATGGGATGATATTAATCACACAAAAATTTGCTGAAATCCAGAACACATAATACATAGACACATCGCCTAAGTATATGCTATGTATATTAAAATAATAAGTATACACAGTAATCTCTTAAAAAAGGAGTGTTTCATACTAATAGAAATGAACAGTACTATAATTAACGAAACACAGCTATATATGAATGGGGATTATACCTATCGTACTGATTTATATAATACGTATCATGATGCTCATAAATAATGATATATTACAAGACAAAATACACATATTACAGATACAAGTGTATAATATGCAATATGCACAATTGTCTCTGATTATAATGTTTATATATATATATATATAATATATATAATATATATATATATATATATATATATATATATATATAATATATATATATATATATATATATATATATATATATATTGTGTTAGTAATGTGATGTTTTAAGAAGACTTCGAGGGGAGGCCAACGCCACAAAGGGAAAACATTGTAGAAATGGCATAATGAATATTCAATACATCAATTGAAACGTCACACCACGTATGATGAGTCATGATTCCCTTACTTATCTTGCTGGAGACAGTTGAAAGTAGAAACTAGAGAAGGAGAAAATATAATATGGATTAATAATAGTAAAGATAGAACAACATTAAAATTATTAACACATAAACAATGAAATGAGAACAGAGGAGCGACATGATGTTTGTGTATATGTCTCCAAAGTTGCCGTTATGTTCATGATAGATTATACGTTTTATGTAATGTAATGCAATGCACAGTAGTGTTCTGATCTTACTAATTTGTTTAATATACAATGTCACCTCTTATCCATGAGCAAATAATACGACACGCATGTGGTTGCGTCTGTGGGTTTCACCAATAGCCCACTAGACAACCACCCATGCAACATAAAACCTTAAAAGATGACATGCCGTTATATTGAGGTTATCTTCTTATAGAAGTTTCATGGCATGTCATCTATACAATTACGCTTTTATTTTGTTGTTGAAATGTGTTTCATGTTTGATTGAATATATGTATGCACTCTCTGTGGTTGGGAGGGAGCCAGAGATGTACTGTGCAGCACTGGGGAGGAGGAAACTGACAGCACTGTTTTTCCTATGACTGAGACCCATCATAGAGCACAGTGATTCAGGACGTGACAATCCTTTTGACTTTAACATTTGGTTGCATGTCTGGAGCAATAGAGACGTTCGGCAAAGCGAGTAGTCAATTGGTGAGGGGGAATGAGCGCAGTGAACTCTATCTTGTCTGCAGTGGCCTCGGGGCAGTGCATACGTTGAAACCTACCTTTCTGGAGGTGTGATAGTAATTCTCTGGCTCTTGCCAGCAATATAATGAAATTAATGGCATTGGGTCAAAGGGCATGCGCCCATGGACCGCTGGATCAGCAACCAACCAACCAACCAACCATAAATAATACGGCAGTGAATCACTTATGGTAAACAACAGGAGCGAAACCCCTTAGGTAATTTCAAACGCAATATCATTGATACAAATATCGTAATGTACATAACTTAGTCTAATCTTAAACAGAATCGTTGGAGCAAGCGCTTGTCAATTACACTAAACTTGTTGAGTTTTTACACACATTATAGTTTGATGCAATGAGATATGTAAAACATTTTTTCTGCAGCATTTATTCACACATACCTATGGAAAGTAAGTGAGACTATGGTAACAAGAATAGCAACATCGTCATGTAGAAATCTACGATGTGATCTGATAACCATGCTCTCAATAATTGTCAAAAAACTGAACTATCACATAGTGGGTAATGTTCAAAAAAATCGCTTCCCTATTTATCTACTGCATACGTGACTGTCACAATATAGTATGCTAGTCATATAAATACATGATTAATTTATTAGAAAATAGTATGAGTCAACATATACTATATATATATATATATATATATAAAATTATACAACTACAGTTTCTTGATTTAGATTATTAAAATTAAATAGAAACATTTTTTTTTCAAATGATACAAGGACCAGAGATGTCAAGAAAAAGCACAATAATAGATCGCAATGTGTGACCAGTCATATAGCTGTTGTCAACATTCTTAGGGATATACTAATCTGGTCATGCAATGGTCGGAGACACTGGAATAGGAACCTTAATTACCGGAATTATGCAAGAATTGTGAAATTCATTCGTTAATCAAAATTATCTTTATAAATGTGTTAACAATATCCATATTTATTATCTGCTGCTTTAAAAGCATGTATATTCTGTTTTTATGATCTGTATATTCGTACTAAAGTATGCATATCTAGATTTATAAAACGAAGCAACATTTCATAGAAAGGCAAATTTTTGCCTAAATGGCTTTTCACGAACATTATTTAGCAATTCATTATAGAGACGTGTGCCTGTTTATCTATCCGCTGCGTAACTTATCTTGGCTGATACGACATTACACATGTTGTTTTGCATATACTGTGTGTAGAAAGCCTATGAAAAATACGGAATACCTTGATATATCAAGATACGCACGGTGTATGATATCAGTGCGGAATAAAATCCTGCTAAAACGCCCACGTGTTTACTTATATATGATAATTGCTTCACAACTAATAAGAATGATGATGGTAGTGATAAAATAATGCATATATCTATGAATTGGTAGCTTTCAACAGCTCATACGCTTTCTGACAAACCGCCACACGCTATTCACAGTTCTACAACCGATGCGACATCTTAACACACATGGTCTCAAATGCATGACTGTGCAAGGGAATAGAGGCTGTTTATGGATATATCAACTATAATTATACATACGTAAGTCTCGAAGTAAAGCAGAAACAATGATTATATAAAGCAAACTGCAATGAAATGAGAGATATTGGAATCTATGACATCCATCCAATGTGCCGCCTTGGCCCTAAAGGAATAACTAACTAAACGTATTTAGTACTGTAGTACT